>ML780615.1:302927-346877 GCA_009831015.1 Picea engelmannii | reverse complement strand
TCTAACTGAGAAGAGATTTGTTAGGGCATCGTACATCTTCTTCGATGAGTCAAGATGGGATATGTAGGGTATCAAGTGGTCTTTTATGGAATCCACTATGATACTCATGGCATTGATGTCAACGTCTTTGAACTTCTCCATAGTTGCAACGTTATATGGTTCCTTCTCTTCTCCTTCTTTAAACTCTAGCTTCACGATCTTTTCTTTCACAATATCCAACACTTTATTCTTAGTGAGGATGAAGTAAATCCTTGTCTTCCATACTCTAAATTTAGAGGCTCCATATAGCTTGTTCTCAAACTTCATAGAGTTCATCATGGCTTGCTTGACTTGGTCAAACCCTAGATTTGACCGAAAATCCAAACTTCACGTCTTGGCCTTCTGAGTGTACTAGGAGATGCGCTGGGCTAGGGCACACTAATCTATCTAGAGATTAGGTCAATCTCATCACTTAAGGTGCCTCAACAAGAGATTTAGGGTTTCTGCAACTACTTCTGCTAGTAACCCTAGCTGCAGTGCTTTTGGAAACTGCTCCTGCTAGTAACCCTAGCGATAGTTCCTCAACGAGCTCAATGTCTAGCGGTTATGTTTCCTTCCAGCATTTTAGGCTGACTGAAGGGGTGTGAGCCCATAACCTGTTAGAATATAGAATATGGTTTGCTTGTTTTACCATTGACGATACCTTCGTCACCCAACCATGGGCCGAAGCCTCCCTCCGAGCACCTTAACCTTGACTGAGAATTCCTTCGGAAGCAAACCCTAAGATAGATAGCCAAACAAAGAGTAGCGCAAGAATCCCCAAGGATAGCGCATCAAAAAAAGCTGATCAGATAGTCCAAACCCTAGCCAAGAGATATTCAAGCCAATACTGAGAACTAACTGTAGTTGCAGTTGCACCTGCAACCCTCCTCCAAACCTGCGCACCAGACTACAACTGCAGTGCGCACCAAACTGCAGAACTACAATTATGAGATACTGTAAATGAGAGCTAGTGCCCTGTATTTATAGTAATCCTACAAGTTTTGCTGGGGTTGACTTCTCTTCTGGGTATGTGTCTGTTCAGTATATTATTAGTAATTCTGGCTGACTTCTTCTCTTGGAGGCTAATAGCCTAATATAAATTATCTTCTTGAGCCGACAAGGCTTCTAGGGTTATTAGCCAACTCATTAGGGTTTATCTTTCTTTCTGGAGTCTTCTATTCTCTTCAGGTTCACACGTGGGGGTAAATACCTCTTGCAGCTACCATAATATTAACAATAAGTTCACTCGACAACCTTTTCATGTTTAGGGAGTTTGAAAAGATCTTAAAGGAGACTGCAAATATTTCCTTTTTCGTATAGCTTTTACGAGTCCGAAAAAGAGATAAATGTATACTTGGTAACCTATTATTGTGTATTAACGAGAACGAGAAAGAAAAATACTAAGATCAGTAACCTATTCTCATGTATTTACGAGCATGAAAAACAAATACTATGTTACGATGGGAACGACCCCCAAATGAGGATCACTCCTAGCAGCGTGTCTCTCTAGAGGTATTTTTCCCTCAACTTATTTGGTAGAATCTAGTGGATTCGCTCCAGCAAGATGTCTAGAGGCTGGAGAATTCCCCCCCAATAGCCATTTTCTTCATCGAATCTTCTTCTTTCATCGTTTATGCATATGTCTACCAATAGGAATATTTTCACTAGGCGAAGGAAAATAAGGTTCAAGTATTCGATCCAAGGGGAGACTTGATTCGAATGGAGGGGGGTCTATTTCATTTTTTAATGGGATTGATAGAGACAATAAACTATGATCATGGAGACCATATAATATGAAAGAATCAAGTGATTCTAGGGATTGTTTCACTTGAGTCGAAATCGTATTTAATGTGGTAACCTGTGGGGTGTCAGGAGGAGGTAAACAAAAAATCCCCATGGGAGAGGAATCCTTAAGGAGACCTACTCCTACACTCTCATAACCAAGACTGGAACCTAGAAAAGGGACATTATTCATTGAAGAATTGTGGAGATATGGACTGCAATAGTCAACTTGGTCAACAATGACAATTTTCCCTTGATGGGGAAATTGTAAAATATGAAACACTGAAGATGCGATGACAATCATCACATAGAACCAACTAGGACCAAATAAAAAATTATAATCTAGGGGCTCTTCAACCACTTCGATATCAACTGAAATAGTTTTACCCTTCAATGTCACATCGAAAGATTGCAAGAGTCTGTGAGGTTGGAAACCATTCCCATCAAACACTTTAAGGGTGGTAGGAGACTGTTTAAGTTTAGGAGAACCAATGGATCTACAAAAAGACAAATAAATGACATAGGTGGAGGATCCTTAATCCAAAACAGTGCGATGTATGTTATTTCCAACAACCAAAATTTGAATTTGGAATGATAGGTGGTGTGAGAGCCTCTCCTTAAAATAGTACAGATTAAACGAAATCAAATTTGATTCCTCTGGATCCATAGCTCCAATGGTCGACAACAGGGTTCTACATTGACTTGGAATGTTTTGTATAACTTTGAGGGATGACATAACACAAGGTGCTTGCACAAAACCTTCAATAATATTGTAGTTTTGGATGGCGTGTGCACTTGTATTAAAGATCTATTTTTGAATTGTTCCTTTCGGAAGGTGAAACACTACATCATAAATTGGCTTCTCAATATTAAGAGGGGTGGAAGATGGAGGAGGAGTGGATATGGAGGGCTGATCGACAGCCTTTCCATTGGAATGATTAGCTATAAGAGTGTCACAAGTATTTTCTCGGGTCATTAAATTAACTATCTCCTTACACATAAAGACCTGAGTGACGCTTGAGTAAGCATCCCCATGATAAGAACGACCTATGTTCCCCATTGCGGAGAGGAAGGATTTTGTGCAACCATATGTTGCTTCTAAACTGGAAAAGGGTCAGTTAACCCTACAGGTAGGGAGGTACCTTTTAGAAATTTACTGACTTCCTCTTGATGAGGAAAAAATTTCGTGTAGTTGTCCTCTATAAAAATCATGCAAGGACACTTATCTTTATTATTCATTTGAGTATCAACAATCTTTGTATTATCCTACTAGTTAGAACATTTCTTGGATTTACCCTTGTTATTATTCTTACCTTTGGGTTGCTAAGATGAAGTGGATTGGACCGCATTCACCTTGGAGGTTTGAGCAAGAGAGGAAGTAGTTTTGGTGTTCGAAATGGAATCTAGTTTTGGAGGAGGTCATGTCAGATCATTCGATGGACAAGGAGAATGGGGGATTAAATCATAAAGTGTGCTATATTGGGAATATACCAAGTCCAAATATTGAGCACGAATGATAGATTACTACTCAATAACAACACCTCCCATAGACACATCTTTGGCGATGGGTGGCAACAGTGACTTTGTAAACCAATATATGAGGAGTTGGTCTAGAATTGGAGCTTTAATAAACCATCTCCGTCGTCTCCACTCATTAATATGATCATATATGTGGGTGGAAGAGGATTGTTGGAGTGAGGTCAAAAGCTTTGTACCGGTCTCAAAATATCTATACTAGTCTCGTACCACATAGGCAACTAGAAATGTATCAAAAAAGACATGGAGAGAGAGTTAAAGTCGACAAAGGAGTTACATGACAACTCAATATACCATTTCATTTTTTTGTCTATAAGTGTTCTCTGAAAAATTCTTAGATGAGTGGATTCGTCCATTAAAGAGTTTGAAGAAAACCATAAATGGAAAGTCATAACATGATTCTTAGGATCTTCCCCAGGTTTTTTGTCTAATTTTGGGATGTTGAATGGTAATTTGGTAGAGATGGAGGGAAAAAATAGAGCATGTTGAATGGGATCGTTTGTCAAAATTGATAGATTTGAAAGATCTAACGTAACCAAAAATGGAAGTTGTCAGTTAACATGTGGACACTGGTGGTAACCATGTGGCATGGGAACACCAGTAGAACCATATCAAGGTTGTGGTGAGATGGAAAAACTATATTTTCTTCCCACGTATGGTTGCTGACCTGAAGGTCTGCCCATGTACGATGACTTTCCGAGTTGTCCACCCATGTAAGCTAGTTTTCCTGATTGTCCACCCACGTATGGTGGTTGTCCTAGTTGTCCACCCATGTACTGTGATTTAACAGATGGACCTCCTACATACTGAGATTGACCTGATGGTCCCTCCATGTATTGAAGTTGGCCTAATGGACCTACCATATACTATATTTGAGGGGATTGTTGTGCTGGAATCATGGGGTTTATGGATTGAAAGGGAAAATTTCCTTGTTGCAGAATGCTCTCCAGATTGGGTTGACCCCACAAAGGATCAGAAACTCCTAGATATGGATGTCCAAGATACAGGCTAGTTGTAGTAGTAATAAAAGGAATTTTAGGAGTGGCGTTCCCCTAGGCTTGTTGATGTTGTAACGACATAGGTTTTTCCCTAGTAAAAAATTTCCCTCCGACTGAAGGCTTCCCCCCAGCTAAAGGTTGGCTTCCCATTGAAGATTGACCTCAAATGTACAGTATATTGATCTGTAATGTTTGATATGGAGGACAAGTAGCTTTTGTAACCGTGGTTGTGTGAATAACTTGATTGCCGACCATCTAACCGATGGGACGATCAAGTAAATAACTTGATGTGTGTATGTGTGGAAATAGTGAAACAAGAATAGTACTTGATCCATGTGTGAAGGGATATGTATTTGCAAGTGGTTGTGTTGGGGTTACCTAGGTCACTGATGTTCCCAATAAAGAAGAAGCCCCAACAATATCAACGATAGGAGTTGTGGATAAAGATAAATTCCAAAGTCCTTTTGGAAAGCCAAAATTCAGTAGGTTCATGCCAAAATATGGTGTAGTGGTTGAAATAACTGGTAAACGGTAAGAATAATAAGCATCAATATATCCCTTAGATTGTGGATCAATGAGTTGTAGGCCAATTGGATCAGTAGAAAGAGGATTCATGTAAGATGCAAGGCTTTCTACGATGGTTGTGACCAATTCTTCTATCCATTCGCCACTTCTAGGAGATACACTCCCAATCTTAGAAGTTTTTTCTTTGATCATTTCTTCGTAAGAAACATTGTGTTGAGGTTCCTAAACTTCAAGATCCATACCTTGTATACTATGAGATCTTTGAACCAGAAAAATTTAACAATCCTAAGGCTGACTACGAAAATCAAAGAAACACACTAGTAGGAAAACTAAAAGCAATCAACCAAGAAACAATAGGTTCAAGGATCTTCCGAAGAAGGGATGTGAAGCTTCCAACTAAGAAATGAGAATAAGTTACCACGAACTCCATGTAACATCCCTTCTTGGTGAAAGTAACCCTCACTTTTGTGGGATCACCCTCCAAGGGTAATGAATGTGTGATATGACATATGCTCGAGGTACCGTGGGAACCCCCCCACAATAACCTCTATATATACCTAGGAAAGGCCACTAAGGTTACCAACTTGTAGTCAACCTTCGAGCAGGTACAATCAACAACTGGGACCGAATGTATGGGAAGGATATCAAAGTACAAATTTTTTCTAGAGGACTGAAGAAAAGTGGACTGGTAAAAATCCCGAGGACCTTGAACGAATTCGAGATTCAAAAAGAACCAAGTCCAAATGAAACCAGTGACATTTCAAGAAAAACCCCTAGTATACACTCATTCCTCTATGATTGGTCAATATTTGGAGGGGTAATCTTTGCTTCTCTCCCACACACAACCTCATGTTTATCCCCTGTGTTAGAGGGGGTTCCCTGCTATGCTTGTATGGAAATTGGATTTGTTCCCTCTTTAATGTTCTACAGTCTATTTACTTGACTTGGATGATTTACTCACTTTACCTAGTCCAAAGAATCTAATCCCATGCTACTATTGGTGTGCTAAAAACAAAAAATGTGTAGTGGATTTTATTAACACGTGGTTGATTTTAATGGATTTTTACTCATAAGGTTCACATAGATGAAACTGATGATGTGTGAGACTCGACTCCAATAGAATGAAAAAGAATGAGATGCAAGTCCTTGTTTTTTATGAATTCAATTTATGGGAAGGAGAGGAGTTCTATTCTTCTTAACAAAATAAAATAATCGAATTTTATGCAACTTTGCAATTTCTAGGAGCAATATGATGCCAAACTACCAAGAAAATGCTTCCAAAATCTAGAATGCACATGCAAAACTAGCTCTTTTCCAAACATGTACCAAAACTAATTTCCTAAAAATGCAAAAATTTATTTGTTCGATTATGTATGCAATGAGATGTGCAAACGTTTTCTCTTCTTAAATTTCAAGTGAAATGAAAGAGATAAAAGTTTGACACAAATAAATACGAGGAAAAATAGAAACCAAACAAAGTGCACTAAAAAACTGATGAGAATTGAAAGAAATAAAGTATAAGAATGGACTTCACAACTTGTTCAATCAGGAACTCAAAATATGTAAAAGAGAAAGAAGACAAACACTCTTCAAAATCCTAAAAAATGAGAAGCAAGAATTAGTATTCAAGGCTGGGTTGTGGTAAACAAGAGAGTCCTAATAATCCAAAAGGAGAGATGTTTCAATAAAGACAAAAGTGGCTCAATATTGAACAACCTTTGCAAACTCTAGTTGATGAAACCTTCTAAACAATCAAGCAATTTGAAAACTTTGTGAGATGAAGATCAAAGAACTGAAAGGTAGGATGAACCAAGGGATATTGTTAACCTAAGGAGATCATACAATTTGACAACTAGGACAATTTTACAAAATCAAAGAAGGAAATGAAATAAGTGATGAATGTTAGTTTCTGAATCAAAACAAAGTCAAAGACAAATCTAAAGATGCTGGGTTAAAATCCTTTTAATAGTAGACTCATAAAAACTGAGTAGAACCTCATGGATCCACCTAAAATAAGAGACTGGTACCCCTTTTACCAAAGGAATAGAGCATTATTATGCTCCCTACTATACCAATGGGGAGAAACAAATAGGATAGTGGTGCTCCGATAACCACTACAGGGGAGTGTTGGTTCTGGAAATGCTTGAAAAAAGCACTAAAAAGATTAAAATTAGTAGAGACTCAGTCAATGACTTTGTAAACTTCTTGATGAAGATGAGGGAAGAGGAAATGACTTATAATTAAACATCAAACAAACAATATCCAATCATAAAAAAGGTTTTAAATGACAAATCAAAGGAAATACCAGTCAAAGTTCGTTCCCTAGTGGAGTTGCCATTTTTCTGTTATGAGAAATCTTACCCTCTGGACAGGTTAAGCTCCCCTTTGGACCGAGACCTCTGCTTTGGTCCAAAGACAGAATAAAAAAAAGTTTTTCTGTTTTACTTATAGATCCAGTTCATAACCAATAGAAATGAGAAAGAAAAAGAATGTGACATATCCTGTTTCGACGTTTTTCCTCATTGCTCCAAGCTCCAGGCTTGATCTCCAAGCTCTTTAGCATGAGTCGAGACCTGCAATGAACAAAAAATAAATCATTTCTCCTGCTGTATGTGATTAGATACAATATATCTATCTATACCTAATTTGGCTTAAGCATAGACATTACAATAAACAATCATAATGAAAGGAATATGCCAAGTTGATATTAAATGGAAATCCAAAAGAAGGCACTTACAAATCAAGTTTATGTCACCGCAATATTCTCCAAGCTCTCCTCGTCCACCCCTTGCATGAAAGTATTGAGATCAAAATGTTGATACTTTGATAGATTCCTCTATATCATGATCAAAGGTTTGACACCTGAAATATTCCCCCTTCACCATGGAAATTCGCTCATTATATAGGATTTGGAGGCTTAACCACCATGGATAAGATCACTCACTAGATCCACTAAATTGGGATCTCCAAGATTTTTAGGGAAACAATATCTCGCAAGGATTTTAGGGAGGAAATATATGTCTCAAGATCCATCAAATTAGGATATTGGTTTGAGAAAATATCTCAACCATCCATGATATTCTCAACTTCTTGATATGAGGAAACTAAATGTGAGGTGGATTCTCACACTAAATTAATTTCCTTTTTATGAATAATAATAAATAATTTATGTGCACATAGAATTTTGACCTTCATATGATATATTTCTCCTCCATACTGATTAGGGATTGTGACAAATGTTTTTTCATGGTGTCAAGGTGTTGTGACACTTAGTAAAGTGCATGTGACACTTAGTAAGGATCATACAACAATTTACGACACTTGTGACACTTAGGCGTAAATAGGTGTGACACTTAAGTGTGAAATTTTGGTGTTTAACACTATAGTCAACATTTCCTTCCCAAAGTCAACCAAGTCTACCAAAGTTAACCATGGTCACAGTCAACCATATTCAACTATGGTCATTGTCAATTAATGGATCAATGTATTAACACTTTAATAATGTATTATTACTGTATTACTACTTTAATAATGTATTTATTATTGTATTAATACTTTGATAATGTATTTATTAAAGTATTATTACTTTAATAATGTATTATTAATGTAGTAATAATTTAATATGTTGCATTATATGTTAATGTATTAATACTTTAATTTTTACATTAGCTTAATGTAGTAATTTATTATTAATGTATTAATACTTTAATAATGTATTACTAACTTCATTAATGTTAATGTATCACTACTTATTAATGTATTAATTTATCATTGTATTAATACTTTATTAATGTTTTGATGTATTAATACTTTAGTAATATATTTGTTACTATATTTAATGTATTAAATGTATACAATTTATTTTTTTGGTATTGTAACTGTAATAATGTATTTCTTTATTAGTGTATTAATACTTTAACAATGTATTAATTAATATTGTATAAATGCATTAATTAATTAATTAATTACATTTTTAATGTGTCAATTAATCTTACATTATACATTAATGTGAATCAATACTTTAATTTATGCATTATATTTATGTAATAATGTATTAATAATTTAGTAATGTACTACTACTTTATTAATGTATTTGTTAAAATTTATCAATGTATTAATTAATTAAATTAATAGATTATAATATACATTAATGTATTAATGTCATTCATAGTCATGACCATAAGAAACCATGATCATGGTCAACCATAGTCATTCTCAATAAATGTATTAATAGTTTAATAATGTATTATTAATGTATTGCTACTTTAATAATGTATTTATTAAGGTAATAATACATTAATAATGTATTATAATTCAAAATCATATGCTATCAATGTCCTTAGAGAAAGTATGATTCTAAGTTCCCTTATATGTAATATATCATATGAGTTCAAAGTTCCTATCTGTTTTACAAAGGAAACACTTAGTTTATATATATATTTTTTAAATTCGCCAAAACTTCATTTTCGTAATGTGTTGAATGTTTGACAACATAGGTATTCCAATAGAGGAAGAACACCTTTAGTAACCACTCACACAACCAGATCAAATATGAACACACCGATGTTTTTATGTGGTAAAAACCCTACGAGGAAACATCCACGACCCCAACCAACGCGACCACTTGGAGCAGTTTATTAATGCAAAAGAAAAAGATTATAGAGAGATTTTACAAGAGAGTTTCTCACAATCGATCATCAACATATTAATATCCATGCTCTTTAAACATATATCATGGACCAGGTGTTAAGCCATGAATCAATGACAGTTAAGATCAAGGAGAATATGAGCCGTCAGATCACTCTATGTTGGGAACATATCGTGACCGTCAGATTTCCTAACTAAAAATGCATACTAATGCATACTAAAGAAACACACTAAGAAACACACTTTTACCTAACAACACATTAGACCAAGTAGATCTTAACTAACTCCTAAGTGTCTAAATATCCTAACATTCCCCTTTAAGAACAACTTGGGATAGGATTGAAGGAATTACAATAGTGACACAATAGGAGAAGGAAGGAGGCATTAGAGCCTATCCCCCCTTGATGAAAAATTCCTGAACTCCTAACACAGATCAAAGTTTGGAAAAATTCTCTTCTGTAAAAGACTTTTTGAAAATGTTTGCAAGTTGATCTTCTGTAGGGAAAAATAGCACTTAAATAACTTGATCACAAATGAGCTTTCCGATGAAGTGCATGTGTAGTTGTATGTGTTTTTTTTGTTGATGTTGAACTGGATCTTTGGCGATCTTGATGGCACTCTAATTGTCACACTAAAGGATGGTCAAATGTTGCTGCTGGAATCCAAAATCTGAAAGGATCTGTTGAAGCCACAAGGATTCTTGAATTTTATTTACTGTTGCTCGGTACTCTGCTTTTGCTGAAGAAAGTGAAATAACTTGTTGTTTCTTACAGGCCCAAGTGACAGGTCCTGAACAAAGGATGAAAATATAACATGTAGTAGACTTCCGATCATCAGGGTCATCAGCCCAATCTAAATAAGTGAAACCAACCAATAAAGGAGACCCGCCCTGAACTGTAATGTATATTGAACTGAAGTATACCATGGAGATAGAGAAGTATCCTTTTATATTCTTTCCAATGGCATTCATGGGGTGTTTGCATATATTGGGCAAAAAAAACAATAACAAAGGAAATATTAGGATGGGTATGAGTAAAGTATAAGAGGCTACCAACAAACTGATGGTACAAGATCGAATAAACTTTGGAAGAAGTATAGGTGGCAACAATCCTGACTCTAGACTGTAAGGGAGAAGGGGTTGGTTTACAATATTCCATGTGAATGTGACAAAGGAGGTCATAAGCATACTTAGACTGGGAAATAATAAATCCTTCATTGGTTTGAAAAACTTTGAGGCCAAGGAAATAGTGAAAAAATCCTAAGTCTGTCAATTAAAATTTCTTCTTAAGGATGGGTTTCACATGGTTTAAAAGTTTTGAGTCACTACCAGTAATGATAATGTCATCAACATAAAGGACAAGGATTATGATATGGATTCCTACTTTCTTGTTATAGACATTAGGATGAAAATGACATCTAGAGAATTCAATGTCAATAACAAAGTTGTCCATTTTGGCATACCAAGCTTGGGGAGATTGCTGAAGGCCATAAATAGATTTATTAAGGAGACAAACAAGTATAGAGTCATTTTGAACATAGCCATGAGGTTGTTCCATGTGTATTTCTTGATGCAAATATCCATGCAAGAAGGTGGATTTAACATCCATCTGATGGATCTCCCATTTATGTGAGACAACAAGGGAAAGAACAAGGTGGATGGAATTCATTTTTCTATAGGGGAAAAGGTTTCATTATAGTCAATTCGTTCAACTTTTGAAAATCCTTTGGCAAATAACTAAGCCTTGTGTCTTTCAACGCTTCCATTTGATCCATAATTAGTTATGTAGACCCATTTACATCTGACAAGTTTTCTTCCTTTGGAAGAGGTATAACATCCCAAGTATCATTTTCCATTAAAGAATAATACTCATGATTCATTGTTGTATCCCAATAAGGATGACTTGAAGCTTCTACAAATGTCTTTGGATCATGAATCTCTGAAATTTCAGCCAAAAGAGAAGAGGCTCGTTGGAACTATGAATGTTTACGATGCTAATATGAAGGATCACCGACAAGATCACCAACTACTTCTTGTGTTGAACGGACCCATCTAGGAAGTGGTGGAGATGGCGTTGGTTAAGGTTCAAAGGACTCATCTAGAGGAAGGTGAGAAGGAGGATGTGGATTTTCATCCTCACTGTCATCATTGGAAGAAGAAACAAGAATAGGAACATACGAACGCACAAACATCGAATATGGCTTGCAGGCCAAATAAGACACAATTTCTAAATTAGACTCGTAGGACAAGAGATTTTCATCAAATTTAACATCTCTTCTAATAATAATTTCATTAAAATGTGGTTGAAGAAGTCTATAACCTTTGACATCTTCAAAATAACCAACAAATATACATTTCTCAATTTATGCTTTCCTTTTCTCATCAGGAATGTGAGCCCATGCTATACTACCAAATACATGGAAGTGACTTACATTTGGTTTAATTTTAGTCCAAGCTTATTTTGATTTTATATTTTTAAGAGAGTTTGTGGGAGTGCGATTTACTATGTAATTTTCACAGTTGATGACTTTCTCACAATACGTTAGACTTAATCCCTTAGATTGGATCATACAATTAGCCATTTCTTTTAATGTGCATTTCTTTCTCTTAGAAACACCATTTTGTTGTGGTGTATATGGAAGAGTGTGTTTCATTTGGATGCCCTCTATAGTGCAATAACTTGTAAAATTATTGTTCACATATTTGCCTCCATTATATGTTCTTAACGTTTGAATTTGATGTCTAAATTTATTTTCTACAAGGGCCTTATAGGCCAAAAACTTGTCAAAACTTCACTCTTAAGTTTTAAGAAGTAAACCCAAGTACATATCGAAAATTTATCAATGAAAGTTAAGAAATACTTGCACCTAGAAAAATAAGGAGAATAAAGTGGAACACACAAGTCACTATGAACAAGTTGCAAAGGCCCCAAGGTGTGCCAAGAAGCATGTTTGTCAAAATTGTCCCGATGATGTTTTCCGAGAAAAAAACTGACATAAACACAATCTTTGCATGAAACAATAGGAAGACTAGTCACCATCTGTTGATTACATAATTTTTTCAATGAACTATAGTTTAGATGACCAAAACGCGCATGCCAAAGTTTTCTCAAGTCATCACTATGAGAAACACAAATTGATGGAAAAGATGATGACCCAAAGTTGTCAAACTTGTACAACTTGATAATATCATCAACAATTCTAGTTGCAAGAACATGCTTAGGATATTTTAGATCCTTGATTACAACTTGATGAGGTGAAAACTCTACGGTTTTACCTTCACTTGAATGAGTGATTTGATATACTCATAGAAGGTTACAAGAAATACTTGGAACACATAATACATCATTGAAATGGCCATTATTGACTTGAACTATTTCAGATCCTACAACACTAAGAGATTTATCATCACCAAAAAATATTTTCTTGGTGTTACATTCATTTAGAGAAGAAAATATGTCTTTATCCTTAACTATATGATAATATGCTCCATAATAAATAAAACACTCATTATAAGAAGAAGTAGAAGTTATATTTAAGGAGAAACGAGAACATAAAGTGCATGTCCATGCAAAGAATAAAAAGAAGTAGAATCAATACTGATGTTGTGATTCTTCATCGTTGCTTCTAAAGCTGTCATATTCTTGAAATAGTTGGACTCACCATCACCATATTTATCACAAAAGTTGCAATGTCTATCGGTCTTCTTATTTTTAGATTTTTATTAGGAGCTGAAGTTGTTTGAGTGGGTTTGGGAACCTTATTTTGTTTTTTGTTGTAGCGAGGATGTTTCTTCTTGGGATTCTTGGGTTTATATTTCTTCTGAACGACTATGGATTTGTTGGAGGTACCTGCAGTGTTGATCACTCAAAGTTGTACATGCTTATATTTCTCTCTAATCAAAGCATCACAAAAGGACTCAAGAGTGGGTTTTTGATAAGATTTCCCTAGAGTGTCTCTGGCATAAAAGGTAGATACAAACATAAAATATGCACTACTTAGCTTAGAAAAAATAATATAGATGCAACGCTCTTCCTCCAGCTTTATCTTACATTCTTCACATAAAATTATTAGTGTTTTAAACTTAGATAGATAGTCTTCAATGCAAGAAAAAACATTTGGGCTTAAAGTCAATATTTGATTTTCTAACCGATGCGCTCGAATAATATTATGTTTACAAAACACAGATTCAAGTTGTTCCCAAGATTCATCAGGGTCATTAATTTTTTATGGTGGAACCTTAAATCGATAGAAATGGACACTTCGATCAGTCCACGTGCTTTGTCACTCGTATTATCCCATTTGAATTTCTCATCAACATCAGTGGGTTCTTTTTCCTTTCCAAAGGTAATATGGTATAAGTCTTTACTTCTTAATAAATCCTTCATATGGGATTTCCATTGGAAGTAGTTGGTACTGGTAAGAAAAATATTACTGGAAGAATCCATATTAAATATGTAGATAATATGGATTTAAAAACTGAAATTTATGGTCTAGATGGAAAGATCTCAAAAAATTAGATAGTTTTAAAAACAATGGCACTGCCAATAGACTTCAGATGTGAAAGTTATGCCCTTTTAAAAAAGGCATAAATGATAACCAAAGGACCACATGGTGGTGTAAGTTGCTTTATGAAGTGACCCACTTTTATAAAAAGAAGTGGGGATCACTTTTACAATGAAGTTACTTTATAAAAGAAAGCTGCATTCTCATCACATTTGAGCATTACATCACCCTTCTAGGGCTTGGCATCACCCTTTTAGAGTTTTATTTGATGTATATTTAATTTTAGCATTATATAGAGACAAATTGAGGGGTCGGCCCCACTTATTTTACGTCATTGACAAATTATGTGGACGAATTATTTTGAGGTTTCCTCATATAAAAAGGGAAAGGCTCATTTTCATTTGACATCAACACTTCTCACCTTTGAGAGAGAACACTTCTGAATTTTTTCCCCTCTAAGGGTTATTAGCTCTCTTGAACTCATGTGCTATTCTTGGAAGGTCAATTGCGGGTTCTCTTTGTTGATTTTGGATGGAATTGTCTACAATTAGGGTTTTATCTCATGGTATCTTGGTGAAGAAAGTGAATTTTTTGCAATAGTATTCTTATGTTATTGTGTTTCATGGTAATTTTTTCTATTTCATACTAGACATATTTCTTGGTGAAACCCTAAGAGAGGAACATAAGTTCTTCTTCATCTCACGAGGTAATTTTGTCCAAATGTTTTGAAGGAATGATTGCTAGGGTTAGGATCCTAAATCCCTAAAGTGTTAGTGGTTTAGAATTTTATCCCTAGACTTTTTATTTTGACCTAGTTGAAGCTACAATAAGGGAGGAGATGTTTCTAGGGTCCAAATGTTCTTGCACCCTAGAAGTCCTTCTCCTCATGATTCAAACCCTAAGGCCCTAATGTGCTAGCACCTTAGAGTTTGGATCCTACCTCTTGGTTTCAAGTAGGCCATCATCCAAACTTAGTTGCATTTGTTGTTATAAGACTCCATAACCCTTAAAAGGAATTGGTTTTAAATCTCTCTCATGGTGAATTGATCAACAAACACTCTCTTTCATCTCTCTTAAGTATTCTACTAACTCTACTAATACTAACATTGAAAAACTTGCAAATACATTTTTTGCATACACTCATTTATCAGTGGCCTAACTCATTCAAAAATAGCATTTAATAATTGGATATTATTCTAAAGGATGTATGGTATGTTTTCATAGTCAATTGTTACATTTGTGAACCCTAATTATTGTTGTTGTTATAAATCTTTAAATATTGTTATATCATTTCTTATCACTGCAAATTCATAACAACCATTGCAATTTGTATTGTCTAGTGTCTTAAATAGGTATTAATTACATGTTGGAACTTGGAAATCATTACATATATGATGCAACATGTTCTTGTTACGGGAAGGTACTCAAAAAAATTCTTATATATTCCATTTACTTGACCTAGACCTCTATTCGGTGAACAAGAGAGGGGGTGGTATGATTTGCTACTATACTTGCTACATTGATCCATTGAGGTCACCAGGGAAGCCTCCCTTTTGGTGGACCTCTTCTATCACTAAAACACGACAACTTCCTACTAAGGTGACAATGGTGGGTTCTTCCATTGTTACGCAAGATTTGGGGACTTGTAGTGACGCTTTGCACAAGTACAAATCTTGTGATAACACACCCTACAAGCCAATTCCTCTATTTTTTTCACCTAGAAAGCACCAAGATACATGGAAATTATATATTGATCCATTCAAGATCCTCTAAATTTTAATTAATATAAAATTTTGATTGTATAATTTTTTTAATATTTTATTTTAGTTCTAGAAACCTTTTCCAAAGACTATCTATTCTACCAAAGTATCCTAGATCAACTAAAACACAAACTCATCTCCTTTTTGTTATGATATTGTTTGAATGGGGCATATTGCAGTAGGAATGGAACCCTTGGTCAAAAATTGTAAAATGTGTTGACCTAATAGTGATCCAACACTTCATTGGTAATTTGTGTAATTTTATTATTGGAAGTGATTTGAGAAACATGCCTTGAAGGGATACAATGCATATATCAAATTGATCTTTTGTTTATTTTCCAATTTGAGGGATAACCAACCTACAAAAATTTCCCTTGTCTCATCTCTTTGATGCCTCATACCAACACATGGAGTCTCCATTCAATGAACCTGTAACATAACACATTTGTTCATGAGATATTAAAAAATACCCTTAATTTCACTAGATATTGATAAATACCCCCCAAATCCTTTTGTTTAACCCCCCTCCCAATACATTTTTCTAATAAAAAAAAGTTATTTATACTAGATATTTCTTATTTTTACCAAATTCTCCTTTTTGGACCCCCAATACCTATAAAACCCCTCCTACCCTACATCCCCCCAATACCCACAATATATTGACTCTATTTTTCATAATTTAAAATACCACATTATTAATGAATGTGATAAGACATTGGTCAATAATGTGATGCCCCCATGTACCAACATTATGATGAGATGGATTTCAATGAGAATGTAGCCTTTAAAGATGGCCTAGCACTCTTAGCCTCTCTATTAAACCAATCCTCCATTAACAATTTCTTTTATTTATATTTTTTTCTATTTTTAAATGTTCAATATTTTATTTGGAAGATTGTATTCCTTGTATTTTGAGATATTTTAATTATCTTTGTTAAGTGATTAAATATTGTGGTGCTCTCAATTCTAAGTAACAAAGTAATATGCTTGATGTTTTATTGGTGATTTGTATCATTAAATAGTTTTGTGGCTTTGTTTAATAATGTTGTGCATATTTATCTCATTGTACAAGTTAAATGTATTTTCGTATATTTATAGAAATTTTTGCCTATTAAAACTTGTGGGTTTGGCTACAAATTACCCCAACATAAAAGTATTTTAGATTTGACAGATTTGACATGATATACTATGGTTACGTAATTAAGGGGAATAACCTAAGGAAATACAAAAGACTTTTAACATTAAGAATGATTTTACTGAAGAAGCAGAGGTCACTCTAAAAATCATTCGATGTTTAAATGATACAAGGGTAGTATGAAATCATTCGATGTTTAAATGATACAAGGGTAGTATGGGAAAGAAAATGTGTGTTCCATGGTATTTGGGTTTGTTGTAGCTTAGAATTAAAAACTATTAATTGCATAATTTCCATATTTGGATTCATTGATGGGTTGACCTTGAATAAGGCCTTTTATTTTGTAGTTGAATAATTTTGTAAAGATTTTAGAAATAAGCATTGTTTTTTTTTAAATTTTGATAAATATTGCAACTCTATTCTACTTTTATGCCAACTTTACTTTATGCTTTACTTTGTGGCATTTTGAAATTTTGATAAATATTGTAAATACTTTTATGTCAATTCTAATTTTTGTTTTATTTTTATTTTCAACTAGTGTGTAAATTAACAAAATAATTTTAGATCATGATAGATTTTCTTTTCTCAAATATTTTTTTTTTGTTGGATACGACACATATATAAATGTTTTACATATAACGTGGAGTTACTTTGCTTTTCTTAATAAATAAAAGTGATAAAATATAAAATCTCTCAAAATTCTTGAGGTGGCAAGTCATGCATGTGATATCCAAAAACCTGAACTGTATGAAATCATGGGTATAAAACCTGAACTGTATGAAATCATGGGTATATATATAGTAAAGAAAGAGTACCCTAAATATACATTATACAAAATGAAGAGAGGATAAATGTAACTAGAGAAACATCATAGAAGAGATACAAAGCTACATAAGAAAGACATTGAATAAAGAGTGTTTAGCAACTCAGGAGTTTTCAAAATTCTCTATTTAACAAGAACACCTTCTTATTATTCATTCTCTTTGCATTTGGTTGCAAGGCCTTGGCCATCCTTCTCTTGCAGTGTCTTGATCAGAAGTCTTTTGATCTGAATTAACTCTTGGTTTTGCTAGAGGCGTTCCTCGGGTAGTAGAGTGAGGGTTCTCTCTAGATAGGCTAAGAGATTAGTCGCTAGTTTTCAGAAATTCTTTTGAGCATCAAGGCCTGCGACAATGAAGATATGAATAAACCATATAATGTCAAGGGTGTTCCTCAAAAGTGTGCACAATTTTCCTCTTTTGTTAATAGGATCTTCCATGGGAAAGTTAGAGATAGGGGTATCTTCCATTTTCTTACTTATGATAGTATCTTTGGCATCATAATCCAATGTTACTTCCTCGGAAAAGGAAACATCAGAGTGAGAGTGGGTGAAGGGCATCCAACAGAGATTTGTGTTTCCTAGGGCATCCAACAGACCTATGAGATCCTATAACTCTTCCCATCCTAGAGGGATTTCCATCTCCCTTCTCATAAATTCTTCAAGGGTTCTCTAGATTTCGAGCATTTTGTAGATTTGGGTTCTCCCATATCAAAATGGGAATGCAACTATCCATTGAGGTAGGAGGGGGCGCATGATTAAAGGTAGACAAAGGCTTGAGATGGGTAGGCTCTTTAATGAAAGAAGATGATGAGAAGAAAGAAATAGGGTTGGATGGAGGGATATAGTAACTCAAAAGTTGCTTCTTCGAAGCTAAATAAATTGAAAAATGCAAAATGAAAACCAAGAGTGACTAAGAAATCACGAGACTCACCTTTAAAAATCATATACCATATCTTTCCATGATAAGGATCGATCTGCAAATGATCTCGGGATGAATAAATCCATGGAAAGAGCATGAGTAAATGGTTAGACCAAGATTTCTTTTGGCTGCAAAAGGGTGTTTCAAAAACCATAAGAAGGACCATGGTGCATAATATCATCATTTCCATGTTTGATGAACCTATAGTAACTTTTAATGCATGTACCTTTTGTGCTAGCAAGTGGCTTAAGAGGGTTGTAGGTATTGTCACTGGGATGAATTCAACCTATCGTGTCACCCTATCTAAGATGGATGTGGGGTTACACTATTGCTTAATGACTTTATTTATATATTTGATGTAGGTTTCTTGGAATAACAAGCACTACAATATTTAGTATGTTTTAGTTCGTTATACCTTATGCTGTTACACTTTCTATTTGTGTTTTGATTAGGTCTTTAATTATTCCTTGATCTTTCATTATTTGTATAGCATTACCTGTAAGGCCTTTGGTGAGGAGGGCACATGCACCTACGCCCAACTAGAATAGACTATAGCAAGACATGGGACTTGGGGTTTTCGAATGAAGATGAGTGGCACACCCCATCCTCATATAGGCACAGAGTGGGAAGGCTTGGGAACATGTTTGACCAAGTGGACCCACGTGTCCACTTATGCAAAGATGGGTCGTGATGATGTGTCATGGTGAGTGAGGTGGACCGAAGATATGGAGTGACCAACGAAAGATCGGGTGCAGATCTATGGGAGGATCAGATCGAGTGAATGCATGGTGTGCCACACTTGGGAACGATGAGTTAGATTGGGTGTGCAAACACTTAACGTGTGGAATCAACTCACCCACCAACATCTCATGCCACCTCGTGGAGTCTGCGACAGGGAGAAGAGATGGGGCAAGTCCTTGGAGTGCATTCTGGCAAGATGATGTCTTGGTATTCTTATGAGGAAGGCATGAGACATAGAGAGTTTCAGTTTGAGGTGGGCATATAATTGGGGCGCATTGTAGGATAAGACAAGAAAGTGTGACGAATAAGTTTTGGTGTGATAAATCTGTGAAGTCTGGATAATTATGTTATATGGGGCGAGTTGTGACACTTTTCCCATCTTTGTAATTGGGACATTAGTTCCCTCTTCACATTGTATTGTATTGAATTTGTTTCACAATATAGTAAATCTATGAAGTCTAGACAATTATGTTGTATGGGGTGAGTCGTGACACTCTTCCCATCCTTGTAATCGAGACATTAGTTCTCTCTTCGCATTACATTGTATTGAATTTGTTTCACAATATAATAAATTAAGTTCAGTGTTAAAGACTGTTGGCCACGAACACTACATCTGTGTCTCTTATGTTTCACATATTTGTTCATTATATGTTGGAATGACTCAGTGTTAAAAATGTTAACAAATTATAAAATATACAACTAAATTACATAGAATAAGAGTGTGACTCAATCTTAACCTAGAACAATGTATGAATATGCTCTAGGTGATCCAAACTAAATAAAGCGTAAAGCTTGAATTGATCAAGCTAACAAATTAAAACTACACACACACCCTACGGTATGACGATCGCTACAACTTAACCATGAGTCTTGGGAGTGTGACATTACCAAATATAAAACTTTTCATAATATTTTTTTTTTAAAAGAAATTAATATTTAAAGAAATATTTAAAAGGGCATGTTTGTGCTCTTATCAGTACACATCAATTATAGTAAAATGACTTGGTTTTGCTCTTATTGGTACACAGCCATTATAGATAAATTTTATAATTTGCCCCATTCTTATTTATTGTATTTCATGATTAAAAACATTAATTTTTTATTTGTCCGTCCCGTTTCTTTGAATAACATTATCCATTTCTTTAAATTTGCTGATTTGCTGATGCAAAAAGCATGGACTATGCTGGCAACTGTTAGATTCTGTTCCCACATTTTAACCTAATTTTTCATAAAATATGCGACGTTCAGACATTTTAGTTTGCATAAAATGTCTAACTTGAGAACGGAGATCTTAGGATGGCCGACTCAATACCGGAATTTTACGATGGCCGACTCAACACCGGAATTTCCTTGAAAAACTCTGAGCAACTCACTACATTATAACTCTGAGCAACTCTGAGCATCGCACTACATTATAACTCCGCTAAATTATCATTGACATCAACATTCAGCGGCTAGATTGCTGTAGGATTTTGGAATCGCCGCCAGCCATTCCTATCAGAGATGGATGACCTATGGAGGGCATGTGCTGCGATGCTCATAACTGGGACTTCAATTTCAATATATATAGTTCTGTTACTATTTATGACTCTATTTTTGACTCCGAAGAACAAATATGAGGGAGCTGTATCTGTGGCATTGTTTGTTTTGATTTTCGTCTTAGTGTTTGCACTGTATAAGTGGTTGGCACCCTGGATGCTATTTGAAGACGAAGGCGATGAAGAACAAAATATCCGGCCCAGCCAGGCGGACAGAAATTACAACACCTTTAAGACAGTCGAGAGAAACATCGAGTACAGCAGTCCAGGGATGGTGGAGAGGTGCACTATTTGTCTCGTCGATTTTATAAACGGGGAGCGGGTTGTGTTTCTGTTGCCATGCTTGCATTATTTTCACATACACTGCATTGGCCCCTGGATCCGATCTCATTCCAACTGCCCCTTATGTAGGAGGCCCATACACAGAGCGTCTAAAGGTAGAAGTATGTCTTAGTTTCTCAAAAGCTACATGTAAAACAATTTCCAAATGGTATTGGGTGCCCCTTTTTCTCATAAACCAAATATTATTGAAGGATGTAAAAGTCAATGTCTATCAAATGAAAATATCTATATTTAAGTCTTATTGATAATTGATAATGGGTACATTTAATGTTCTTTTAACCATAAATTTCAATCTTAAGATTTTATGTTAGTAACTTTCTACCATTTTTAAAAGCTTCTCTTAAATTAATTTAAGTTAATTTGTTTACTTTTTAACATTTACTTAATATGATATTAAGAAATCACTATGTAACCATCTAATTGCCACGATTCAAATGATTAACAAACTTAATTAAAATTACTAATCTACTATACTTATAACCTTTTATCATTTTACAGTATTAAATTTACATTTATATCACTTTTACTTAAGCCTCATTACAATCAATCCTTTCGTATTCTTTCAGTAATTTCATATTACCAGCCCTAAATCTTACCAGCCCTAAAATGACGACGGACAATCATCACAAAATTCATAAAACTATAACAACAAGCTAGAACAGAGGCATCGAAAGCTTAAAATCTCGAGGAAGAACTAAAATAATAAACAAATTATGATGATCACTAAATTTAGTCATATGCTAATTAAATTCAAAGTGGTAAAAATCAATACCGGTAATTGAATTTAAAAAACAGAAGTATATTCTAACCTTCAACCAGGTCTGACTTGTGTTTTTACATTGATACCATAGTATATGTATCTCATCCAGGCTTGAGAGCCTCTACGAGATTCAAACTCCGTTCAATTTACTAAGGTGTTAAGAAACACTAATAGTTGATCCAACGAGTTTGTGTATTAGTTTAAATTACCCACGCAAAGTAATATTTCCCCTGCAACAAATGTTTAATCATCATGCAAATTGTAATTTACTCATAAAACCTCCAATTCCATTTCTAATTTATATTGGTAGGAATGCCAACTTTTCCAAAATAGAAAGAAGACAATTTTCACCTCTCGGAAGCTTCAACTCCCTACCCTGTAATGGGTTGAGAAAAGAATTGTAGTGTCTTTGTAATTCTTGCAGCCACTCAAAAGAGTTCCCACACTTCCAAAAGAGATACTCACACTCACATGGATTTGTCACAGAAAATAATACCACCACCCTCCTCTACTTCAATGGATAATGTGTACACTTTCACAAAGCATGTCTTGTATTACCTAGAAGGGAACCCTTATCACGCAAAACCCAAATGGCTAGGACTAGCATAGCCACTCAAAACCCTGGCTGATGAATGCCGAAAGGGTGATGCCAAAGCTTCTTCCGACAGGTTAATAGCCAGAACCTTAAACGCCTTCTATAGGTTATAATAAACCTTTCTTATAGTCTTCCACCCTCCCCATAAACACACAACTAGAAAATAAAACGCACAGCCAGAAAATGAAACGCACAACCAGAAAATGAGCAAGGAAAAGAACAAGGTGGATGGAATTCATTTTTGCTATAGGGGAAAAGGTTTCATTATAGTCAATTCGTTCAACTTTTGAAAATCCTTTGGCAAATAACTAAGCCTTGTGTCTTTCAACACTTCCATTTGATCCATAATTAGTTATGTAGACCCATTTACATCTGACAAGTTTTCTTCCTTTGGAAGAGGTACAAGAGCTCAAGTATCATTTTCCATTAAAGAATAATACTTGTGATTCATTGTTGTATCCTAATAAGGATGACTTGAAGCTTCTGCAAATGTCTTTGGATCATGAGTTTCTGAAATTTCAGCCAAAAGAAAAGAGGCTCGCTGGAACTGTGAATGTTTACAACGCTAATCTGAAGGATCACTGACAAGATCACCAACTGCTTCTTGTGTTGAACGGACCCATCTAGGAAGTGGTGGAGATGATGTTGGTTAAGGTTCAAAGGACTCATCTAGAGGAAGGTGAGAAGGCAGAGGTGGATTTTCATCCTCACTGTCATCATTGGAAGAAGAAACCAGAATAGGAACATACGAAGGCACAAGTGTCGAATATGGCTCGCAGGCCAAAGAAGACGCAATTTCTAAATTAGACTCGTAGGACAAGAGATTTTCATCAAATTTAACATCTCTTCTAATAATAATTTCATTACAATGTGGTTGAAGAAGTCTATAACCTTTGACATCTTCAAAATAACCAACAAATATACATTTCTCAATTTATGTTTTCCTTTTCTCATCAAGAATGTGAGGCCATGCTATACTGCCAAATACACGGAAGTGACTTACATCTGGTTTAATTTTAGTCCAAGCTTATTATGATGTTATATTTTTAAGAGAGTTTGTGGGAGTGCGATTTACTATGTAATTTTCACAGTTGATGACTTCCGCACAATACGTTAGACTTAATCTCTTAGATTGGATCATACAACTAGCCATTTCTTTTAATGTGTGGTTATTTCTCTTAGCAACACCATTTTGTTGTGGTGTATATGGAAGAGTGTGTTGCATTTCGATGCCCTCTACAATGCAATAACTTGTAAAATTATTGTTCACATATTCGCCTCTATTATATGTTCTTAACGTTTGAATTTGATGTCCAAATTTCTTTTCTACAAGGGCCTTGTAGGCTAAAAAATTGTCAAAACTTCTCTCTTAAGTTTTAAGAAGTAAACCCAAGTACATTTGGAAAATTCATCAATGAAAGTTAAGAAATAATTGCACCCAGAAAAATAAGGAGAATAAAGTGGAACACACAAGTCACTGTGAACAAGCTGCAAAAGTCCTGAGGCTTGCCAAGAGGCATGTTTGTCAAAACTATCCCGATGATGTTTTTCGAGAAAAAAACTGGCACAAACACAATCTTTGCATGAAACAATAGGAAGACTAGTCACCATCTGTTGATTACATAATTTTTGCAATGAACTGTAGTTTAGATGACCAAAATGCTCATGCCAAATTTTTCTCAAGTCATCGCTATGAGCAACAAAAATTGATGGAAAAGATGATGACCCAAAGTTGTTAAACTTGTACAACCTGATAATATCATCAACAATTCTAGTTGCAAGAACATGCTTAGGATATTTTAGATCATTGATTACAACTTGGTGAGGTGAAAACTCTACAGTTTTACCTTCACCTGAATGAGTGATTTGATATACTCATAGAAGGTTACAAGAAATACTTGGAACACATAATACATCATTGAAATGGCCATTATCGACTTGAACTATTCTAGATCCTACAACACTAAGAGATTTTTCATCACCAAAAAATATTTTCTTGGTGTTACATTCATTTAGAGAAGAAAATATGTCTTTATCCTTAACTATATGATAATATGCTCCATAATAAATAAACCACTCATTATAAGAAGAAGTAGAAGTTACATTGAAGGAGAAACCACAACATAAAGTGCATGTCCATGTGAAGAATAAAAAGAAGTAGAATCAATACTAATGTTGTGATTCTTCATCGTTGCTTCTAAAGCTGCCATATTCTTGAAATAGTTGGACTCACCATCACCATATTTATCACAAAAGTAGAAATGTCTATCAGTCTTCTTATTTTTAGATTTTTATTAGGAGTTGAAGTTGTCTGAGTGGGTTTGGGAACCTTATGTTGTTTTTTGTTGTGGAAAGGATGTTTCTTCTTGGGATTCTTGGGTTTATCTTTCTGTTGAGCGACTAAGGCTTTGTTAGAGGTACCTGCAGTTCTGATCACTCAAAGTTGTACATGCTTATATTTCTCTCTAATCAAAGCATCACAAAAGGACTCAAGAGTGGGTTTTTGATAAGATTTCCCTAGAGTCTCTCTCATGGCATAAAAGGTAGATACAAACATAAAATATGCACTACTTAGCTTAGAAAAAATAATATCGATGCAACGCTCTTCCTCCAGCTTTATCTCACATTCTTCACATAAAATTATTAGTTTTTTAAACTTAGATAGATAGTCTTTAATGCAAGAAAAAACATTTGGGCTTAAAGTCAATATTTGATTTTCTAATTGATGCGCTCGAATAATATTGTGGTTACCAAACACAGATTCAAGTTGTTCCCAAGATTCATTGGGGTCATTAAATTTTTAAGGTGGAACCTTAAATCGATAGAAATGGACATTCTGTTCAGTCCACGTGATTCATCATTCGTATTATCCCATTTGAATTTCTTATCAACATCAGTGGGTTCTTTTTCCTTTCCAAAGATAATCTGGTATAAGCCTTTACTTCTTAATAAATCCTTAATATGAGATTTCCATTGGAAGTAGTTGGTGCTGGTAAGAAAAATATTACTGGAAGAATCCATATTAAATATGTAGATAATATGGATTTAAAAACTGAAATTTATGGTCTAGATGGAAAGATCTCAAAAAATTAGACAGTTTCAAAAATAATGGCACTGAAAACAAACTTCAGATGTGCAAGTTATGCCCTTTTAAAAAAGGCATAAATGATAACCAAAGGACCACATGGTGGTGTAAGTTGCTTTATGAAGTGACCCACTTTTATAAAAAGAAGCGAGGATCACTTTTACAATGAAGTTACTTTATAAAATAAAGCTGCATGCTCATCACATTTGAGCATTACATCACCCTTCTAGGGCTTGGCATAACCCTTTTAGGGTTTTATTTGATGTATATTTAATTTTAGCATTATATAGAGACAAATTGAGGGGTCGGCCCCACTTATTTTACGTCATTGACAAATTATGTGGATGAATTATTTTGAGGTTTTCTCATATAAAAAGGGAAAGGCTCATTTTCATTTGACATCATCACTTCTCACCTTTGAGAGAGAACACTTCTGAAATTTTTTCCCTCTAAGGGTTATTAGCTCTCTTGAACTCATGTGCTATTCTTGGAAGGTCAATTGTGGGTTCTCTTTGTTGATTTTGGATGGAATTGTCTACAATTAGGGTTTTATCTCATGGTATCTTGGTGAAGAAATTAAAATTTTTTGCAATAGTATTATTATGTTATTGTGTTTCATCGTAATTTTTTCTATTTCATACTAGACATATTTCTTGGTGAAACCCTAAGAGGGGAACATAAGTTCTTCTTCATCTCACAAGGTAATTTTGTCCAAATGTTTTGAAAGATTGATTGCTAGGGTTAGGATCCTAAATCCCTAAAGTGTTAGTGCTTTAGAATTTTATTGATCCAGATTATTTTCGACACGAAATAAGAGTGGAGATATAACACAAAAATATTTAGAGATATTGCAAGAGAGACACCAATATAACAGAGATATAGTGGAAATAACAAGAGTCACATATATACAATAATACATGATTTCTATTAATCAAAGAAATGTACAGAGACTATAAAAATACAGAGTGAAAGACTCGCTAGAATGGTGGTATCTTATCTCTAAGAAGGGATGTGACGGCTACTCACATTCACAAGAAGATGATTACAATGAGGATATGAAGATATTTTTACAATAAGCAGGAATTCCAAAAACCCTAGACATCCAAAAACCTAACCCTGGGAGATGAAGTGCCAAAAGTCATGTGGGCCCCGTTTGGGTAAGTGAGTACATCAAGTTCTCGGGGTCGTAACTTTTGCATACGATCTCCGTTTTAGGCGTGTGATAGCTCGTTGGAAAGGTATCATCGAGGATATTCCTTTTGGGGGATCAATCATGCCTTTGGATATCATTGAGAACCTATATCTCAAAAAAACTTCATTTGGGCCCTCAAAATGGCCCCGGAAGTTAAAACCTGCTAAAAATAGTAAATTGCCATAACTGTCAAAAAGTCATTTTGAGCCATTTGGAAAAGGTGGGTGGCCATTGATATCCGCCTGGATCAATCCTCCCTCCTTAGGAAGCAATGGTATCCATTGCGTTGAGATCCCGGGGGAGAGGGAAAAACATTTGTTGAATTTACATCTTGGTGAGCTGCTTGTCTTGCTGGAGACGTCGCGCTGCTCAGTTTGTGGAAATATGTCATGAACCTGTTGCGGTTGAGGCTTCTCAACAAGTCAAGATACATGAGAGGACGATGTGTAGAAGGAATCTTTGCACTTTGTTGTAGCGTTGTCGACCTTCTTCTGTTGGATAGAAGGTGTTTGGGGCAAGGCTGTAGTGGTTGCAGTGTCCTTTTGTTCTCCTTTTGAACAGATTGTGAAGAAGTTGAATTTTGTAGTATGAGATACTACCTTGCGACACTTTTTAGGTGGAACAATAGTTGGAACTACCTCTAGTATTCTGTAGAGATGACCCCCCAAAGTAACAATGACACTACGGGGTCGAGACTCATAAACAACATGGTGTCTCCACATATATGGTTGACCCAAGAGAACATCACAGACATCTAGTGGAGAAACATCACATAATACCTCATACTTGAAGGGTTGGATGCCGTATGAAAATCGGCACTGTTGGTTGACACAGAGATCTCGTCCTTGCCGAAGCCACCGGATGTTGTATGGTTGCGAGTGTGGTGTTGTCGACAATCCCAACTGTTTGACGACCTCTACTGAGATGAGGTTCTTCTGGCTTCTGCTATCAACAATAAAATGTAGCAGGGTCCCCTTCACCCACATCTATGAATGAAAAAGGCACTCCCCCTCTTCACGATCTGTTGGTTCTTCTGGTTGAATTGTTGTGGTCGCGACAATAGCAGTGGGGTCTGCTTCCATGATCTGTCCTTTACCATTATTTTCAAAATTAGATTATGAATCAGGGTTCGGCTCTTTGTCTTTGATCTCAGCCACCAATGACTATTTTGAGAGACATTCATCGGTGTTGTGCTAGGGGATTTTGTGGAACTCGCACCATTTTTCGGTGTCCTTCTTTGTCTTCGCATGACCCTTCTTTTCTTGTGTCTTGGACTGGTTTTCGGGAGACTGCTTGTTAGGTTCGTCTTTGTCATACTTTGGTTGTTGCGGATTTGTAAACCCGAATTCCCGTTTGTTCTGGTGCTTAAAGTTTTTCTCAATTTTAACAACATATCGATAAGCAGCACCGAGTGAAGAGATGTCCAGAAAATCCATTTCAATTTGGATGTATCTATGTAGAGCCCCACGGTATTTCAGAACCAAATTTCGCTCGAAGTCTTTAATACCCAACTTTGTGCGCAAGGTATGGAAGGTATTGGTGAACTCCGAAACTTCTTGGCCCCTCTCTTGTCGCAGTGTGGTCCATCTCATGTACTGGTCCTCATAGTTGCCAACAGGGTAATACTATTCTTTTAACACATCCACAAAAAAATCCCAAGTGGGATCGACCCCATATATTCCAGACTCCTCTGTGGAACTTTTCTCCCAGTAAGTTTCCCACCAATGTTTGACATGAGGGAGGGCTTTAAGGAGTGCAAAGGTGATCTTTTCTTTGTCAAAAAAATTGTGAACAGAGAAATAACCTTCCAGCAGAGTTAACCATTTTTCTAGGGCTTCTACATCTATCTGTCCTTCAAATACAGGAATATCAAAATTAATTTGTACCTTGAAAGGTGCGGTTCCTCCAAAGTGGCTGCTTGATGAAGATGCGCCTAATGCTATCAGTAGGTGTTGAAGGATGTGGGCAAAATTCTCCATCATTTTGTCCCTCTATCACGTGAGAGCTTGCTCAAGCAACATATTGATAGGATTGTTTGCTCTGTCGTTTTTATTTTCTTCTGCCATTGAGGGTTTCTTGGGTGTGCGAGAGTGATTGTCTTCAAGAGAGACAAGCTCGAGACCCAACTTTCTATACTCATACCTTGTCGGGGACATGCACTGAAAAAACGATCAAGATTAGCCTTCTCTGATACCACTAATCCAGATTATTTTCGACACGAAATGAGAGCGGAGATATAACAAAAAAATATTTAGAGATATTGCAAGAGAGACAACAATATAAAAGAGATATAGAAGAAATAACAAGAGTCACAAATATACAGTAATACATGATTTCTATTAATCAAATAAATGTACAGAGACTGTAAAAATACATAGTAAAAGACTCGCTAGAATGGTGGCAGCTTATCTCTGAGAAGAGATGTGACGGCTACTAGCATTCGCAAGAAGATGATTACAATGAGGCTCTGAAGGCATTTTTATAATAAGTAGGAATGCCAAAAACCCTAGACATCCAAAAACCTAACCCTGGGAGATGAAGCGCCAAAAGTCATGTGGGCCCTGTTTGGGTAAGTGAGTACATCAACTTCTCGGGGTCGTAACTTTTGAATATGATCTCTGTTTTAGGCGTGTGATAGCTCGTTGGAAAGGTATCATCAAGGAGATTCATTTTGGGGGGATCAATCATGCCTTTGGATATCATTGAGAACCTCTATCTCAAAAAACCTTCATTTGGGCCCTCAAAATGGCCCCGGAAGTTAAAACCTGCTAAAAATATTAAATTTCCATAATTGTTAGAAAGACGTTTTGAGCCATTTGGAAAAGGTGGGTGGCCACCAATATGCACCTGGATCATTTATCCCTATACTTTTGATTTTGACCTAGTTGAAGCTACAATAAGGGAGACAATGTTTCTAGGGTCTAAATGTTCTTACACCCTAGAAGTCCTTCTCCTCAAGATTCAAACCCTAAGGCCCTAATGTGCTAGCACCTTAGAGTTTGGATCCTACCTCTTGGTTTCAAGTAGGCTATCATCCAAACTTAGTTGCATTTGTTGTTATAAGACTCCATAACCCTTAAAAGGAATTGGTTTTAAATCTCTCTCATGGTGAATTGATCAACAAACACTCTCTTTCATCTCTCTTAAGCATTCTACTAACTCTACTAATACTAACATTGAAAAACTTGCAAATAAATATTTTTCATACACTTAAGTTTGTTCCATACACTCATTTATCAGTGGCCTAACTCATTCAAAAATTGCATTTAATAATTGGATATTATTCTAAAGGATGTATGGTATGTTTTCATAGTCAATTGTTAGATTTTTTAACCCTAATTATTGTTGTTGTTATAAATATTTTACTATTGTTATATCATTCCTTATCACTGTAAATTCATAACAATCACTACAATTTGTATTGTCTAGTGTCTTAAATAGGTATTAATTACATGTTGGAACTTGGAAATCATTACATATATGATGCAACATGTTCTTGTTATGGTAAGGTACTCAAACAAATTCTTATATATTCCATTTACTTGACCTAGACCTCTATTCGGTGATCAAGAGAGGTGGTGGTATGATTCGGTACTATACTTGCTACTTTGATCCATTGAGGTCACCAGGGAAGCCTCCCTTTTGGTGGACCTCTTCTATCACTAAAACACGACAAGTTCCTACTAAGGTGACAATGGTGGGTTCTTCCATTGTTACACAAGATTTGGGGACTTGTAGTGGGGCTTTGCATAAGTACAAATCTTGTGATAACACACCCTACAAGCCAATTCCTCTATTTGTTTCACCTAGAAAGCACCAAGATACATGGAAATTATATATTGATCCATTCGAGATCCTCTAAATTTTAATTAATATAAAATTTTGATTGTATAAATTTTTAATATTTTATTTTAGTTGTAGAAACCTTTTCCAAAGTCTATCTATTCTACCAAAGTATCCTAGATCAACTAAAACACAACCTCATCTCCTTTTTGTTATGATATTGTTTGAATGGGGCATATGGTAGTAGGAATGGAACCCTTGGTCAAAAATTGTAAAATGTGTTGACCTAATAGTGATCCAATACTTCATTGGTAATTTGTGTAATTTTTCTGTTGGAAGTGATTTGAGAAACATGCCTTGAAGGAATACAATGCATATATCAAATTGATCTTTTGTTTATTTTCCAATTTGAGGGATAACCAACCTACCAAAATTTCCCTTGTCTCATCCATTTCATGTCTCATAACAACACATGGAGTCTCCATTCAATGAACCTGTAACATAACACGTTTCTTCATGGGATATTAAAAAATACCCTTAATTTCACTAGATATTGATAAATACCTCCCCAACTCCTTTTGTTTAACCCCCTTCCCAATACATTTTTCTAATAAAAAAACATTATTTATACTAGATATCTCTTATTTTTACCAATTCCCCTTTTTGGACCCCCAATACCTATAAAACCCCTCTTACCCTACATCCCCCCAATACCCACAATATATTGACTCTATTTTTCATAATTTAAAATACCACTTTATTAATGAATGTGATAAGACATTGGTTAATAATGTGATGCCCCATGTACCAACATCATGATATAATGGATCTCAATGAGAATGGAACCTTTAAGAATGGCATAACACTCTTAGCCTCTATATTAAACCAATCCTCCATTAACAATTTATTTTATTTATATTTTTTTACTATTTTTAAATGTTCAATATTTTATTTGGAAGATTGTATTCCTTGTATTTTGAGATATTTTAATTATCTTTGTTAAGTGATTAAATATCGTGGTGTTTTCATTTTAAGTAACAAAGTAATATGCTTGATGTTCTATTGGTGATTTGTATTATTAAAAAGTTTTATTGGTGATTTGTATTATTAAAAAGTTTTGTGGTTTTGTTTAGTAATGTTGTGCATATTTATCTCATTGTACAAGTTAAATGTATTTTTTTTAGCCTATTAAAATTTGTGGGTTTGTGCAGGCTACAAATTACCTCAACATAAAAGTATTTTAGATTTGACATGATAGACTATGGTTAACGTAATTAAGGGAAATAACCTAAGGAAATACAAAAGACTTTTAACATTAAGAATGATTTTACTGAAGAGGAGGAGGTCACTATGAAAATCATTCTATGTTTAAATGATACAAGGGTAGTATGGGAAAGAAAATGTGTATGTTCCATGGTATTTGGGTTTGTTGTAGCTTAGAATTAAAAACTATTAATTGCATAATTTCCATATTTGGATTCATTGATGGGTTAACCTTGAATCAGGCATTTTATTTTGTACTTGAATAATTTTGTAAATTTTTTAGAAATAAGTTTTTTTTTTTTTTTTTAATATCGCAACTTTATGCCAACTTTACTCTTTGCTTTACTTTTGGGCATTTTGATAAATATTATAAATACTTTTATGTGAACTCTAATTTGTGTTTTATTTCTATTTTCAAGTAGTGTTTAAATTAACAAAATAATTTTAGATCATGGTAGATTTTCTTCCCTCAAATTTTTGTTTTTGTTGGATACAACACATATATAAATGTTTTACATAGAACGTGGGGTTACTTTGTTTTTCTTAATCAATAAAAGTGATAAAATATAAAATTTCTCAAAATTCTTGAGGTGGCAAACCATGCATGTGATATCCCAAAACTTGAATTGTATGAAATCATGTGTATATATCGTAAAGAAAGAGTACCCTAAATATACATTATACAAAATTAAGAGAGGATAAATGTAACTAGAGAAACATCATAGAAGAGATAAAAAGCTACATAAGAAAGAAATTGAATAAAGAGTGTTTAGCAACTTAGGGGTTTTCAAAATTCTCTATTTAACAAGACCACCTTCTTATTATTCATCCTCTTTTCATTTGGTTGCAAAGGCCTTGGCCATCCTTCTCTTGTAGTGTCTTGATCGGAAGTCTTTTGATCTGAATTAATTCTTGGTTTTGCTAGAGGAGTTCCTCGGGTAGTAGAGTGAGGATTCTCTCTTGATAGGCTAAGAGATTAGTGATTAGTTTTCAGAAATTCTTTTGAGCATCAAGGCCTGCGACAATGAAGATATGAATAAACCATATAATGTCAAGGGTGTTCCTCAAAAGTGTGCACAATTTTCCTCTTTTGTTAATAGGATCTTCCATGGGAAAGTTAGAGATAGGGGTATCTTCCATTTTCTTACTTATGATAGTATCTTTGGCATCATAATCCAATGTTACTTCCTCGGAAAAGGAAACATCAGAGTGAGAGTGGGTGAAGGGCATCCAACAGAGATTTGTGTTTCCTAGGGCATCCAACAGACCTATGAGATCCTATAACTCTTCCCATCCTAGAGGGATTTCCATCTCCCTTCTCATAAATTCTTCAAGGGTTCTCTAGATTTCGAGCATTTTGTAGATTTGGGTTCTCCCATATCAAAATGGGAATGCAACTATCCATTGAGGTAGGAGGGGGCGCATGATTAAAGGTAGACAAAGGCTTGAGATGGGTAGGCTCTTTAATGAAAGAAGATGATGAGAAGAAAGAAATAGGGTTGGATGGAGGGATATAGTAACTCAAAAGTTGCTTCTTCGAAGCTAAATAAATTGAAAAATGCAAAATGAAAACCAAGAGTGACTAAGAAATCACGAGACTCACCTTTAAAAATCATATACCATATCTTTCCATGATAAGGATCGATCTGCAAATGATCTCGGGATGAATAAATCCATGGAAAGAGCATGAGTAAATGGTTAGACCAAGATTTCTTTTGGCTGCAAAAGGGTGTTTCAAAAACCATAAGAAGGACCATGGTGCATAATATCATCATTTCCATGTTTGATGAACCTATAGTAACTTTTAATGCATGTACCTTTTGTGCTAGCAAGTGGCTTAAGAGGGTTGTAGGTATTGTCACTGGGATGAATTCAACCTATCGTGTCACCCTATCTAAGATGGATGTGGGGTTACACTATTGCTTAATGACTTTATTTATATATTTGATGTAGGTTTCTTGGAATAACAAGCACTACAATATTTAGTATGTTTTAGTTCGTTATACCTTATGCTGTTACACTTTCTATTTGTGTTTTGATTAGGTCTTTAATTATTCCTTGATCTTTCATTATTTGTATAGCATTACCTGTAAGGCCTTTGGTGAGGAGGGCACATGCACCTACGCCCAACTAGAATAGACTATAGCAAGACATGGGACTTGGGGTTTTCGAATGAAGATGAGTGGCACACCCCATCCTCATATAGGCACAGAGTGGGAAGGCTTGGGAACATGTTTGACCAAGTGGACCCACGTGTCCACTTATGCAAAGATGGGTCGTGATGATGTGTCATGGTGAGTGAGGTGGACCGAAGATATGGAGTGACCAACGAAAGATCGGGTGCAGATCTATGGGAGGATCAGATCGAGTGAATGCATGGTGTGCCACACTTGGGAACGATGAGTTAGATTGGGTGTGCAAACACTTAACGTGTGGAATCAACTCACCCACCAACATCTCATGCCACCTCGTGGAGTCTGCGACAGGGAGAAGAGATGGGGCAAGTCCTTGGAGTGCATTCTGGCAAGATGATGTCTTGGTATTCTTATGAGGAAGGCATGAGACATAGAGAGTTTCAGTTTGAGGTGGGCATATAATTGGGGCGCATTGTAGGATAAGACAAGAAAGTGTGACGAATAAGTTTTGGTGTGATAAATCTGTGAAGTCTGGATAATTATGTTATATGGGGCGAGTTGTGACACTTTTCCCATCTTTGTAATTGGGACATTAGTTCCCTCTTCACATTGTATTGTATTGAATTTGTTTCACAATATAGTAAATCTATGAAGTCTAGACAATTATGTTGTATGGGGTGAGTCGTGACACTCTTCCCATCCTTGTAATCGAGACATTAGTTCTCTCTTCGCATTACATTGTATTGAATTTGTTTCACAATATAATAAATTAAGTTCAGTGTTAAAGACTGTTGGCCACGAACACTACATCTGTGTCTCTTATGTTTCACATATTTGTTCATTATATGTTGGAATGACTCAGTGTTAAAAATGTTAACAAATTATAAAATATACAACTAAATTACATAGAATAAGAGTGTGACTCAATCTTAACCTAGAACAATGTATGAATATGCTCTAGGTGATCCAAACTAAATAAAGCGTAAAGCTTGAATTGATCAAGCTAACAAATTAAAACTACACACACACCCTACGGTATGACGATCGCTACAACTTAACCATGAGTCTTGGGAGTGTGACATTACCAAATATAAAACTTTTCATAATATTTTTTTTTTAAAAGAAATTAATATTTAAAGAAATATTTAAAAGGGCATGTTTGTGCTCTTATCAGTACACATCAATTATAGTAAAATGACTTGGTTTTGCTCTTATTGGTACACAGCCATTATAGATAAATTTTATAATTTGCCCCATTCTTATTTATTGTATTTCATGATTAAAAACATTAATTTTTTATTTGTCCGTCCCGTTTCTTTGAATAACATTATCCATTTCTTTAAATTTGCTGATTTGCTGATGCAAAAAGCATGGACTATGCTGGCAACTGTTAGATTCTGTTCCCACATTTTAACCTAATTTTTCATAAAATATGCGACGTTCAGACATTTTAGTTTGCATAAAATGTCTAACTTGAGAACGGAGATCTTAGGATGGCCGACTCAATACCGGAATTTTACGATGGCCGACTCAACACCGGAATTTCCTTGAAAAACTCTGAGCAACTCACTACATTATAACTCTGAGCAACTCTGAGCATCGCACTACATTATAACTCCGCTAAATTATCATTGACATCAACATTCAGCGGCTAGATTGCTGTAGGATTTTGGAATCGCCGCCAGCCATTCCTATCAGAGATGGATGACCTATGGAGGGCATGTGCTGCGATGCTCATAACTGGGACTTCAATTTCAATATATATAGTTCTGTTACTATTTATGACTCTATTTTTGACTCCGAAGAACAAATATGAGGGAGCTGTATCTGTGGCATTGTTTGTTTTGATTTTCGTCTTAGTGTTTGCACTGTATAAGTGGTTGGCACCCTGGATGCTATTTGAAGACGAAGGCGATGAAGAACAAAATATCCGGCCCAGCCAGGCGGACAGAAATTACAACACCTTTAAGACAGTCGAGAGAAACATCGAGTACAGCAGTCCAGGGATGGTGGAGAGGTGCACTATTTGTCTCGTCGATTTTATAAACGGGGAGCGGGTTGTGTTTCTGTTGCCATGCTTGCATTATTTTCACATACACTGCATTGGCCCCTGGATCCGATCTCATTCCAACTGCCCCTTATGTAGGAGGCCCATACACAGAGCGTCTAAAGCTACATCAGGAGGAAGTGAGATCTCTGTCACAATTGTCGAAGGCCCTGTGATCGCGATCGGCTCGACAGGGAATTCTCCAGGAAACGTCAATGCACAAGGTAGAAGTACGTCTTAGTTTCTCAAAAGCTACATGTAAAACAATTTCCAAATGGTATTGGGTGCCCCTTTTTCTCATAAACCAAATATTAGTGATGTAAAAGTCAATGTCTATCAAATGAAAATATCCATATTTAAGCCCTATTGATATTGATAATTGATTATTGATATTGATATTGATTATTGATAATGGTCAACATTTAATGGTCTTTTAATCATAAATTTCAATCGTAAGATTTTATGTTCGTAACTTTTTATCATTTTTAAAAGCTTCGGTTAACTTAATTTGTTTACTTTTTAACATTTACTTAATATGATTAAGAAATCACTGTGTGCCCATCTAGTTACCACGTTCAAATGATTAACAAACTTAATTGAAATTACAAATCTACTACACTATTAACTTTTTATCATTTTACAATATTAGATTTACATTTGTATCACTTTTACTTAAGCCTCATTACAATCAATCCTTTCCATATTCTTTCAGTAGTTTTCACTCCAATCCAAAGAAGGATTTCCATGGAGAATCTTTGTTAATTGGAACTAACCAATGAGCAATGTTGGGACTAATGAACTTTTGATTATTCTTCACATAATTACACATTCTATCAAGCACTTCAACCAAGTTCCTCACTAATTCTTCTATTAATTCTTCCTTATAACCAAGTCGACCTTACCATCCATTTTTCCAAATCGTAGTTGATTGCTTGACAGGTTGATCCATTGACTAACTATCCTTGACTACTAATCGACTATCTGACCAATGAACTCTTCAACTACTCGACCAATTGTTGTCGAAGTTTGGTCTCCAGCTGTGAGTCAATCGTCTGATCGACTGTCTCTAGTAGAAGTGGGATGAACCAACATAACCTGTAACATCCTCGTTTTTAAACCCCAAATTAACGATGCTTATTGTAAATTTGTTGTACATCCATGGGCCAAGAGATGTAATATGTAAATAATGTAAATTGAAAGTAATAAATAAAATGTATAAACACCAACTACATATGGAAAAAGGACGAAGATTTGTGGGCTCATCCTCATCCTCAGATACATCAATGATCCAATGATCTATCTATATAACATAGCATCAATCAATTCTGACTTGGTGTAAACCAAGAGCTTCAACTTTGTTTCCATGGGTGTATTCATGGACTTGCACTCCAACATATCAAGTCTCTTCAGTATTTCAATTGCATAGTTCCCTTGGTTAAGGAATATCATCTCTGGGATCTGCCAGACCTCAAGACCTAAGAAATAGTGCATTAGGCCAAGGTCTTCATCTTAAATTCTACAACGAGATTCTTAACTTACATTCAGTGATGAGATTTTCTTCTCCAGTTAAGATTAAGTCATCCACATAAAACAACAATATAGTAGGCTCATCATTCATAACCTTGAAGTAAAGGTTAGAATCAAATTTACTCTTGGTAAAGCCCAAGCTTGTTAAAAAACTATTAATCCTTCCATACCAAGATCTAGGAGCTTGCTTCAATTCGTACGAATCCTTCTTCAACTTGGACACATGAGTCTTCTTGTCTTCAACTTCAAATCCATGAGGTTGTTCTATATACACTTCTTTTTCAATGACACCATTCAAGAAGGCGGTTTTAACGTACATCTAGTGTAACTTCCACTTCATTTTGGTTGCAAGGGCTATGATGGTTTTGATTGAAGTGTATCTGGCTATAGGAGAAAACGTCTCTTCATAATCAATGCCTTCCTTTTGATAAAGCCATGAGAAACAAACCTTTCTTTATATTTCTCAATACTTTCATCAACAACATGTTTTATTTTGAAAATCCATTTGGAAGATACCACATCCTTGCTCTTTGGTCTGGGAACTATTTCCCGTACATCATTATTTATGATGGATTAGTATTGTTCTGTCATGACATCTGCCCATTCTTTCTTTTGAATGGCTTATTAAAAGCAAGTAGGCTCCTTATCTAACAGATCACACATCAAAGCCATACAACTGGAGAATGGCTTTGGTTTCTTCACTTGTCTCATGGTTCCTTCGGGGACACCATACTTCTCTCCATATTGAATAAGTTCCCTTGCTCAGGCTAGATTTCTCTTGTGGGAGATCGACATCTAGGGAGGTTCTTGAGATTCTGTTATGTCATGGTATTCTAGAATCTCCTCATTAGGGGAAGCTATGACTTCCCTCGTTGGTTCTGCAACTTTGGGAGCTACAGGTTCCTCTTCATATACTTCTTCAAGCTGTAATCTTCTTGATTTATTGAGTGTTGCATATTCATAAAAGGTTACATCCTTGTTGATCTCAATATGATGGTAATCTGGTATATAAAATATGAAGGCCTTGGAGACCTCACAATATCCAACAAATATTCCATTTTTTCCTGAAGGGTCCAACTTGGTTCTCTTCTATTTTGGAATATGTACAAATATTGGGTAGCCAAATATTTTGAGATGGATTACTGATGGCTTATTTCCAGAGAACATATCTTCATGGGTATTGAACCCAAGTGCACTATGGGACAATTTGTTTTGTACATATACTGTTATTTTTATTGCTTCTGCCCATAAGTACATTGGAAGATCTTGATCATGGATCATGGTCTTCACTGCTTCCATTATAGTTTTGTTCTTTCTTTCTACTACACCATTTTGTTGAGGATTGTAGGGAGTGGTGAGCTCCATCTTGATCCCGACATCTTTGCAATATTTTGAAAACTCTTTTGAGTTGTATTCTCCTCCATTATTTGACTTGAGTATCTTGATCTTTCTTTCAAAAAGATTCTCTATCAAGGTTTTAAATTCCTTTAATTTACTGAACACTTCATCTTTTGATTTCAAAGAGTAAACCCAAGTTTTACAAGAATAGTCATTAATAAAATATACATAGTATACATAGCCACTGATGGAGGATGATTGTAACATCCCCAGCCACCAACAGGCCGGGTAATGCTACCCCTGCAACTCTGTTGCACTACTCTGATCTGTGACAACTCCAGCCTTAACTACTGGCTATGCCACATAGAGATACTTGCGAAAAAACATACACATCCATATGAACATAGAATGTCTATTCTACATATATATAACATAATAATGAGGAAATAACAGTAAGCCTACACATGTAGCATATACAACATACACAAACAATACTCATCAATTACAACATATGTACCATTACACATGTAAATGAACATAAAAGTGATAGTTATATTTTATTAGAAGACCACCAACTACGTGCAGACCTTCCACGAACGTCTAAGCCATAGACCACGCTACTCGTCATGCTCAGCAGTGGGTAAGCCCTGACCTAGGACTAAGCTCCACCCAGGGAAAGAGATTCCTAGACTAAGCTGAGGTTACAGGAAACTGCATACTGCAACTGGAAGGATTCTTTCTAGGAGCCTTCCTATGCCCACTACTCGCAAAATCTCATTCCCCACATGCATGTTCAACCTGGGAGTATACACCTTCATTGTCACATAGTCCATTGGCAACATGCCCGATCAGGAATTATCAGAGCTCTATAGCTGGTGTTGGACTCTCTATGGGAGAAAACCACTTCCTAGCAAAATCTCTCACCTGGAGAGAGTTGCTCACAGGCTTGACAACCTGCCTTTTCTACCATGGTCCTAACAACCCACTTCTTCAACCAGTTTCAACTCAATTCCCACAAGGTGAGGATAAAAACAACAACAATAGCAATTCGGTTAAATCACGGTGACAAAAACAATAGGAATTTGGGTATGGACATCCAAAAAACGACAACATTTCACACTAAGACACAACACAATTCAAACATTTACAGGGTGCTTGGGCTTCACAGGAGACATAGCTCAGTCCATGAGTTTTCCAGTAGTTTTAGGGTGCATGATAATAAATCAACGCAGAGGTCGATCGCAGAGCTAAATGGAATTCATGAAGGATGGGTAATGGTCAAATGAAAAAACTTCTCGTGAGGGTTTCCTTCCCTGTGTGCATGTAATCAAAAGTAGACGTAGAGGAAAAATGGTTCAGACACCCCTGATCCCAGCGAACTCAGGAGGAGGATGATGAATGAGGAGCCCCCCCAACACGATTGACTCATTAGTTTTAACTACATGTGCCTAGGTCAACACTTGTATTCCTGGAGCCGCGTGAGTTCCACTTAGCACATGTTCCCTTTACAGGAACTTAGGACAACACTCAACATGTCCACCTTAGCCTTCAGGAAATAATAATAAATTATTATCCCCTTTAGAGGTAAGCCCCCTAGCTTAGCCCCTAGTCCCACACACTTAGCCTCCTCCCTTACCCAACCTTGTGGAAGCTTAGTCCCCAATCACTCTTTCTTTATGGTCAGTTTGCACGCAATGATGTTTATATTTTATTAATGATATGCATAATTACATATACAAAATCAGGGTCCTGGCCTTTAACACCTAGGTTCTCCAGCCTAATCACCAAATAAGCCTCCTAGATTATTATAACTTGGATCACTAGCCTACAAAACATGTTTACAATACATAATATAACTGGTCTCATCCTTGGGGATATTACAATCCCCTCCCCTTATTTTTGCACTATCCTCAATGCAATTTTTACACATCATCAATAAGATTTCCAAAATCTTCAAAAAGATGCAGGTATCCTACCTACATAGCATCCTCATGCTCCCATGCCGCGTACTGAGGACCGTACTAGGTCCACTAGACCTTTACAAGACCTATGGCTTGATTCTGAAGATGTTTTCTCTTTCGGGTCCAATATGCGCACATGATGCACTTGCAAGACGCCTTCTTTCTCCACCTAAATCACATTCCAATCAATAGCATGGTTAGCTTCATGTATAAATTTCTTAAGCAATGAAACATTAAACACATTATGTGGAGTCATGGATGCAAGTAATGCAAGCATATATGCAATGTATATATATGTATATATAGGGAATTCTAATAACATTACAACTTGTATACAAGATACACAACATAAAATAAATAGAGATTTGATACTTATCTTTTGATTGACAATACCTTCAACCCCTGAGTAGGGCTATGACTCCATCGGGGAAATGGCTTCCCAATATAGCGACAGTCCACAATCCATATCAACACACTACTACATATTGAAAAATTTGTGACGAAAATACTCTTTCGTCACAAAATTCAAGAGAAAAGTTCAATTATTCAATTTTGATCTAAATCCACCCCGTATTCATCGCTATCTCAACGAATGTACTTTGTCTAAATTAATATGGTCAAAGTTTGTCGCAAGAGCGATGAATGACCATTATAAGTGACTGTTAGATATGACAAATAAATAGGTATTTAAAAAAAAAAGAAATATTTAGGTCACGGTCATCGCAATTGCGATGATGGTGACCTAAATTGAACCATAAATATTTGACGATTTAAAGATGTTGCGACAATATTTCTATAACAACGACAGTTCCTAAAGGGTATTTTTGTGCAGAAGTTGTGCTGAAGAATGTCATAGAATATAGTTAGAGGTGGGGAAAAAAGTAAAGCGGGTGAAAAGGGTGATGCTAGATGTTATTGCCATTGTAAAAAATGTCGCCTCATAGGCCTCGTAATAATTTTAATAGAAACAACTACAAAACATTGTAGGAAATATGGGCGCATTGATGGTGGATCGAATGAATATCATCCCATGGTAATTAGCTATATATTCATTATCTTTTTTTATTTTGTCAATTTTATATAAAATTATACATATATATGTATATATATTGTTTGAATGTTTGTTATAGTATACACTAATTTTGCATGATTGTTTGTAATTATAAAGTTAGAGTTGCCCTCTAACTTTCTACATAATATTGCACCAAGTGTTAGTAGAAATAATGTTGTACAAGCCGAGGAACATCATGACCAAGCAAATGAGGATCTCATGGAAGAAGATGATGGGACAAATCAGGTTAATGATCCCATGGAAGAAGATGATGGGACAAATGAAATGATCCAAGATTTGTTTTCATCCCCGGATGAGGATGGGGACAATGTTGGTATTTATGATAAACCTCTATTAGAAAAGGAAAATAAGTGACTTTATGAAGGATCAAGAGCAAATCTTCTCTCCTCTACATTGTTGCTAGTGAACTTAAAGGTTATGAATAATTTGTCGAACACTTGTATGACACAGATCCTAAGGTATGTAATATACTTCATCTCATATTATACATAAATGTTGAATATTTTCTATTTGTTTTTAGTGTTAATTAATGTGTAAAATAAGAATGCAATTTTTACAATTAATATTCTTACATTAACTAGTTATTTGTTATTTTGTAGATTGTTAGGTGATTTTTTGTTACCATCGTCAAATATTTTACCTCGCACATATCGAGGTTTGCATGCCATTATGAAAGACATTGGAATTGATTATCAAACTATAGATGCATGTCCTAATGAACATATTATATATTATGGACAACATGCTTCAAAAATAGAATGTCCACAATGTCTTATCAATAGATATCGAACCGATCAAGTAACAAAAAGGGTTCCTCGAAAGGTTCTTCGTCATATTCCCATAATTCCACGTTTGTAGTGATTGTTCGGGTGTGAAAGAATAGCAAAATTTATGGATTACCATGCATATAACAGAAGTGGAGATGGTGTTCTTTGAATGCCCGCTGATGGTTATGCATTTATGGAAATTGAGGAAAAATGGGTAGATTTCAAACATGAACCTTGTAATGTTAGGATTTCATTGGCAGATGATAGTGTTAATCCATTCGGAGAGCTTAGGTCTATTTACTCAGTGTGGCCTATTTTTTCTATCAACAATATCATTCCTCCTTGGATGTCAATAAAGAGGGAGCACATAATGTTGACAATGATTGTTCTAGGTATTTGTTTACATTAAGTTTTTGAATTTAACATTTTAATTTGTTTCAATTTTTGCATAATATATTTTGTTTATTTATTTAATTATATATATTACATGATATCATTCCTATAGTAATTATGTGTAATTTCAAACAATTAGGTAAGTACCAGGTTAAATATATGAATGTATATATCAAGCCTCTTATCGACGAGCTACTAAAGTTATGGGTTGGCATCACAATGTATGGCATATGTAAACCAATCGGGGAGAAGAAATTTAAATTATGTGGAATACATTTATGGACAATTAATGATGCCCCTAGACTAACACATTTTTTTGGTATGTAGCATTCTAATATTGTTCTTTAATACTCTACAATTTTTTAATGTTATCATGGTGCATGTTTAATTTTTAAACAATCTCATTGTATAATTGACAATAATCCATTTGTTAAAGGTCTTCAAACAAAGGGTAAATTTCCATGTCCAGTTTGTGGCCCTAAGATGAGGTATCATCATTCAAAAAGTTTAGGAAGGATGGTCTTTGATGAGTATAGGCACCTTCTTCCTAAGAACCATAGGTATCATACTACTGAAAAACATCTTTTCAATGGGAAAGAAGAGACTGGTTTAAAACCATGACGAATGACACCTCACCTATGGAGGTTGGAATATAATAGAAATCATCAAGGTACTCAATTTCATAATGTATCGTAGATCATGTAATGTTTTGAATGTTTATTTTAATCATTGAATTTATTTTACCATATTTGATAATTATTTTTG
>ML780615.1:286650-302877 GCA_009831015.1 Picea engelmannii | reverse complement strand
AGGTTGGAATATAATAGAAATCATCAAGGTACTCAATTTCATAATGTATCGTAGATCATGTAATGTTTTGAATGTTTATTTTAATCATTGAATTTATTTTACCATATTTGATAATTATTTTTGTGATTTCTTTTATGCTTCATTGATCCAGGTGGATATTGGTGGCCACCCACCTATTCCACTTGGACCCCCACCATTGCTTCTTTCAGTTTTTTAGTTTCCACACAGTTTACTCTTTTTAGAAGTTTTTGGGTCCTGAACTTTCGGAGCCGTTTTGAGGCCTTAAACAATGTTTTTTGGGAAAACAGGGAGAAACATGGATCATAAATCATGTTTCTCACCCAAAAGTTGTATTTCTCTGTTAGATATTTCTAACGATGTATGGAACGCGTCAAACAAAGATCGTATGCCAAAGTTACGTCCACGGGAAGTTGATGTACCAACTTACCCAAACGGGGCCCATAGTCTTGGTGTTTCATCTCCTAGGGTTAGGTCTTTGGATGTTTAGGGTTTTCCATTATTTCTCAATAAGAATAGGCCTTCGAGCCTCATTGTAACACATTTTAGAGGCCAGTAACTGCCACATCTCTTCTCAGAGATAAGCTACCAACGCCCTAGCTAGTTTATTTCCATTCTGTCTGTAAGCATATTTCAGTCATTTGTTATTAATGAAATGAAGTCTTATTTCCACTACATCTCTGTGTTTATGTGTATTTCTGTATTTCATTGTGCTCCCACATAAATCTGGATTAGTGGTATCAGAGCAGTCTGCTCATTCTCGATCCTTCTTTGCATGTCCCCAATGAGGTCGGGGTATAAGGAGTTGGGGCTCAATCTGGTTGAACCTTTGCAAGATCATCCTTGCAAACCCCAACGAATGCCCATGGGGGAAGAAAATAAATATAAGGGAGCAGGAGATCTTATAAAAATGTTTCTCAAGGAGGCCCTTGAGAAACAAAGGAACGCGATGATGGACAACTTTGCCCAGATTCTTCAACGGATTCCCACTAGCGGCGTATCAACATCCAACAGCCACTCTGGAGGTGCCACTCCTTTTAAGATACAAGTAAACTTTGACATTCCCATATTTGAGGGCCAAATAGATGCAGATGATGTAGATAGATGGTTGAATATGTTAGAAGGATATTTCTCAGTTCATGACTTTTTTGACCTAGAAAAGATTATTTCCGCACTCCTCAAAGCCGCCCCCCATGTCAAGGACTAGTGGGAAACCTACTTGAAGCAATAGGACGATAGAGAACCCTCTCTATTCTTGGATACACACACTTGGAATTCTTTCTGAGATGCCATCAAGGAACAATATTATCCTGTGGGGAGCTATGAGGACAAATACATACAATGGACTACACTGCAGCAGCAAAGGGACCAAGATGTGCATGAGATGATGAATCTATTTCATACCCTATGCACAAAGTTAGGTATCATAGATTCAGAGAAACATTTGGTGTTAAAATACCACAGTTGTCTACACAAATACATTCAGGAGTAAATGGAGTTCCTTGACATCTCCTTGTTTGGTGTGGCATACCGATATGCTGCCAAGATTGAGAAAAAGTTCAAACAGAAGAGGCGAGACTTTGGGTCTGCAAATCAGAAGCAAGGGAAAGGTACCCCCAAACCATAGAACAAAGGACCAAGCCAATGTGGGGCAGCCCATGAAAAACCTCCAAATCCACAAGCAAAGAACAACACCACGAAGCCAAAAAAGGACACAGGGAAGTGGTGTGAGTTCCATAAGAGATCCACTCATAACACAAGTGAGTGTTGGGCCAAGCAGTCACTAGTAGCCAAGTTTAAGGCTTCTGAATCAGATGCATGCTTCGACTCTGAATCAGAACCTGACAAGGGGAATGACAAGGGGAAGAAGATTATCGATGCGAAGCCCAACGCCACCATTTCCACCACGAAGATCCAGAAGGAGGAACTAGAAGATCCAGAGGAGGCGGAGCATCTCTTCCATTCCAAGATGTGGGTAAAGGGTTCCCCATTGCAGTTCATTGTCGATAGTGGGAGCCAGAAGAACCTCATCTTGGAAGGGGTCATGAAGCGGTTGGACTTATCGACCACATCACACCCACAACCATACACCATTGGGTGGTTGCACCAAAGACAGGACCTCCGCGTTAGTCAACAATGTCGCCTTCCCTACAACTTCAAGCCCTTCACAGATGAGGTATTACTTGAAATTGCTCCTCTTGATGTTTCTGATGTATTATTAGGCCAACCATACTTGTGGAAGAGACATGATGTGTATGAGTCCAAGCCTCATGTTGTTATTATCAATTTGGGAAATAAGTTGTACAAGATACCAGAGATAGCACCGCCTACCGCCATCTCTTTGGTTACTGTAAAACAATGCAGTAAGCTCACTTCCAAAACCATAAAATTTGTTTTCCTAATGATCTGCCCTCAAGGAAAGAGGAAGATTGTGGCCATGACCTCTAGACAGGGCCCCACTGCACGAAAACGACACATGGATAAGGTCGTGGAGGAGTACGAGGACATCTTCACCTCCCCGCAGGGGTTCCTCTACACTACGAGTTCAAGCACCCCATCGATCTGACCCCAGGTGCGCCGCTACCCAATGGACCCATCTATCGATGCTCTGTTATGGAGAATGACAAAATCAAGAGGAAGATTCAGGAGTTGTTGCAGAAATGTCACATCCGACCGAGTTCATCGCCCTGCGGGAGCTCGATCTTGTTGGTGCAGAAGAAGGATGGGACTTGGCGACTCTCCATTGACTATCGGGCACTGAACAAGATCACTGTCCAAAATAGGTACTTGATCCCATGGATTGATGACCTTCTGGACCAACTCAAGGGGGAAAAATATTTCAGCAAGATCGACTTGAAGTCTAGGTATCACCAGGTACCAATCAAACCCTCTGATGTGTGGAAGACTGCATTCAAATCCAAGGAGGGCCTTTTCAAATGGTTGGTCATGCCTTTCGAGTTGACGAATGACCCTGCAACCTTCATGAGGCTAATGGATGACATCCTGTGGCCATTCACCAACTCATTTGTAGTGGTCTACTTGGATGACATTCTGATCTTCAGCTAGACTTGGGAAGAGCACCTCCACCACATCCGACAAGTCCTCCAAACACTGCAGCAACACAAGTTGTGTGCCAATTTGGAGAAATGCACTTTTGGCATGACCCAAGTTCAGTATCTGGGATAAATTATTGATGAGCGGGGGGTACATGTGGATCCAACAAATATCCAAGTCATTCAGGATTGGCCAGCCCCAACCACCCTAACAGAGCTCTGCAACTTTTTAGGTCTTCCCAATTTCTACCGCAGGTTTGTGTTGGGATTCTCTCATATCACTTGGCCCTTGAGTCAAGTCACCAAGGGAGGAGCTAAAGAGAAATTCTTTTGGTCTGAATCTCAACAGAAGGCGTTTAGGGAGTTCAAGCATCACCTCTGCTCTACACCAATGCTCACATTACTAGACTTGCAACAACCATTTGAGACCGAGACAGATGCCTCTGACTATGCTATTGGGGCAGTCCTTACTCAACACGGGCATCCAGTGGCATATCACAGTGAGACACTTTCCGACACAGTCCAGAAGTATCCCACTTATGAAAAATAAATGTATTCCATTGTGAAGGCTTGTCGGCAATGGAAGAATTACATTTTGGGAAAGGAAACAATCATCCACATAGACCACCGACCCCTGCAGTTCATACAGACACAAGAGAAGTTGTAGAACGATCGCCATCAGAAGTGGTCCACATACCTGCAACAGTTTCATTTGAACATTAAGTACAAAAAAGGCAACACCAATAATGTTGCAGACTGCCTCAGTCGACCACCCATCGTGGCGCTAACCACTGTGCTCAACTCTTGTGGGCATGAGACTTTCGATTGGCTACTTCTCTACACAAGTGATCCAGAATTCGACCACACATACAATACACTATTGGAGGGTACGAAAGTTCCCAATTTTCACCTCTAGGATGCTCCACTTTGTCACTTGGGACACCTTTGTGTTCCTTCAAGCGAGCGTTCCAAGATGATTTGGGAGGCGCACTACAGTCGGGTCACTGGGCATTTTGGGTTCGAGAAAACCATGGCAGTACTGCAAAATTATTTCTATTGGCCGAACCTTCGAAAAGATGTCGGGAAGTACATCAAGTCCTGCACTGCTTGTGCCATTGCCAAACTGACCATCAAGAAGCAAGGCCTCTATACTCCGCTTCCTACCCCCAGTCGACCTTGGGAATCCATCTCTATGGATTACATGTCAGCCCTTCCTTCTACTAAGAATGGAAATGACTATGTTTTTGTGTTCGTTGATCGATTCTCGAAGATGTCCATTATGATGGCCTACAAGAAGAATATCACAGCAGAAGCCACTACTAAACTCTTCTTTGAACGAGTGTGGGTACACTTTGGAATCCCACAGTCTATCATCTCATATTGAGACAGTAGATTCCTCAGTACATTTTGGTCCATCCTCTGGTCGATGTTGGACACCAAGCTCACCAAGTCCACAACTTTCTATCTGCAAACTGATGGCTAGACAGAGGTCGTCAACCGGATGATCGTACACATTCTATGCATGTACAATTCAAAGAATCCACACACATGGGATGAGAGTCTCCCCTATGTACAACACAACTACAACCAGGCTCTCCATAGCTCAACCAACCACAGCCCCTTTCAAGTGGGCTTGGGATTCCAACCACTATGTCCCATTGACATAGCCATGCCATTTGTGGCTACTCAGGAAGATTCAACTCATGTCCAGTCTGAGGCTGATAAGGAAAACAACTTCATTGAGCACATTCAACACATCCGCTAACAGGTTCATGACATCTTGGACAGAGCCAATGCTAAGTACAAGCAACGACATGATCAACATTGGGTGCCACACAACTTCTAGGTGGGTGACAAAGTGTGGTTGCATTTGCAAAAGGAGCGCCTTGCTGGACCCCACCACAAGCTTCGTCCGCTCCGATATGGGTTGTACACCCTCACCAAGGCTATAGGGGAAAAATCCTTTGAGCTTATCATTCCACCATTCCTTGTTCTGCACCTAGAGTTCAATGTGGACCGCCTTCGACCCTACTTTCCACCTCTACTAGACACATCCGACATGGCAAAACAACTCACACCAACAGAGTTAAATCCAGACTGCATGGAACAAGATAGAACTAATTAGATCATGGATACATAGATCAAGCACACCTGAAAACAAAGGATATCATTATATCGAGTTGTCAAAGTAGGCCAACTCCTTCACCAAGGCAAGTGGCTCACCAGGGACCAAGTTCAACAGAAGTTTCCTCATCTCATGGAGGAACTCAACGCAATGGGGACCATTTCTTCCTAAGGGGGGAGGAATGATCCAGGTGGATATTGGTGGCCACCAACCTATTCCACTTGGACCCCCACCATTGTTTCTTTCAATTTTTTAGTTTCCGCATAGTTTACTATTTTTAGCAGTTTTTCGGGTCCTGAACTTCCGGAGCCGTTTTGAGGCCTTAAACGACATTTTTTGGGAAAACGAGGAGCAACATATAACAAAGATCATGTTTCTGACTCAAAATTTGTAGTCCTCGGATATATCTTTCTAACAAGGTATGGAACATGTCAAACGGAGATTGTATGCCAAAGTTACATCCTCGATAAGTTGATGTACCAACTTACCCAAACGGGGCCCATAGTCTTGGCGTTTCATCTCCTAGGGTTAGGTCTTTGGATGTTTAGGGTTTTCCATTGTTTCTAAATAAGAATAGGTCTTAGAGCCTCATTGTAACATAGTTTAGAGGCCAGTAGACGCCACATCTCTTCTCAGAGATAAGCTACCCATGCCCTAGCTAGTTTATTTCCATTTTGTTTGTAAGCATATTTCAGTCATTTGTTATTAATGAAATGAAGTCTTATTTCCACTGCATCTTTGTGTTTATGTGTATTTCTATATTTCATTGTGTTCCCACATAAATCTGGATCATTCATGAAGGTTTCAATCATCATGAAGGCATTAATAATGGGCTTCCACGAGGAATGAAATGTTATCTCGCTCAATTCATGAGGTTTCCCTACTATGGGGAGCTAAAAATAACTCATTTGTTTGATACAATGCATATCGGGAAGATTGTGACTGAAACGTTATGGTGAATCATAGATGGTAGGAGGGACAAAGAAAAAACTGTCAAAATTTGTACTGACATTTAGGAACCCAATCATGCAATCTGAAGTGTGATCCAATATTCAAATAGATCATATGGAGTAGTAGACCGAAATAACCTTCCATGGTTATTAAGAGAAAAACAAAGCAATGATGTAAAAGAGGTCATTCAAAGAATTAAATTTCCCACGGGTTTTGCTTCAAACATAAAAAATATCTTAACGAAGAAAGGTGAATTTGGTGGGGGTAAAAACACATGATTGGCATACCTTCATTAAGGTAATAATTCTGGTATGCATATTTATATATATTGGCCTTATACATCTTCTATTTATTTTATTTTTTCTTTCCTACTTTGGTCGAAACAAATAATGATTCATTTTGTTGTTATAGTATGTTCTACCGCTATCTCTCCCAAACAACTTTGAAAACAATGTCAAACAAGTTATATATGATCTTGGAAAATACATGAGGTAAGTAGTTGTGATTTGTATGAAAAATGTTCTTTCAAATTATTTTTGTACTTAATGACACGTGTTTTACTTTTAATGTAATATATTATATCATGTTATGTTGAAACATGTTATTTTCTTGATTCATGATCTCATGTAGATGGTTGTCATTGAAAGAAATCCATGAAGATGATATAAAGTATTGGAAGAGAGAGATTCCTCATCTAATGTGTGAAATGCAAAAGTATATACCTCCAACATTTTTCAATGCACAAGAACGCTACCTCATACACCAAGTTAAGGAGATTGAAATTTGTGGACCTATTCACACAAGGTCAATGTGGATGGTAGAGAGGCACTTGAAATCATTGAAGGCGTTGGTTAGACAAAGAGCACATTTTGAGGGTTCTATGGTGGAGGGATATATGGTATATCAATCCATGGTGTATATTAGTCAGTATCTTCCTAAATTAGCAGCGCCAACTCTTCATGTAGTGGATCGCATTTGGGATATGAACTCCATCAAAAATATTGAAGATCAGGAGCATCTGTTGGGGCAAGGTAGAATGAAAAAAATGAGAGGTAATATATTAATAATTGTGAAAATTTATATTAATAATACATATAAAGTTTCTTTTTTTGTGTATATGATCATACTGATTAATATATTAATATAATTTATTTCATAAATTATAAATATTTTTAATTACCTGCATATTGGACGTTATAACTAATATTTAATATTGGTGAATTATGTTTTTTTTATTCAATTTCTCAAGAGTGGGATGCATTGCATTTATACATTGCAAATAATCTTGGCTGGATGAATGTATGGATTGAAATATGTAAGCAAAATAATGGAGGTAGGTTATCATGGCAACGACTGTCTGAATTGGTTAGAGAAGCTTGTCGTAATGAAGATGCCAATGTTACGCAGAGGGAAATTGATTTAGCATATGGTTTTAAAGATGGATAGGTAAGAAAATTCACCCATTTTATTCAGTTATTTTATATTATATTAATTTGACTAAACGTGTACTGTATTTTTCAGATACTTTCGAAGCTATATAAATATATGTTAATTTAATCATTGACAATACATCTTTTACATATATGACATATTGCAGTTGAAACACGATAAGGCTATGTGGTGCAATGGTCATAAATTTCGCATCAAACAATTGTATGAAACCAAGAAAACTTCTAATAGTGGGATAACTACAATATTCCAGGTCACTAATGTTTCCTCTAGGAGTGATAGACATCCCCAAGAATCTAAAAATAGATACTATGGGTATTTAAACTACATACTTGATTGTGACTTTAATTCCTTCAAATTAGTTCTGTTCGATGTCAAATGGTATAGGTTATGAATGCATGAATATCATGAGGAAAGAACTATTATTCAACATGCCAATGGTTTTCCAATGATTAAAACAATGGTGTTTGAAAGAGGACATGATCACTATATTTTTCCAAGCCAATGTGAATAGGTCTTTTACTCAAATGTTCCAAGTGAAAGAGATTGGTAATTTGTCGTTACATATGATCCAAGGGGAAGGCCAATTAAGTATACTCATTTACAGGAAGAATATGATATTAAAGATCAAGAATATGATTCGACAGATCAGACAGAGCCGAAAGATCATGGAGGGTTGACAGATAAAGAAGACGAAGAAGATCATGATCCAGGCATAGGAGACAATAATGCAATTCTTTATGATGATGTCGATGAAAATATGCTTGAAAATGACATTGATGATGATGATGATGATATCATCAATCCTTAAACATTGTTTCAGAATCGGATGATGATACATATGTCAATTTCGATGAAGAATATCAAGATAGAGAAAAAGGAGGATTACACAGATGTTGAGGTTGGATTAGGTACATGACTATATAATATTTTAATTTGTATGAATTATTCTCTTAAAAAATATTACTTATAATGTCATGGGTTAATTACATGTTTTTAATTTTTATGTGATGTTTTTTAATCCTATGTTACATGTTGTTTAATTATTATTTGAAACTTGAAAATAGTTTCCAATATACTAAAGTATGTGGTAGACTAAAAATATCATTTAGAAACACATAATTTTATGTACCTTCATTAATTTTTGTTTTTGTATTGTCTATGCATGAATCTTAATAGGACGTTACTTTCGATTATTTTCTTATTTATATATTGGGTTTTAGGGATCAATTGAGAGTGATGTGAGGGGGAGGGGAGGGGTCATACGAGCTTCCACCTTCACGTGGTTGGCCTTATTAAGTAGACGATAAATTATTCTTGAAACCAAGAGAAGCTCTTTCATTTGTATACCATCATGATTGTATAATATTTCATCAATGTTACTGATCCATATGGATATCGGTGGCCACCCACCTTTTCCAACTGGCTCAAAACAGTTTTTTGACAATTTACTATTTTTAGCAGTTTTAACTTCCAAGGCCATTTTGAGGGCCTAAATGAAGGTTTTTCGGGATCGAGCTCCTCAATGATAGACAAAGGAATAATTGGTCATCCAAAATGAATCTCCTCGATGATACCTTTCCAATGGGATATCACACGTCTAAAATAGAGATCGTATGCAAAAGTTACGACCCCGGGAAGTTGATGTACCAACTTACCCAAATGGGGCCCACATGACTTTTGGTGCTTCATCTCCTAGGGTTAGGTTTTTGGATGTCTAGGGTTTTTTTCATTCTTTATTATTGTAAAAAGGAACTTATAGCCTCATTGTAATTTTCTTCTTGCAAATGCACGCTGCTATCACATCTCTTCTCAGAGATAAGCCGCCACCATTCCAACAAGCTTGTTTCCGCTGCATTTTACAGTTTCAGCTTATTTCGTTATTGAATAGAAAACCATTTTTACTGTATCTCTATTATTTTTTTTAAGAACCTGTTAATAATATGTATTCATTTCGTTCTGCTCATAAAATCCAGATCAGTTACATATTTGAATCTTCTTAGAGTTGAGATTCATTACACAGTCCTTGAAAAAAGAAAAAAGACTTATGTAGAGGATATTAATTTGGTCTTTGCGTGGGACATTTTATGCCATTAGTATGTTTTGTATAAAAATAATGGATCTTGGGGACTACACCATGGTCAAGGAATGAGGAATGAGGAACATAGAACAAGGAACAAGGAATGAATATTGTACGAGGACTAGACATCGACAACGGTGACCTGTGAATGGGGCCAATGTTGAAATTTTTTCAAACAGTTTCTGTATGCGCTAAAATTTGTCATGGATAGAATATTCTAATGCCTTAACGATATGGGAGGGTTTTTGGGCTAAAATTTGACTGACACACCCAATGTATTCCATCATCAATTCATCATGTAAACCATAAACCCTATTTTTCTTTCAAAGTACACAATTTGGTTGATTCAAGTTTTAGGTTTTCGTCAGTCTTTATTCATTTTTCTTTCAAGTTCTACATTAATGTATATAAAATGTGTTTGTGTCATAGTTGTGATGAAAAATCCCTCTTTTTCATTGATTTCTTAAACAACACCATAAAAATACTAGAGGCGAGCAACAGTGACATGTGAATGGGGCCAACGTTGAAATGTTTTCAAACTTTATCTGTGTGCATTGAAATTTGACCTAGATAGAATATTCACATGCCTTAACAATATGGGAGGGTTTATGGACTCAAATTTAACTCACACACCCACTTTCTTCCATCATCATATCATCATGGAAACCATAAACCCTATTTTTCATATGTTCTAGTAGATATGTTAATGATTCCAAGTTTCATATTTGTATTTGAATGAAGGTCCAACTAGCTTGCAAAGTATCAAATTTCAATTTAAATATGATAAACCAAATATGAAATGAATCTAAGCATCATTTGATATCTTTGCAAGAGAGACGAATGTAAATAATCTTGCGACGAATTTTCTATACTATTGACCAAAAAAGTTCATCGATATTATAGCTAATCCGTCGCAAGAATATTGTGTCTAATTTGAATGGTGTTACATGGTTTGCAAGGAGTGTAGGGATTATATTATGGTGCAATGTAGTGTATTCTATAAGAACAATCTCTATGCCAAGCCTCAAAATCTATAGTACCATATCTTGTTCATAAGACAAATATTCTTTGTGTGTTTCCTTTGTGGTGGCTCAAGATGTCAGTACACATGATGCCTTATAATGAAATGTAACAATTTTACTATTGAATGATAGTGTTATGTCACCCATGGTTAAGGAAAAAAATTAAGTTTCTTAGGTCCTATTTGAATTTTCTTAGAATTGAGATTCGTTACACAATCCTTGAAAAAAGACAAAAGACTTATGTAGCAGATATTAATTTGGTCTTTGTGTGGGACATTTTATGCCATTAGTATGTTTTGTACAAAAATAATGGATCCTGGGGACCACACCATGGTCAATGAATGAGGAACAAGGAATGAGGAATGATGAATGAGGAACATAGAACAAGGAACCAGGAATGAAAATTGTACGAGGACTAGACACCGACAACAGTGACCTGGGAATGGGGCCAACATTGAAATTTTTTCAAACAGTTTCTGTATGCATTGAAATTTGTCATGGATAGACTATTCACATGAATTAAAAATATGGTAGGGTTTTTGGACTCAAATTTGACTGACACACCCACTTTCTTCCATCATCAATTCATCATGTAAACCACAAACCCTAATTTTCTTTCACAATACACAATTTGGTTGACGCAAGTTTTAGGTTTTCGTCAGTATTTCTTCATTTTTATTTCATGTTCTACATTAATGTATATAAAATGTACTTGTTTCATATTTGTGATGAAAAATACCTCTTTTTTTTTTTGTTTCTTAATCAACACCATAAAAATACTAGAGGCGGGCAACAATGACATGTGAATGGGGCCAACATTGAAATGTTTTCAAACTATATTTGTATGCATTGAAATTTGAACTAGATAGACTATTCACATGCATTAATGATATGTGATGGTTTATGGACTCAAATTTTACTGACACACCCACTTTATTCCATCATCATATCATCATGGAAACCATAAACCCTAATTTTCTTTCAAAGTACACAATTTGGTTGATGCAAGTTTTAAGTTTTCGTGAGTATTTCTTCATTTATCTTTTAGTTTCTACATTAATGTATACACAATGTATCTGTGTCATATTTTTGATGAAAAATACCTCTTTTTTGTTGATTTATTAATCAACACCATAAAAATACTAGAGGTGGGCAACAATGACATGTGAATGGGGCCAACATTGAAAAGTTTTCAAACTGTATCTGTATGCATTGAAATTTGACCTGGATAGACTATTGCATTCCTTAACGATATGGGAGGGTTTCTGGAATCAAATTTCACTCACACACCCACTTTCTTCCATCATCAACCCATCATGTAAAGAAAAAACCCTAATTTGCTTTCAAAATACACAATTTGGTTGATGCAAGTTTTAGGTTTTCCTCAGTCTTTCTTCATTTTTCTTTGAGGTTATACATTAATGTATATACAATGTATCTGTGTCATAGTTTTGATGAAAAATCCCTCTTTTTCATTGATTTCCTAATCAACACTATAAAAATACTAGAGGAGAGCAACAATGACATGTGAATGGGGCCAATGTTGAAATGTTTTCAAACTATATCTGTATGCATTGAAATTTGACCTGGATAGACTATTCTCATGCCTTAACGATATGGGAGGGTTTCTAGACTCAAATTTCACTCACACACCCACTTTCTTCCATCATCATATCATTATGGAAACCATAAAACCTATTTTTCATATGTTCTAGTAGATATGTTAATGATTCCAAGTTTCATATTTGTATTTGACTGAAGGTCCATCTATCTTGCAAAGTATCAAATTTTAATTTAAAGTTGATAAACAAAATATGAAATGAATCCAAGCATCATTTGATATCATTGCAAGAGAGACTAATGTAAATAATCTTGCGACGAATTTTCTATACTATCGATGAAAAAAGTTCGTCGATAGTATAGCTAAATCGTTGCAATAATATTGTGTCTAACTTGAATGGTGTTACATGGTTTGCAAGGAGTTTAGGGCTTATATTATGGTGCAATGTAGTGTCATCTATAAGAACAATCTATATGCCAAACCTCAAAATGGATAGTACCTTATCTTGTTCATAAGACAAATATTCTTTGTATGTTTCCTTTGTGGTGGCTCAAGACCTCAGTGCACTTGATGCCTTACAATGAAATGTAACAATTTTATTATTGAAGAGAGAGAGATGAAGAAGTGAGAGAGACATTTTCACAGGGGGGAACACTTCTCAAGAAGATTGAAGGCATGCAAACCAAGACAAGGATACTCCATCATTTAATGTATCTGTACAATATGGATTTTTGGACTGTACAACATTGATTTATAGTTCGTACAATAGTCAAATAAAAAAAAAAATGAGGCACCTATTGCACCCCTCTTAGGACTCCTTTTGTTCAAGTGCCTTTCTTATTCCCCCCTCTAGGATTATTTAGAACACTCATGATGGACATGTTGAGTTTATGTAATGTTACCTTGGGGATCCATGCATGGTACTTGTATATTCCCATCCCTCCTATGCCCTACATTCCAACTCCTCATTTGGTATTGATCCTTGTCCAACCGATGGGTACTACCCCTGTATCTTCCATATAGTTCCAGTTGTCCCTGACCAAAGTTGGAAATGAGTTGACAAAGGGGGTAAAGCTAAGAAGACCAGGGGCACTAATAACTCTTGATGAGATATGGCCACCCAGACCACTACACCTAGAATCATACCCACATGTGATTTATGTGACATGAAGGAGATTCATACACTTAATTCTAGTTTATTATACATTTATTAGCAATATTAGTCCTCAAGAAGTGGTTTCCCTTCATGTATCGCCCCACATGTTTCAACCTCATTGTTTGATTCCATATATATAGCTACAATTTTTGTAGTTTGGATGTTGAACCTTTAGAGTTCTTCCTATTCTTGGGTGCCATTGGAATTCCCCTTACCAGTGACAACACCTTCAATATAAGGGTTAATAGTCCTATGTATGTTTGTCCCCATCCTCCTCCTTGATGAGTTTCCTTGGACTATTATGATGAGAGAGTCCTTATTTCTATCATACTTGGTAGTAGATCACATGTTCAACTCCAACTCATTATCACACTATTGAGATTCAAATATACTCCAGTGATCCAACCTCAAATGTGATTCCTTAGATTTGATTGGCTTGATTCAACTATTCTTAGAGCCATTGGTATGAGCCTACATTCTATTGGCTCATTTGATATCTTTGGAGCCCCTTTTCTGTTTAGTGGGGCTTCTCAGGTTGTTTCATGTTCATCAAGGCTTCTCAGGTTTATTTCTCTCCCCCCCCTCTTGGGGTAGGGAACCAATTCCTATGTATCCATATTATTTGCAGTCATGATGCTTCTATGTTGGACCTGACCCCATTGTTCTAGGAATTTTTATGTAGGATTGTTCATATCACTATATTATCACCTAAAAAATACTCAATTGTGACATTTCCACAAGTGTTTTTTGAAATATACTATTATCAACATGTTTACTATCCATTTCACCTCACTTCCCACCTCCACTAGACCTCTATAAGTCGCTAGGAAAAATCCTAATTTTGACCCATTAAAGCTAGTGCAAATAATAGCCCTAAAATGTGTGTCATCATGTGGAAGGTACCCCAAACATCTACACTGACCCATCAAAATCACAATTTTGATTTTTCCCAGCCCAAATTTTTCAGAAAGGGAAACTAGTTATCAATGGAAATTTCTAAACTCTAGTTGATATTCCTAGACTTGATTTTGTCATATTTAACAACTATTTTATGACCATGTCAAGGTTGTTTAACCACTACTTTTACTATAAATAAATCCCTGAGTTCATTCCATCCATCCATCCATAGTAGGTACATGTGGCCAAAACCACACTATATATCTCCAGGACTCCTTCCTCTTGATAGTGTTTTTTGTGTTTTGATCACTCAACCAAGGAGGGGATATATACACATCAAGGAATTCATGGACCCTCCAAAGAAGGAGGCTTTGGAGCCACATATTCAAAAATTCTACTCCCTAGGTGATATCTTTGGTCTTTCTATTTGTTATGGAGATATTCTTTGCATTATTTCAAACTATTTGTTCATGCCTAATGTTGTAATTTCTTGGTTTTATTTCTTGTCACATGAATATACTAGGGTTTGAAGCTTTGTGAAGCATATTTAGGTTATGGTTTTCATGTTCTACTTTCATTTTTGTCGGGATCTAATTCATAACCATTAGATTAGTACATTGTGTACACCATTGCTGCAATTTATACCCAACACTTGGTGATTATGCTACTTATCTTGTGAGAGGAGTTGGCTCCATTTCCTTCTAGATGCCTTGAGGTGATGTTATTGACTGATGTTCTATTTGTTCCTGGTTTGAAGAAGAATATTGTTTCAGTTTTTTGTATGATATATGTACATTGGAGATTTTCATTTGAGGGAGAACATTGCACCATCAATGATTGCAGTTTATCTAGTCTGAGGACTTTTGCTAGAAGGGTGAGAGAAGGTGGTCTTTATGAGTTACTTGTTGATATTGTGGCACTTGTAAATTATAGTGAGAAGCTAGATTATCCTTCTATAATTGTGTAGTCATGTGCATATAATTCACGGTAGGATGCCATAGAGACAGGTCCAAAACCTATTATGGAATTAGTGATTAATTCTAAGCTTAGAACCGATGTGAGTGTTATACACTATAGGGCCAAGGTTACTAAATTATATTAGATAGAGGGTGTTGACCATGATGTTACTCTTGCATAAAGATTTTGTCAAAAATATGGAATTGACCTAGTTCATGTTGTTTTAGTTGCCATAGGTTTTGAGGTTCATGAGAGATATTATCATTTTCATATGTTGTTCATCACATTATGTGGGTTGTTACCTATACCATGAGATTGGTATTTTAGGATGTATGTGACTTGTGCATATTTATATATTTATGAATTTGATAGATGTGATTCACTTGTCTTAGTCGTGTATGAAGATACGATTATCTTTCAGGATGTCTTAAATAGATAATGAAGTGATGTTCGTTGATTTTGGCTCACGATGTTGACTTGAGGGATGATGGAGTTAGGGGTGTATTATGACCCAAATTTATGCTCCTTCAAATTCACAAGTGGTTATCACTCATTGAAGGTTCAAGATGATGTGATAAAATCCTAAGCTTACAACAGATCATGAGAGGCTCCTATTCCTCTTTACAGACAACGAATATCCTGCAATATGGTACAACAAATCTTCTGTGATCTGGCTAGAACGTGATCACCAGAGAAGACAACAAATGATTATTGACAGTAGTTTTCAAGGTCTATTGGCAGTAACAACAATGATATGCGCCCTCCCTTAAGCTCCACCCAATGATTTGACTCGTAAATTCTTTGAAGGTATACATACCCTACCCCCCTCTATATTTGAACTTGTGACCTCTTAGGAGAAAACACATGTTCTTAACCATTAGACCCACTATAATATATATATATATATGTGTGTGTGTGTGTGTGTGTGTGTGTGTGTGTGTGTGTACACACACACACA
>ML780615.1:257284-286539 GCA_009831015.1 Picea engelmannii | reverse complement strand
AAAAAAAAACATAAAACATTATAACAAAACCCACACCCATATGTTGATAATATATTTATAATATATAAATTATATATTATATATATTATATAATTTATATATTATAAATATATAAATTAAAAAATAAATAAGAAACAAAACCTAAAACATTTTAACAAAAAGGAAGCCCATATGTTGATCCATATCCACAGATCCCTACACATCGGCCATATGCTAATGCATATCCTCGTTCCCATATGTCGATCCATATCCCCACAAAAGTATAGAGGACTGGTCATATCCCTGTGACAACATACCGACCATAGATGGAGAAAGAAGCTGCAAAGAGAGGATAAATACTAGGACGTGGACAAACTAAGAGAGAGAGGTCGCAAACAGAGGAGAAAGAGGGTACAGAAAGAGGAGAAAGAGGTCGAGCACCTTATCCCTAACAATGACAGAAGAAAAGGTAGATTTCCATGACCAGAAATGCCTCGCTCTTTTTCAGATTTACTCACATTTTTCTTGTGACTCTTCTAGGATAAGTTGAATGTCCCTTGAAAGGAATGATATCTGATCTCCAGAAATAGATCTCCAGATCCTTATTTTCCCAATTAATTCTTCTTTGAGAAATCATACTTACACTAGCTCTAATTTTCTTGTTTTTTTCTGAGAAAATTTGAATTCACGAAATGGTTATAGTCCTTGTGATAGTTTTGTCTTTAATAGACTTCAAAGGAGCATATTTTTGGAGGGAGAATTATAGGATTTTTTTTCATATAAATACATGTTTTCTTGGATGTCAGAGTTGAATGCAAATAGTAGTGTATCAATGGTATAGCTCATGAAATCTTATTTGTCTAAAATATTCTTCACGAGTGATCATGAATGGAGCAAAGCATTGTAGTTGATTTCAACTCAATACATATATTGTCCATAAATAATTTTTGCAAGGAAATCTTAATAGGAAAACTTGACTGGTCAATGAAGCATAATTCATCTTAATTCTGAGAGGCATTTAAACAAGAAAAGGCATTGGTGAGAAAAGTGTATAGTTGATAATGTCGTAGTAACTTCATGCACTTTTATACCTTGCTTGGGTATTCCAATTAATAAAAGTAGGCACTATTTTAATAGTCTTGGCCTTTGGTACCTGGAATCAACATCAAGTACAACTCATTTAACCATATTTGGCAGTAGGTTAACGGTCATAATGATTTGTCTAATGCAAGGTAGATTACATTTTCATTAAGTATGTGTGCGCTATAATAGAGATACACCACTCACATCTACCAATAGAGTTAGATGGATGGCATATACAAAACATCATATACAAAAAAACACAGAAAAATAACAGATGTGTATTATTTCTATATAAGGATAAAGTACAAAGTACAGAGCCTTACTTCCATCAGCATTGCTGAATAAATTCTCAAAGGAATGATACAAAAAAAAGAACAATCTTCCTTGCTACCTCTTATTTCAATCTTAAACTCCTAAGCTTTATCTATTTCTACTTCTAAACCAATGATTTAGTGTTCAGGTTTTCTATTTACAAAAGATAATGTCTGTAAGTTATTAGTAAGCACCATTTCAATATTAGATAGGTTGGTTTTGGCCTGTCCCTTTTTGTCTTCCAATCAATGTCCAATGATTGATGGTTCATGTTGGTCAATGTTGTTGGTCACTCAATTAGTTGATCTTGGATGGATTGACCATCCATCATCTGGTTTGCCAAATATTGAAACTCTTTTTGAGTCAGTCTTTTGTAAACCATTTGCTAGCTTGAAACAATTGTCCTTGGCTTTCTAGTTGACATGGTTTAATCTTTTTATTCTTCCTCAACCAACAGAATATTATACCTTTCGAATGGTTTTCCTATCTTTGGAATCAAGTCTGATGTGTTTTGTGAGATGATCTAACTATCCTCTTCATCTAGTACTAATGGTTTGGACTAGGAAATAAAACAAGAAAAAACCACTAAACTTGAAACATGGGCTAGAGGGTTTCAAGATAACAAACGAGCCCCCACATATAAGAAATCCATTTCATTCAAGATCCCAAAAATACAATGCATGATATAAATGAAATCATATACACAAGTTCACATCATAATGGATCATAACATCAACTCACATCATAATTCAACTCCATCAAACTATAACAACTCACATTTACATCATAACAATCTATATATTTACTTTCTACTATCTAGAACACTGGAGATATGATAATGTGCAAATTTTATTGTGCATTGAGAATTTCAAATTTACATGGTCATACTGTCATGTTCTAACATAAAATTAGATGATAGATCTAGTGAATTCTAGACATTGGGCACGTCATGGTAGAGTTTAGACTGGCAATCAAATTCATTTTGATCCATGCCATCACTGCTTCTTTTGTTGTTGAGTGTTCATTCAGCCAAATCCTCTAGGTTGAACTTGATCACAATGGGTGAGATCTGTTGATATTATGGTAGTTGCGGGAGGTATTTACCTCCATGTGTAAAAATGATGAGAATAGAATATTTTGGGAAGCAAGAAGAAACCCTAATGAGTTGGATAATAGCCCTAGAAGACAAGTTGGCTCAAGAGGATAATTTGTATTAGGTTATTATCTTCCAAGAGAAGAAGTCGATGAGAAGAAATATTATATATTGAGTAAATAGGCACCCAAAATGAGAAGTCAGCCCAAGCATTTATCCAGAATTAGTATAAATACAGGAGGCCAGTCTTCATTCTAGCAGGCATTCTCAAAACTGCAGAGCTCACTTGTGTGCACTACAGTTAGCCAGTTTGTGCACAAGTTTGGAGGAGAGCTGTAGTTGCAGCTACTTCAGCTAGTAGATTACGTTTTGTCTTGGACTATCTCTTGGTTGTGGTTTGGACTATATAATAAGCTCTTGTTTGGTGCGCTACCCTTTGTTTGGCTATCTAGCCCAAAGTTTGCTTCCAGAGTGATTCTCTGTCAAGGTTAAGGTGCTCAGAGGGTGGATTCGGCCTATGGTTGGGTGACAATAGTGATATTTTCTATGGTAAAATGAGAAAATCCATTCACATTCTAACATCCATGATGATTGTGCTATTTGTAAACACCAAGAGAGGTGACAAAGCTAGTCTCCTTACCGTCCCTAGGTATTAGAACATGTAATAGGGGAAAATGATAACCCTCCCATACTTAAACTTGAAAAATTATATGGATTCTATGAACTATTGTGAATTTTGAAGATGATGTTTAATGTGATCCAACTAATGGAATTTACATTTGACATGAATCACTTCTTATATTGTATTGGAATTGTGTACATGCCCCCAGATTGATACTTACGTTGAGTCACGTGTACCTTACTTTAGATGATGTACCTGGCATGTATATGACTTGGATTGAGCCACATCCATATATGTACATCCATAATTGTTAGGTTTCACTCAACCACATTGCATAGGGTGTAGTTGTACTTCCTCCTAATCACCAAGATTATTGTTGCCCCACAGTAGTACTAATCTGAAGTGTGGAGGGAATGCCTCTTTTCTTTCAAACCCCATAGTCTATACTTTTGCATCCACATTGTTATATAGCTCCACATCAACCCTCCACTTCACTTTCCGTTGCACTTAACATATCCCCTTACTTTTTATGTGATTTCTGCTATGTGCATCAACCTTCCCCGTAGCCTTTACATCATGTCACCCTTTTTCCTTATCCTTTTGTTTGTAGATGCAAAGTTCAAAGTGCAAAGATATGAGATTCCCTTCACTACATTCTTAGCTTTGCATGCATAAAAATTTCTAAGGAAAAATAATAGGATTTTGGCCAAACTTTCAAAGGAGGTTTTGTTGAAGGCCTTAAACCCTGTAAAACTATAGCTTAGAGCACTAAAATTGAACATAAATAAAAAAGAAACCATTAAAGAGAACCTTCTTTATTATTGGTCCATTTAGGATTGAACCACACAAGCACATTGGGAGTCTTTTGGTCTATAAGATTCATCCTCTTCTAGTTCTTCCACCTCTTCAACCAATGGAAGTTGGATGATGCATAATGTAGGAATGGGTGGAGTTGCATGAAAATGTGGGATGTATGTTGCATGAATGTTGTATCAACAAGGTGAAGCCCCCATGATCCTTATGAGTATTCAAGATGTGTATGGTGGTCTCTATAATCAAAAAATTTTACTATGTTAGAAATGATGACATTTAATTCAATGTTGTATAGGTGTACTAAGTAAACTATGACATTTGCATGGTATTTTTAAAATTTGGGTCATTTTGCAGTACTGCACACATAGAAATCTATCAAGAAATTATTTCTTTGCTTAAAACCTCTTGCTCCTTCCCATATCTAGTTTTCATCGAAGTTGAATTTCTTTCATTTCATTTTCCTCTTGCATGGTTTAAAGAGTTGAGTCAAAATGCCATTAGTTTCACGACCACTCCTTTGAGTAACAACAACCTAAAATCAAGGGCTAATTAAAATTTATCTAGCAAATTTTATAGGGTTCTTCAAAACCATCTTAGCTTAGGTGTAGAGATTTGGAATATGATTGTGAGAATAAATTTCCAAAGCTGCTAAACAAACATAAATCCTTGAGTTAGGGAGTGAAATCCAGTTGCTATATCACTGACTTTGGGAATCCCTTCTAACACAAGGGTCAATCACGAGGTCACATTGGGGCCCTTAGAGTAATCAACCCTACTTTGTTGGTCTTGGTGTCGACTGTCGACTATCCTCCCTCTGCTTTGGTATAGTAGGTGGTACCATAGAGGCCATAATATTTTAGACTTCCTACACAAGGTGATAGCACAGGGAAGGTGGTGTTTTACCTGGGAAAGACGTTGGCTAGACTCACTCGGACTCCTTGGAGGGTTTCCCACTTCTCAGTGAGTTAACTTCAACTAGGGCATTATTTCATTAAGCCTGTTGTCAACACAACTTTCCCACGTGCCAAAACTCAACCCCTTCGTGCATCGATTCTATGGTGTTGGATTCCATCACCAACTAGCACTTCTTTGTGAGAAGGTTTGTTTGCATTCTTGACTCCTACATTAATTAGAGTGTGTTGTTTTTTCTCCTTAGTTGGACTTAGGATTGATTTTGTGTCTAATGGAATCAGTTTCAGGTTAATTCCTCATTTGATCAATACAAAATATGGATACAATAAAGAGGTAACAAATAGCTCATACCTATCTTACATCTTATAATTCTCCAACATTGTTCTTTACAATTAGTGCAACAAACACCAAATGAAATGGTTTACACAAGGTCAATGGAGAATGTTATTGGAAAATTCAAAATATTATCATAAACCCACATCTCATATATTTGTACATGCACCATAGATTCATAATATTTCATGAAGAGGTCCAGGAGAAATGCCTCCATGCAAAATTTTCCACATTAGAATTGTCCACTACTTCTGAGGGGTTGGCACCCATGAGTGAGGGGTTCTATAGCTGAAATCATATCCAAGGAATCCATCAGAGTCTATGGTTCCTCAATGCAAGTCTCGGTTTTCATTTTATGCCCAGTTGCAAGTCGCATCCCAAACCATTTCGGGGACTCTTACCAATTCCTCCTTGGGGCATAAAAGCCTAACAAAGAAACATTTTTGAGCTCCATGAGATTCTGCATGCATTTTTAGGCATGGAATAGGTGACCATATTTTCCATCCACTCTCAAGGCATGGTTTCGTAAATTGGACCCCTAAATCCAAATGTTTCATTGCTTCTTACTGAGCAAAGCACTAGTTATTGAAATTGATGAAAAAACAACTTCTTAGGGGTTGGAACTGAGAGTGAGGGGTGATCTAGCTAAAATCCTATGCCAGGAATCCAACAAAGATGATGGTTCCTCAATTCAAGACTCGGTTTTCATTTTATTCCTAGTTGCAAGTCGCATCCCAAACCATTTCGGGGACTCTTGGCCATTCTCGCTCAGAGCATAAAAGACTAACAGAGCAACATTTTTGAGTTCCATGAGATGATACAAGTGTTTTTAGGCATGGAATAGGTGACCAAATTACCCATCCACTCTTGAGGCATGGTTTCGTAAATTGGAGCCTTAATCCAAATGTTGCATTGCTTCAAATTGAGAAAAACACTAGTTCTCAAAATCTATGATTAAAGGAACTTCTAAGGCATGGAACCCATGAGTGAGGGGTGCTATAGATGAAATCCTATCCCATAAATCCATTGCGGTCGATGGTTTCTCAATCCGACTCTCGATATTCGTTATATGCCCAATTTCATAACGCATCCCAAACCATTTCAGGGACTCTTAGCCAATTTCTCCTGAGGGCATAAAAACCTAACGGAGCAGCATTTTTGAGTTCCGTGAGATGATGAAAAATTGTTTAGGCATGGACTAGGTGTTTATATTTTCCATCCTCTCCCGAGGCATGGTTTCGTAAATTGGACCCCTTAATCCAAATGATGGTTTTCTTCAAACAGAGAAAAACACTAGTTCTCGAAATCAATGAGTAAAGAAACTTTCGAAGCATGGAACCTGGGAGTGAGGGGTGATCTAGCTGAAAGCCTATCCCAGGAATCCATAAGAGTTGACGGTTCCTCAATTCGAGTCTCGGTTTCCATTTTATGCCCAGTTGCAAGTCACATCCCAAACCATTTCGGGGACACTTGACAATTCATCCTCGGGGCATAAAAGCCTAACAGAGCAGCATTTTTGAGCTCCATGAGATTCTACATGCTTTTTTAGGCATGGAATAGGTGACCACATTTTCCATCATCTCCTAAGGCATGGTTTCGTAAATTAGACCCCTAAATCCAAATGTTGCATTACTTCTTACTGAACAAAGTACTAGTTATCGAAATCGATGAAAAAGACAACTTTTGAGGGGTTGGAACTGGGAGTGAGGGATGACCTAGCTAAAATCCTATGCCAGGAATCCAACAGAGATGACAGTTCCTCAATCAGAGACTCAGTTTTCATTTTATGCCCAAATTTCCAAAGTTGCTAAACAAACATAAAGCCTTGAGTTAGCGAGTGAAATCCAGTTGCTATATCACTGACTTTTGGAAGCCCTTCTAACACAAGGGTCAGTCACGAGGTTGAATTGGGGCCCTTAGAGTAATCAACCCTACTTTGTTGGTCTTGGTGTCTACTTTCGAATATCCCCCCTCTGCTTTGGTATAGTAGGTGGTACCATAGAGGCCATAATATTTTAGACTTCCTACACAAGGTGACAACACAGGGAAGGTGGTGTTGTACCTGGGAAAGACGTTGGCTAGACTCATTCGGACTCCTTGGAGGGTTTCCCACTTCTCGGTGAGCTAACTTCAACCAGGGAATTATTTTGTTAAGCCTGTTGTCAATGTAACTTTCCCACGAGCCAAAACTTAACCCCTTTGCGCATCGATTCTATGATGTTGGATTCCATCACCAACTAGCGCTTCTTTGTGAGAAGGTTTGTTTGCATTCTTGACTCCTACATTAATTAGAGTGTGTTGTTTTTTCTCCTTAGTTGGACTTAGGATTGAGTTTTTGTCTAATGGAATCAATTTCAGGTTAATTCCCCATTTGATCAATACAAAATATGGATACAATAAAGAGGTAACAAATAGCTCATACCTCTCTTACATCTTATAATTCTCCAACATTGTTCTTTACAATTAGTGCAACAAACACCAAATGCAATGGTTTACACAAGGTCAATGGAGAATGTTATTGGAAAATTCAAAATATTATCATAAACCCACATCTCATATATTTGTACATGCACCATAGATTCATAATATTTCATGAAGAGGTCCAGGAGAAATGCCTCCATGCAAAATTTTCCACATTAGAATTGTCCACTACTTCTGAGGGGTTGGCACCCATGAGTGAGGGGTTCTCTAGCTGAAATCATATCCAAGGAATCCATCAGAGTCTATGGTTCCTCAATCCAAGTCTTGGTTTTCGTTTTATGCCCAGTTGCAAGTCGCATCCCAAACCATTTCGGGGACTCTTACCAATTCCTCCTTGGGGCATAAAAGCCTAACAAAGAAATTTTTTTGAGATCCATGAGATTTTTCATGATTTTTTAGGCATGGAATAGGTGACCACATTTTCCATCTGCTCCCGAGGCATGGTTTCCTAAATTGGACCCCTAAATCCAAATGTTTCATTGCTTCTTACTGAGCAAAGCACTAGTTATTCAAATCGATGAAGAAAACAACTTCTTAGAGGTTGGAACTGGGAGTGAGGGGTGATCTAGCTAAAATCCTATGCCAAGAATCCAACAGAGATGATGGCTCCTCAATCCGAGACTTGGTTTTCTTTTTATTCCCAGTTGCAAGTCGCATCCCAAACCATTTCGGGGACTCTTGGCCATTCCCGCTCAGAGCATAAAAGACTAATGGAGCAACATTTTTGAGTTCCATGAGATGATGCAAGAATTTTTAGGCATGGAATAGGTGACCAAATTATCCATCCACTCCCGAGGCATGGTTTCATAAATTGGACCCTTAATCCAAATGTTGCATTGCTTCAAATTGAGAAAAACACTAGTTCTCAAAATCTATGATTAAAGGAACTTCTAAGGCATGGAACCCATGAGTGAGGGGTGCTCTAGATGAAATCCTATCCCATAAATCCATTGGGGTCGATGGTTCCTCAATCCGACTCTCGATATTCATTATATGCCCAATTGCATAACGCATCCCAAACCATTTCGGGGACTCTTAGCCAATTTCTCCTGAGGGCATAAAAACCTAACGGAGCACCATTTTTGAGTTCTATGAGATGCTGCAAAATTGTTTAGGCATGGACTAGGTGACTATTTTTTCCATCCTCTCCCGATGCATGGTTTCGTAAATTGGACCCCTTAATCCAAATGATGGTTTGCTTCAAACAGAGCAAAACACTAGTTCTCAAAATCAATGAGTAAAGAAACTTTCGAGGCATGGAAACCGAGAGTGAGGGGTGATCTAGCTGAAATCCTATCCCAGGAATCCATCAGAGTCGACGATTCCTCAATCCGAGTCTCAGTTTCCATTTTATGCCTAGTTGCAAGTCGCATCCCAAACCATTTCAGGGACACTTGACAATTCATCCTCGGGGCATAAAAGCCTAACGGAGTAGCATTTTTGAGCTCCATGAGATTCTACATGCTTTTTTAGGCATGGAATAGATGACCACATTTTCCATCCACTCCTAAGGCATGGTTTTGTAAATTGGACCCCTAAATCCAAATGTTGCATTACTTCTTACTAAACAAAGAACTAGTTATCGAAATTGATGAAAAAAACAACTTCTGAGGGGTTGGAACTGGGAGTGAGGGATGACCTAGCTAAAATCCTATGCCAGGAATCCAACAGAGACGAAGGTTTCTCAATCATAGACTCGGTTTTCCTTTTATGCCCAGTTGCAAGTTGCATCCCAAACCATTTCGGGGGCTCTTAGCGAATTCCCGCTCAGGGCATAAAAGACTAACGGAGCAACATTTTTGAGTTTCGTGAGATGTTGCAAGTTTTTTTAGGCATGGAATAGGTGAAAAAATTATGAATATGCTCTCGAGGCATGGTTTTGTAAATTGGACCCTTAATCCAAATGCTACATTGCTTCAAACTAAGCAAAACACTAGTTCTTGAAATCAATGATTAAAGAAACTTCTGAGGCATGGCACCCATGAGTGAGTGGTGATATAAATGAAATCATATCCCAAGAATCCATCAGAGTCGATGATTCCTCAATCTGAGTCTCAATATTCTTTATATTCCCAGTTGCAAGTCGCATCCCAAACCATTTCAGGGACTCTTGGCCAATTTCTCTTAAGGGCATAAAAACCTAATGGAGCAGCATTTTTGAGTTTTGTGAGATGATGCAAGATTTTTTAAGAGTGGACTAGGTGACTATATTTTCCATCTTCTCCAGAGGCATGGTTTCATAAATTGGACCCCTTAATCCAAATGTTGGTTTGCTTCAAAGTGAACAAAACACTAGCACTCAAAATCAATGAGTAAATCAACCTCCGAGGCATGGCACCTGGGAGTGAGGGGTGCTCTAGCTGAAATATTATCCCATGAATCCATAGAATTTAATGGTTCCTCAATATGAATCTCAGTTTTCGTTCTATTCCCAATTGCAAGTCGCATCCCAAACCATTTTGGGGACTCTTGGCAATTCATCCTCGGGGCATAAAACCCTAATGGAGAAGCATATTTGAGCTCCATGAGATTATGCATGCTTGTTTAGGCATGGAATAGGTGATGAAATTTTCCATATTCTCCTGAGGCATGGTTTCAGAATTTGGACACCTAAATCCAAATGTTGCATTGCTTCTTACTATGCAAAGCACTAGTTATCGAAATCGATGAAAAAAATAAATTACGAGGGGTTGGAACCGGGAGTGATGGGTGTTCTAGCTAAAATCATATGCCACAAATCCAATAGAGACAATGGTTCCTCAATCCGAGACTCAGTTTTCATTTTATGCCCAGTTGCAAGTTGCATCCCAAACCATTTCAGGGACTCTTGGTCAATTCCCACTCAGGGCATAAAAGACTAATGGAGCAACATTTTTGAGTTACATGAGATGTTGCAAGATTTTTTAGGCATGGAATAGGTGACCAAATTATCCATCTTCTCCCGATGCATGGTTTCGTAAATTGGACCCTTAATCCAAATGTTGCATTGCTTCAAACTGAGAAAAACACTAGTTCTCAAAATCAATTATTAAAGCAAATTCAAAGGCATGGCACCTGTGAGTGAGGGTTTCTCTAGATGAAATCCTATCCCAGGAATCCATAAGAGTCAATGGTTCCTCAATCCGAGTCTCGATATTCATTATATGCCCAGTTGCAAGTCGCACCCCAAACCATTTCGGGGACTCTTGACCAATTGTTCCTGAGGGCATAAAAAACTAACGGAGCAACATTTTTGAGTTTCGTGATATGATGCAAGATTGTTTAGGTGTGGATTAGGTGACTATATTTTCCATCCTCTCTTGAGACACGGTTTCGTAAATTGGACCCCTTAATCCAAATGTTGGTTTGCTTCAAACTGAGCAAAACACTAGTTCTCAAAATCAATGAGTAAAGCAACTTCTGAGGCATGGAACCCAGGAGCGAGGGGTTGTCTAGCCAAAATACTATCCCAGGAATCCATCGAAGTCGACGATTCCTCAATACATGTCTCAGTTTTTGTTTTATGCCTAGTTGCAAGTCGCATCCCAAACCATTTCGGGGACTCTTGGCAATTCATCCTTAGGGAATAAAACCCTAACATAGTATCATTTTTTAGCTCCATGAGATTCTGCATGCCTGTTTAGGCATGGACTAGGTGACCACATGGTCCATCTGCTCCCGAAGCATGGTTTCATAAATTGGACCCCTAAATCCAAATGTTGCATTGCTTCTTACTAAGTAAAGCACTAGTTATCGAATCAATGAAAAGAACAACTTCCAAGGGGTTTGAACTAGGAGTGAGGGGTGCTTTAGATAAAATCCTATTATAGGAATCCAACAGAGACAACGGTTCCTCAATTCGAGTCTCGTTTTTTTTTTTACACCCAGTTGCAAGTTGGATCCCAAACCATTTTAGAGACTCTTGGCCAATTCCTGCTTAGGGCATAAAAGACTAACAAAGAAACATTTTTGAGTTCCGTGAGATGCTAGAAGCTTGTTTAGGCATGGACTAGGTGACCAAATTATCCATCCTCTCTCAAGGCATGGCTTTGTAAATTGGACCCCTTAATCCAAATGTTGCATTGTTTTATACTGAGAAAAACACTAGTTATTGAAATCAATGAGTAAAGCAACTTTTGAGGCATGGCACCCGGGAGTGAGGGGTGTTCTAGCTAAAATCCTATCCTAGTAATCCATTGGAGTGGACGGTTCCTCAATCCAAGTCTCGATATTCATTTTATGCCCAGTTTCAAGTTGCATCCCAAGCCATTTTGGGGACTCTTGGCCAATTTCTCCTGATGGCATAAAAACTAACTAACTACATTTCTCTGTCAACTAACTACTATATCTTACTTCCTTGAAAAAAGACTGCACCAATTTAAACTGCACATTGAGTTTAATAACCACTACTTCCTACATAAAAATGTGGGTTGTACTATTGTTAACCATCACCATAACTAACTTATTCTTCAACTTGGATTGAACAAAACTAATATTTGTATAGTTCTAATCTTGGCTTGAACAAAACTAATATTTGTATAGTTCTACTCTTGTATTGAACAAAACTAATATTTGTATAGTTCTACTCTTGGCTTTCCTTAGACATATTGCCAACTAAAGCACCCAAGATTTTCAACACACCAACTGATGGTTGGATTTCCTACTCCATAGCATTGACCCTCGTCTTCAATGAACATTTCTTATAATAATTCTAATTTTCACAAATCCAACAAACAACAACCTTACTACTATTTTTTTCTTAGATCCACATGATAAATTTATCATTTCCTTAGTGTTATCACATTAATGTGTCCTTAGTATGTCCAAAACCAAGAGGGATATCACATTAAATTAGGTGGTTGACCACTAATATTGGTAATTGCACCCTAGTCTAATTGTGCATCCAAAACTAAAGATATAAAAATTTTATTTAGAACTTTGAATATGATGATGGACTACTAACTAACAACACATGTACATGCAACTGAAGGTACAACCAAACAAGTACTTGTCATATATTTATTCATCGAGTGAGAAAAGCTTAGGACAAATAGAGTCCAAAAATCCGATTGCATCTAGTAGATATGATAAGAAAAAAAGGACCAGAGGTGAAAAAGTCAGAATAAAATTTTGTAGACGCATGAAATTTTTTCTTGACGAAGGAGGATCATGCTCTTATGATGATGGGAGCATAGGAGACATAGAGGTTCCACTCATGTATAAGTATCTAGTGAAACAATGGTTACCTAAGGAACTACCTCCTATAGATGTTGATTTCATTGTCAACAATAGGACATATCGCATTGCACCATCCTCCCTGCATGGCTTGGGGCTATTTTCCATGGATGGAATAATTGTAAAATACAATACAGTAACTAAAATGATGGACTATGTCGGACCTTGTTACAATTATAACGATTCTATGTGGTTGTTCCAGTACATGTGAAGTATGCGGAGATATGCACTCACCGCAAATTATATACAACTAATAAACAAGGATAAAAATAAGGGACGGACTATCTATATTGATGGAAGGCCTAAAGATTCCAAAAATATCACAGGGTTTATAAACAACACACGACCCGAGACAACAAACAAACAACCAAATTGCATATATGAGGGACGTGAAGATAATCAGGTAGTCCCGTGCACAATAAAAAATATATCTCCCCGGGAAGAGTTATTAGAGGATTACCATTTGAATCAAATAGAAAAATTGACTAATAGTGTGCAGGTTCTTATGTAACACCTCTTTAAGAAACCTCTATTTATTGCATTATATTTTTTTATTATCTATAACATTGTTGCAAATATTATCTTTAACATTGTTTTTTTGTTATGATTAACAATTTTTTAAATATTTGGGGATTCTAATTATATTATAATGTGGCAGGACGATCATGGAAAAGGGCCAGCTGCAGAACATGTAAATGATTATCAATTTCCACTTTCATTTTACATTGTTTTTATTATTTTCTTATATAATTTTGTTGAAATGACATTGTTTTTGTTGAAATTATATGTAGTATGCAGGCCATGTTGATCGTGATTCCGCCAATGAGGAGGGGTTTTATTCATTCGTTGATCCATTGGTCTTAATAAAAAAAAGATCATTAAAGATAACAAAGAACTTGTTATCTTCTTAGATCATCCAGATCAAACTCCCGACATCAAAGAAAATATCAAGCTTCTTATGTCACAAATTAACACATATAAGGTAATAACCATAATTTAAAGTGTTTTTTTTAATGTACTCATATGTTCAATTATGATACTTTATTGTTTAACTTTTACATTATCTCATGAAAAAACATTTTCTTTTTTATAAAGACATTTTGGAGCTTGTTCAACCTAGTGTTGGTAGTAGTGGCACTACAGAGACGCTACAGAGTCCTGATATGGGTGGTCATATAGCTGCTAGAGTATTATTTACTTCTCGATCTTCCACACCTAATTTATATAGGAGCCATGACACGCGCCTCCAGACATCCACACCTCGATCAAAGTCTATAGATAGTGGCAGAGATGAGAATCATAGTGATGTGGTTGAGATGGTTTCATTTCCTAGAGCTAGACATGTGACAAGCATGGGGACCCTTCCGTGCACATTTTTGGTCGATGATAATGGACTTCCATTAAAACAATCAAGACTCCCAGGTAGTTTTAATTCATATTTTAATCGTTTAAAGTTGTCCTTCTCATACAAAAATCATCTAGATTATTAATTTTAAATTAATGATCATATATTTTTGTGTGTAGGAAACGACCTTTTTTATAGGCACCTAGAGAGCAAGACCTTGGTGATTTTTGGGGAAAACTTACGCATGAGGTGGAATTTCTAGAATTCCAACCTCAAAAAGGAACTTATGGATTATCTTGAAGGTCTCTTTGGAGTAGACACATTCAATAAAAAAAGTTCACCTCTGCAGTCGGTGAATATTTAAAATATATGCGAGATATTTATAGACGGATCTTGGCAGGAAATCCTAGGTATGAGCGCCCTCCCTCAATTTCCGAGAGGGAGTGGAAGGCGATCATTGATGATGCAAAAGAGAAGATTTTGAAAAAATCAGGAGAACAAATAACTAGTACACCAAGGTAAATTACATTTTTTTCATTTCAATACCAACTTTATTTTTCTTTAGATCTAAATAAAAGTGTGGTTATATATAACATACTTGAAAATTTTGATGATAGGTTTCCCGACACTTCGAAGGCAACCAAAGAAAGGATTGCCAAACGTGGCCAACACAAGATAGTCCAGGGCGGCTACTCAAGGTTATAGTCATAAATCATAAGTACCCAAACATCTTAAGAATATTATTTGTATCACCTTATAACTTTAATGTAATTGTAGCCAAAAACATTAAAAAACCATACCCTTATGCAATGCAGGGCGATGACTTCGGAACTGAAACCACAGAGGAAGACCTCCAACTTGGTTACAAGTATGGTTATAAAGTTGCGGTTGATCATAGGAAAATAATGGGGAAGACCCCAAGATTGAATTTGCAGAAGAAGGTAAATAAAAATCAATCCACATTAACCTTTCATTACTTATAAAATACATAAATGCTTGATATCATCCATAATTTAATGTCTTACTTTGTTTTAATCAGTAGAGGAACACTATCAACGAAACCATTAGTACTAGACAACAGAGCGTTGATAGTACAACATAGCCAAAAGATCATGGTGCTCCCCAACAGCCCCATCCCAGTGAGGTGCAACCCCAAGATGTTCCTGTGACTGAGGCCCATGATGGTAAAATGTTTATATATTAATCATATACTTAATAATTTTGTACTTATAAATTTTGACGTTTCAACGGAAGAGAATGTCATAGTTGATCCTCCTTGACCTGAAGATCAAGTGAACAAGTTGGTAGCCATTCCAACGGTGCTGACTAGAGGACCAGGTAAATAATTACATTGCAAAGTTCTTTTTTAATATTAATGAACTACTTCAATGATATTTAAAAATTGGCCATATAAATTTAATATTTTTTATTTTTGTAGGTGATGGCCCCTCAGAATAGCATCCACGTTGTGTGTATGAGACCAGGCATACTTGGCGTGAAAGGAATGAAACAACAACAACTATTGAAGAGCACCCAGTAAACGAAGACATGGAGATGGATGAATTACTTAAGACCTGGAAAGCACAAATTAATACTAAAAGACATTCATGATGTCATGTAATAATTTTATAAGACAGTTAGATGTACATTATATAGCTGAACATGTAATGATGCATATAATGCATTGACATTATGGCTAATTTTTCATCTGATAATATACAGAAGGCTATTTCTATGGCTTATATATATCTGTGAATGTAATTTTGTTATACACTTAATGCTAATTTCATGTTCTCTTATAATACTTGGTATATATTGATTCAATACTCCTTGATTCAAGATGTGAGAATGCAAGCAAGACCTGGTGCCTTGTGCTTGGGATATGGAATCTAGGAAACAAATAGAACTTGAATATGCAATATGAAACTTCCAAAATCTTGTGACAAGATATATGAAACTTTGAAAGTCTTGTGACATGTGACATGTGGCAAGCATCTTTTTCCAAGCAATGTGCAAACTTTAAACTTGGTGCATGATGTGCAAGGGAGCACTGTGTCTATGAGAGGTCCTCTACATATTGAAATATTGATAATTAGTTCATGAAAGTGTCCTACATATTGAAATACAAATTTGGTGGACCCAACAAACAAATTATTTACCACACCACCTTTTGCACAAAATGACACTTCCATCAACAAAGAAATAGATGGGATAGTACGTTGAAGTCATTGAGTCAACACAATGGACTCAACAATTGACTAGGATGGAAATCCATGAAAGCATCTGGAGACAAGCCCTATTAAGGAGCCAAAATAATCCTTGAATATCCAAATAGAATGGAAAAGGCTTTGTTTTTCAGTGCCTCTCACAATGAGCTTCGCCAAACTTACAACTCATGTTTTTTGTAATATATGTTATTACATATATGTGTAGTAGAATATATATATATATATATATATATATATGTTTTATTACACATATATGTAATAAAATATATAAATTATTACACACACACACACCGTAACACATCAAATATGTTATTGTATCCCAACTCCCTATTACAATACTTGATCCACATCCACCTACAAATATAAAAATAGACTAGACCTTATAACAATAGAGACTTGGGACCCATTTGGATGAGAAGGATTATGAATTGAGACCCAATTGGCCCACTTACTTAAGTCATTAGATAAATAATAACATAAAGAGAAAACATTATTAACCCCATAAACACTTAACAATCAAGTGCTTTTATAACATATTGTATTTGTACATGATCCCTTGCTAAGTTGAAATCCTGCAATAGGATTTGAACTTAGCCTTGTTGTTAGTTTTTATTGCACATGTAACCAAAGTATGCTAATGCCAAGTGCCTTTGGTTGTCTTGGATGAGACCATAATTTATTATCAATCCCTATGAAGCACCATCAAAGTGTAAGTTATGGCAAGTAGGTTTTGGTTTTTTCTAGTATATTAATAATGTATTAATGGTGCTTTTATCATTGTCATTAGAAACATTTTAGGGTGGGGTTACTAATACTAAAGGACTTCATTTATACATGAACTAGGTTATAGTCATATAATGACGATGATACTTAATATGATCATGATGGCAATACCCCTCTTAAATTAAATACAATATTTTTAATGTTTAGAACTCTTAGGTGGTTATGGTACCTTAGAGAAGTTCAATTTTCATTTTCATTTATCATAACCATGCAATATTCGGCGAGGGGGATCAAAATCCTAGGATGTATTGCTTCAAGGATTTACAAGGAAAATTTATACCATAATGAATTAAGGGTTCTACTTGTGTTATTTATGGTAGGTTTTGACTCATTCATTGCTAAATCATAATTTAATTGATTCAAATAAACAACCTTTAAAAGAACATGAATTAGGTTTGATTTCATGATATGTACATGAACATCATAAATTCATATCTCACCTTTAAATATCTCACAAATCCTTATTCAGGTAAATCATATAACTTGACTATGGGATTCTAAAAAGGCATATCACTTGTCTTCCCCTACTCACCTACTAGGAAATTCAAGGTAAAGGAGAAGTACCCTAATGTACCTTATCCTCTACTAGGTTATCACCAAACCTTACTATGAAATAATCACCAAAACATTAACTCACATACCTTCCTTATAGATATCCTAAACTTCTTAGTTACTGAAAGTATATATATGGTTCCTTAACCTAATTTCTAGTCTAATAAACCTTATTAGGTATAATAGAAGGTGGTTACCCTATTATAACCTAGTCTGAGTTGCACTTACAAGTAAGCCTCCCTATGAACACATATATCTCTTTTTCTATCCAACATTATTTTGGCTCATTTAATTATTTTATTAGATGAGATATCACACAAAAGTATGATGGATATATCCTTCTATTTAAAGCCTTGACATTACCTCCTATGTGTTATCCACAAATCTATCTAGGACTGTCATAAAACTACAGAAGGATTCCACTGTCAATGGTGATTAAAGTGTTGATGTCTTGCAATGTTTTTATGACACCTTGTTTTCCACATCCCAAATAAGCCAAAATATGTTAAGGAATTCCAAAGGACCCTGTAATTAGTCCAATCGTTGCCTCCTTTCACTATTTTATGAAGGTTTGTTAACCATATTTTGTTGTGGTGTTTGCATGTCTTTTGTCTTGGTTGGTTGACCACGATACATTCCTACCCTAACCACCCCAAACAATCTACCCAAACAATGCAACATTTATATTGTTTTCTAGTTGAGAGGGTTGATTCATGCAACAATCATGGTTCCAAAGAATTGATCTATATTGTATGATGAGAAATAGATTAATTTCTGAGTGTTGATTATAAGTTTGGTTAATGATATAATTTTTCTGCCTTGACATATAATAATGAAATTTTCTAATCTGGTAGCATTGTATTTCTTCTAAAGTTATTACATTGAGCTCGTTGCCTTATTCTCTCTTTACAATAGTGACACTTCATGTGTTTCATGGAATACACTTATTGAATGGATGCAAACTTATATTGGTTATGAACTTGTTACAATGATGCTCTATTTTATTGCTATCATAACGACCCAATTTCATTCTTAAATGTTTCATAAGTACTTGTTCATGATTCACTTCTCGCACATATGAAATTTGCTAAATGATGACTATATTGTGAATGAATATGTACTTTTTACTTAGAAAGTTTCACCTTGAACATTGTATATTGCTTCATCACTAATTATGAGTAATGGTGCATTGGTGTGTTGTGTTTAATAAAGTAAGTGTTTTCCTTTCAAGCATTCATTGAGCATTTTAGTCTCTTAATTTTCTTGAAGCATCAGTTTAGAGAAGTCAACCCAAGTCAAACAAAGTCCTTGTCCTTACATGTCTAGAAATGAAATGATAGAACTTAGTACTATCCCCCTAGGAAAACCCTCCTTATGTTAGAAACCATGGCTTAGAAATGTAGAGGCAAGGGCACTAATTTCATAGAAGGTATTTAATGGAACCATATTAAAATGTATAACCCATGAGTAAATATAAAAAAAGAATATAAAATCATATATAAGGCCATCAGAGTTTATTTGAACAACAAAGCAATAATTTCTTTGGAAGGTTTTAGTATTTATTTTTCCTCACCTTTTCAGGACAAAGAAGGCTTTGAGGCCACAGAGACGTTAAATATGTAAATCTAAGTTAGAGTATTGTTTTTTGATATAATTGTGTAATTTTTTTGAGAAGATAGTTAGTTAGAACAGTTAGGTAAGTCAACTGACTCAACCAAAAAACCAACCAACAACTTCGCTTGGATGACCTCTTTAGTGTGCAATCATAGCACCTTTTATAATTGGCTCAAAAATCAAATTTTATTTTTTTTGCTCAATATATATATATATATATATATATATATATATATATAAATTATTGTCATCGGGAGAGTGATGCCTTATACAAATCTTGCGACGAACTTGGTATACAAATTAAGAAAATTGTATAGCAACTTCCTTGTAATATACCCTCTTCTTGTCGCAATTGCGATGACATGTACAAATATTGTGACGAACTTGTTATACAAATTATGAAAATTGTATTGCAACGTCATCGCAATATACCCGGTTTCTGTCGCAATTGTGATGACCCCTTGATCACAAAATTTTCCATTAGCGACGAAATTTCTATACAAATTACGAAAATTGTATAGCAACTTCGTCGCAATATACCCTGCCTTCGTTGCAATTGCGATGACCCCTTCATCACAAAATTTTCCTCTGCTTTGCAAATATTGTCGAGGGTGTGACAAGCTCTCTTTATGGTCGTGCTTGTGACGATTTATCTAGTTGGTTGCTCTTTTGATGATTTCTTCACTTAGTCGTTTTGGCGATGGTATTTCTTTTTTGTCGCAATCATGACAACTTCCCTATTATCATTGCACTTGCGACGTTAATCTAGGTTCGCCGCACATGCCACATCACATGAAGCAACATTTTGGAGACTCAATATTCGTCACAATATCCATGACGTAATGTCGCAAGAGTGTCGAAATAACCATCACAAAATGACTGAAATTTGCTAATGACATGGTCCAGGCCAAGGTACCAAACCTCAACCGCACTCCAACCAACGATCTCTAATTCCCCACATGCTTGTCCCACCCCAGGAGTGTACACCTTCACTATCAAAAAGTCAATCGGCTGCTACACCTCCCTTTCCTTGGGATTCAATTGTTGATTAAGGTTGGTTTTCATTGATGTCAACCCTTGAAGAAAGACCCGTAGCACAAAGTTTTGGGTAATGGACCCAATAGTGTTTGATGTAAATATGACTCATTAATGTTTTGTCATGGTTGATAAGAAGTAAATATGGATGAACTCCAAAGTGGTCCCCTTATGGTGAAAGCCCTCACGGGAAGACGCTTTGTGGAGTAAGATAACCCATGCTTAATTATGGAATAATGAGATGAAGGAAAGTGAATTTGTTAGGGAAAATATCCTAGATGGATAGTTCTTGTCATGTCATTTCCAGTGGTGTAGTGTACCCTTTTCACTACCGAGGTTTTCAAACCTCTCAGTTACCATTCTATACATGGAATTTTACATAACTCATACTGAAATTATATAACCACATAAATTCAACCAAAATAATACATTTAGCTCAGAGTAAAACATATGAATTACTGTTATATTCAACAAGCATTTATCCTAATCATATTAATTCATATACACAGCAGAAAACATGATACATAAACAACTCAGTCATGCAAAACATGATCAAAGAATAATTCAGATACTTATCTTTATCAATGGTGGAATCCACCAACCAAATGCAGGCCTTCCACGAACCTCCCAGCCGTAGACCGCACTGCTCCTCAACTCAACAGTGGGTCACCCCCGAGCTGGGACTGAGCTCCACCCCAGGGCAAGGAATCCAGACACAGGCTGAGGTTACAGGGAATTCAGCCACACACAACCATCAAGAAGGAATTCTCTCCCAGGAATCTCCCACGCTCACTACCCACAAACCCTCATTCCCCACATGCATGTTCCACCCCAGGAGAGTGCACCTTCTCTGTCACCAGGACAATCCTTCGGCTGCTAGTCTCCCTTACCTTGGGTTACAAGAACAGACCGGACCGGAAGTCTCCAGGTTCTGTAGTAGCTACAACGTTCCTTCCAGGAGCTCTCTCCTTCCTTTGTGCACTCTCTCACCTCGAGGAGTCGCTCACAGGCCAACGAGCCTCACGCAGTCCAGTACTGCATGGCCACAAAAACCCAGGGGGAAAATAGACAAAGGCTTCCCAAACCGGTTCAACAGTCACAGGATGATCTCATGGTCATGTTTTCGGAACAGGGACACCACGCACAGGTTATCTTAGCTTTTCCCGAACAAACAAGGATTCTTCCACTCGAGTCCAACATAGGGTTCCATTTCAGGAAATGTGCTCCTGGGTTTTATTAGAACCAGACACAGACTCCATAATTCTGGATAGGGGTGTACACTGATTCTTCAGGACAAACACAGGCTTTATTTTCTGTATCAAAATTACACAAGGGTTTCTTGCAGACTGGCTCCTACGGCTTTGGCTCCGGGCAGTCGGGTCGACTAGAGGAGGAATCCCCCTCACGGCTCATCTTGGTTTTTTTATCTGCATGCACCAGGGCTGACACTTGTCACCCTTGGAACTGCATGCATTCCATCGGCCTGCATTGCACGCATTCCTCCCACCACTTGGGAAATCACGTGTCCTTCCAAAAGGACTTAGGATAAAACATATGATGCACATATCTTTTTGAAACAATATTAAAATATTATTTCCAGGTTTAAGCCCCTAGGCTCATCACTCAACCCCTTTCCCACCTTCCAGCCCCTAGTTCCTTGCCCACTCTGTGGACGCTCAGTCCCCCTTCACTCATTAATCGTGGTCGGTCTTCACCTAGAGGTGTTTCTATTTTATTAAATATTCTGCATACATACAAGTACAACAACAGGCTCCTAGCCTTCAAACACTTAGGCTTCCTGGCCTAACAACCACATAAGCCTTCCATCTTATACAAAACTTGGCTCACCAGCCTATAGAACACATTTACAATTCATTGCATATATCATGATCTGTAACGGGGCTCGGCCTTGGGGACACTACAATCCCCCTCCCCTTATTTTTGCACTTTCCTCAATGCAACTTACACTGCATCTGTGTGTCCTTCAAAATTTTCAAAAATATGCAAGTACTCTGCCTACATAACTTCTTCATGCTCCGATGTCACGTCTTCAGGACCGTACCAGGTCCACTGGACCTTTACAAGCCCTATAGCTCGATTCCGGAGCTTCTTGCTTTTCCTGTCCAATATGCGTACAGGATGCACTTGCAGGACACCTTCTGGTTCCACCTGAATCACAGTCCAATTGATAACATGATTAGCATCAGGTACATATTTATTAAGCAGTGAAACATGAAACACATTATGTATAGTCATATATGTAGGTAATGCAAGCATGTATGCAATTGGCCCAATCCTTTCCAGGATTTCGAGTGGCCCACAAAATCTTGCTGCCAACTTGGCGCAACTTCCCAATTTCAGGGAACTCCTGTTACTTTTCACTTTCAGGAAAACATGGTCACCCACTTTAAATTCTCTATGGGTTCCGTTACTATCAACATAACTTTTCTACCTGTCTTGGGCAGCTTTCAGATTCTGTTTGATTTTTATCATTTGATCTTCCATCTCTTTGAGTAGTTCAGGTCCAACTACTGTTATGTTAGCTGGATTATCCCAGCTCACTGGAGTGTTGCACTTTCTTCCATAAAGTTCTTCGAATGGCCTCATCTTCAGAGATGTATGATACAGATTATTGTAGGCAAATTCTACCAAATGTAGGTAGTCTTTCCACCTTGATGGTTTATCCATCACATAGATTCTCAGCATGTCTTCTATTACTTGATTTACTCTCTCTGTCTGTCCATCAGACTCGGGATGATATGTTGTACTAAAGTTCATATTTGCTCTGAATCCTTTGAACATTCCTTTCCAGAAATTCGAAGTGAATTTCGGGTCTCTATCAGACACAATTGTCTTAGGAATTCATGCAAGCGTGCAACTTCTTTTAGGAAAATATCAGCAACATCTGCTGCTCTGTGGGTGGTTTTCAGTGGAATAAAATGGGTAGCTTTAGTAAGCTTGTCCACCACCACCATGATTGAATCATGTTGCTCGCTTGTTCTGGGTAATCCTGTGATAAAATCCATTGTTACCACATCCCATTTCCACTCAGGAATGGGTAAAAGCTGTAACAACCCTGCTGGGTGTCTATGTTCAACCTTAACCCTTTGGCATTCTATACATCTCGCGATGTATTCAGCAATTTCTTTCTTCAACCCCGGCCAAAAATAATGGCTTTTGACTGCTGCCATAGTCTTTTGATATCCCGAATGTCCAGCATAAGCCACATTATGCATCTCCTTTAGAATTGTCATCTTCAATTCTCGGGCATTAGGTACATACACTCTGTTTTTATACAAAAGTAAACCACTAGTTCCCAAAGTGTAACTTTCCTGGGTCTGTGGTCTCTCATGCTGTTGTAGCTTTGCTACAAGATTTTTGTACTGCAAATTAGCATTGGCAGCTTCTAAAATTCTGTCTTTCATCTCAGTCTGGTACATGCTAATGGTTGTAGCATGTAATTCATGCACTTTTCTACTGAGTTCATCGACCACCTTATTGTCTTTCCCTTTGATATGCCTGACATCAAAGTCATATTCGCACAGAAATTCCAGCCATCTAATTTGCCTGGCATTTAAGGTTGGCTGATCAAATAAATATTTCAGACCGTTGTGTTCTGTTCTTAATTCAAATCTCTTGCCCATGAGGTAATGTCTCCATTTCCTCAAGGCGTGGACAACTGCTGCCAGCTCTAAATCATGAGTGGCATAATTCTTTTCATTCTCTTTCAGCTTTCAGGATTCATAGCAGACTACAAATCCTTCTTGGCTGAGAACTCCTCCCAGCCCTTCCTTACACGCATTTGTGCAAACTACATAATCCTTGTTTGGATCTGCAATCTTCAGGATTGGGGCACTAGTTAGCAGCTGCTTCAATTGCTGGAATCTGCTCTCACATTCTTCAGTCCACTGGAACTTCCTTCCCTTCCTTTTCAAGGAAGTGATAGAATGGGCTATCCTTGAGAATCCAGTTATAAACCTCCTATAATAGCCTACCAGACCCATAAAGGATCTAACTTATGTCACATTCCTTGGAGCTGGCCACTCTTGAATGGCCTGTACCTTCTCAGGATCCACAGCGATCCCCTCCTCTGATATAATGTGTCCCAAGTAATGGATCTTCTTTTGGTAAAATGAGCACTTGCTCAGTTTTGCGTATAGCTGGTGTTCTCTCAACACCTGCAACACCATTCTAAGATGATGTTCATGTTCTTCCTTTGTCTGGGAATACACCAATATATCGTCTATGAAGACTATGACAAACTTGTCCAGATAATTTTTGAACACTCCATTCATTAAGCACATGAAGACAACAGGCGCGTTGGACAATCCAAATGGCACCACTGTAAACTCATAGTGACCATACCTTGTTCTAAAGGCGGTCTTGTTGATGTCCTCATCTTCTATCCTCACTTGATGATATCCAGATCGAAGATCTATTTTCGAAAATACTTTTGCATCCTTTAACTGATCAAAAAGATCATCAATCCTTGGCAGAGGATATTTGTTCTTGACAGTGACTTTATTCAACTGTCGAAAGTCAATGCACAACCTCATCATCCCATCTTTCTTCTTCATAAATAGGACTGGGGCTCCCCACGGTGACACACTGGGGTGAATGTAGCCTTTCTTTAATAGCTCTTCGAGCTGCAATTGCAACTCCTTCATCTCTAACGTACTCATCCTATAAGGATCTTTCGAAACTGGAGCTACTCTAGGCATTAGATTTATAGAAAAGTCAATGTCCCTCTTTGGAGGTAGTCCAAGCACCTCCTGAAACACATCCTCAAACTCTTTGAGTACCCTGTGGTCTTCCAGATTCGATACCACATCTTGGAATACTTCTTCCACCCAGGCTGCAAATAATTGAAATCCTTTCTGGTAACATTTCTTCAGTTGCATAACTGAGATTTCCCTCATAGCCACGGCTCTGGGAATTCCTTGGACTGTTACTTGATTTCCTTCTTCATCCAGGCATGTGAATCTCTTGTTACAACAATCCAGAAGGGCATGGTGTTGGTCCAACCAGTCCATCCCAATTAAGCAATCATACGAGCCTAAAGGTAGAATGTTCAATTCAGCCTTAGTGCTCATTCCTTTCATGTCCACCGAACAGGACTTAACCAATTCAATGACCTTCCTCTTGGTCCCTATGGCTAACTGCACTAACCAAGACTTCTCATGTTTTCTCTTTGTTAGATGAAAAAATTTCCACCACTCTAGGATCTACATAACTATGGCTAGCCCCTGAATCAATTAAAATAACAAGTGGTCGGTTGTTGATCATACCTTCCACTTCAATCATGTGCAATTGAAATTCCACTTGCTTATTGTCTAGGGCTGCATAGATCCTCGACATTCTGCTACCCATATCCTCCACTGTTTCATCTTGCTGAACAATATGGACAGTTCTTGCTTTGTCTTTTCTGTGGGGGCAGTCTCTGTACCTATGATTCCCTTTATAGCCCCAACACTCCATGGGTGAAGGCCTTGGAATATTCTCACTCCCTTCAAATTTCCCGGGCTCTTTAAAAGATGACTGTCCCCAAGGACTATTTTGGAAAAAGGAAGGCTTGCTTCCCTTCTGCCTCTGTTCTTTCTTAAACCTCTTCTGGTTATCCCAAGCCTTCTGAAAGGTAGGCTTTTCTCTTTGTTGTTCGTATAGGCATTTATCCCTTCTTATGGTTTCTTCCATGGTCTTAGGATCATCATATTGAATCTTGTCACCAATGGAAGGTGGGAGTCCACTCAGATACCTCTGAATTTTAACATCCTCGTCTTTGATGAATGGTACATACTTCAGTAGTTCCAGAAAATTTCGTTCATACTCATCAATGGTCATACTGCCCAACTTGAGTTCAAAGAACTCCTTCATCTTTCTGTCATAGTATATTTTAGTCAGGTATTTCTTCTCAAAATACCTCTTAAACTCCTTCCACGTGACCTCTTTCTCTCTGATGTGTTGCACCTGCACAAACTGATCCCACCACATGGACGCTTTTCCTTTCAGCTGGTACATTGCAATTCTTCCTTCTGCATGGGTAGAATAATTCTGCAGCTGGAAGTATTTCTTCATGCCAAGCAACCATGTCTTAGCATCTTCCTCCCTTTTATGTTCTCCATCGAATGTTGGAGGTTTAATTTTATTCATCTCTCCTTTCAATTCCTCTTTTCCAGATTTTCGATGTTTTCTGGTAGGGGACGGGCTCGAACTGCTATGTGTCTCCCTGTCCGAATGTTTTTGGGAGCGACTATGATGTCGACTACCACTCCTCAATCTTCTTCTTCTCCCATGATTTCTGCGACTCTCTGTCGTACCTGAGTCTCTTCCCTTTTCAAGTTTCTTCTCTATTCTTTCCAGGCTCTTCAACAATTTTAAGTTGAATTCACCCTATCGATCCCGGACTTTCATGAGCTTTCGGCTATCAGCTAGGCGAGCCTGGGAATCTTTCTACAATCTTTCGATGAGTTGCATCATATGTCCTTCCTTATCCATATCTTTTCCGTGCCCATTGGAGTTCGATCCTTCGACTCCTAAGTTAACATCCTTTCCTTCCCATTCGTCTTCCATTTCAGGGGTAATCTGCACTCTTCCCCACTCCATACTTGGTGTTGATTAGCTAGGGTTTTGGCCTTCGTTGAAATCTGCACACGCACTCTGTGCAATTAAATTTGAAATTTTTCAGGCCATTAAACCTTCACAAACAATCCACAATATTTATAAACCAGTTTAGACAAAATAAAAGACATTTTGTTTTTAACAAGTTTCTTGAACTGGAAGCATTATGTATCTCTCCTATTTCTTTGCATTTGAGGCAATTTCCAGATAGTTCTGGCACTCGTCAGTCTTCTTCACTATAATGCGCCAACGACTCGAATTGGTCGAGCCTTCATTTTCTTGACAATTCGTCATATTTCATAACCATCGATGATAAAGTATTTCAATTTCATGAATTGTCTGAGCTCAGTTCAGCTCTGTGTTTTTCGGGTGTCCGAAACTTCAATTTCCGACATTTTCGGGACTTCAAGTTTTGGGGTTTCGATCTTTATGATGTTGAGAGTTTCTCATCTCTCCACTTCCTCGATCACCGATGAGCTCTTTTTCATGCATTATCCCTCCTGCTAGGGTCTTGGCCCATATGACCAGAATCATAAGACCGCAGACTTTCCTTCCTGTCGAGATTTCGAGCTTCAAAAACCCAATGCATCTCCTTTGTGCACTAGCCTTCCTGGCTAGGCCCTAGTCCACGTGACCGCTACCATGTGACCTCAGTCAAACCTCTGCATCGGAATATCGGGGTTTACGATGCCGAAATACCCGTGTTTCCAAGCCTCGCGATTCCCCGACTCGCGATGTGCCTATTTTCACAATAGCCCCTGGCTATAGGCTTCGCACCATATGGCTGTTGGTTTGTGACCATGGCCTTATCTCTTATCGGGGTTCAGAGGTTTGCGAGTCGAAAAACACTGAACCTCTTGTCAATGGAATCCCCGATTTCCCGATGCAAAGATTCTCCGTCAAGCTGACAGTTTTTTCCCACTGATCGGGGTTTCGCGGATCGTGATTTCAAAGTGTATGAATCACTTGTCACCGGGATCCCCGATATCCTGATGAAATCCAAACGCCGATGAATTTACTCCTTGTCGAGACTTTCCCCGATGGTGCAGATCTCTGCGACGTGTCCACTAAATGAATGGTCTCAATTTCCTCTGGGGTTCGGGCCTTGAAAGGTCTCGAGTTCCTTGTCCTTAGGAACTCCGATATGTCGATTCCCAACTCTGCCCAGGCTGCTGGCACCTGTCCTCCACTAGTTCCACCTGTGTCCAGACGACTCTTCTGTCGGGATTTCCTCCAATGGCGCAAATCTCTGGCTCCTCGAGATCTACTGACACCTGTCCCTCAGATGGATGGCTCTGATTATGTCAGGGTTTCGAGGTTTCAATTGTTGAAAAACACTCGACCACGGGATTCCCGATGCACCTTTGCCTTAGCCCCCTCGGCTATGCTGAGGTCCATGTGACCTCTACCTTATGACCATAATCAAACCGCTCATCAGGGTTTCAGGGTTCGGAGTTCCACAATGCATGGACTCCTTGTCCCCGCGATTCTCGATTTTTCGGACGGTCTAGATCTATTTCGGAACTTTCACCCCTAGTCTCGAAGGTTTAACCCTCGGACATCTCCCAAATGATCCTACGGCTATCGAGTTTTTTCGACTGAGATATGACGGCTCAGATTCTCTCTCACTAATTTGGAGCTTTCACCTCTAAATACTAAGATTTAACCTTCGGGCATCTCCCGACAGATCCAACGGCTGTCGATTTTTTCGACTAAGATTTGATGGCTCAAACCATTCCTAACCAAATTGGGATTTCACGTATCGCGATTTTCCAATCCCCTGTGCAATATCCAAAGGCTTTAAACCTTGTGCACAATTTTTTTCCAGATCTGACGGTCACGAGGGCTCACCTTCCCTCCCAAATGGATCCTAAGGTTCTAACACCATTGGTGTAGAGACCTGTCTCCCTGTGGTCATAGACCATACCAGCTGTGGTTTCACAGCACCGCTAAACCTCCTGAGCTTAAAAACTCGTCAAGTATCTCCTTGACGCTTCGGAGAAAACCAGGGTCTGAAATTGGTCCTCCCGACTCAATTTCCCCTTGCATTCTTAGTCCAAAGACTGCTCCATTGGCCCATCTAGGCTCAGTGTCAAAACCTTCACTCTGATACCACTTTGTAGTGTACCCTTTTCACTACCGAGGTTTTCAAACCTCTCAGTTACCATTCTATACATGGAATTTTACATAACTCATACTGAAATTATATAACCACATGCATTCAAGCAAAATAATACA
>ML780615.1:188857-254805 GCA_009831015.1 Picea engelmannii | reverse complement strand
CATTTGAATCACACTTGAGAATATTGAATATATATAGGTTTATGAGGTTTAAAAATGATATCTAAGCCGAAATTCTGAGGAAAGTGAAGAAAAGAAGGCCGAAATGCAAGGAAGGATAAATTCTTTTGATGGTGCTTTCTAAGCTATGCTATTTTCAGGTCATCTCACCATTTTCGCTATAACTTTTTTTATATAATGATTCAGATCCTAAAATTTCTATGCAAGTGAGAAAACATATCCAAGTATCTGTGGTTCAAAATTCAGCTTGTGGGTCGTTGTATTTTTGGAGTTCCACTCTGTGGAAAATAGGGTTTGTGGCCAGTCCTGAAACTAGTCAAAATCAGGTGTTTCGGGTAAAAACGTCATAACTTCTTCATAACAGATCCAAATTTAGTGAGACCAATTATTTTGGTTAGGTTATAGTCTTTAGTATTCTTTGTAATAGTTTCAGATCATTTCATCAATTATTTTGTGTGGGGCACTCTCTACAAGGTCTCTCTCTAGAATAAGCCAGAATTCAGCAAGGTATGTCATTTTTGCTATAAATCCTTTTCTGAGAGGTTCCAAGTAGTGCCAATTGGAGGAATTGCATAAAACACACTGAATCACATTGTGTATCAATTTCATATCTTTATACATTACATGTTCAAAGTTATGATTACTTCAAGTTAGGGTTGTTGACTAATCCAAAACTAGGCATGTGAGACTAAAAACAAGTTTGATGAAAATGCTAGTCTTTTTTTTTTTTAAAGTTAAGGAAGGTTTGCAGGAATGTGATCATATACACCAGGTCTATTACAGAGCTACAAATCAGATTTGGATGATGAAATTGATGAGGGCTTTTGGTTGAGGTACATGTTGAGTACATGGTTGAGACAAGTAGTTGATGAGTTGGCGCACATACATGAGGTCTATAGTTTATGATGTTGGTACATATTGATGAGTCATAGTTGATGAGTAGTTGACACATATTGGTACATACTTGGTACATGGTTGGATGCACTTGTTTATGGTACAGGTTGATTACAGGTTGGTGCATGGTTGATGCACTTGTTTATGGTACAGGTTGGTGCATGGCTGATGCATTTGTTTATGGTACAGGTTGATTACAGGTTGAGGTATAGGTTTATGCATGGTTGATGCACTTGTTTATGGTACAGGTTGATTACAGGTTGAGGTACAGGTTGATTACAGATTGAGGTACAGGTTGATGCATGGTTGATGCATGGTTCAGACTTATTGGTACAGGTTTACAGTGGTATATCTCACAGTGATAGTGTGACAGTGGTTCCATCATTCTACTTCTACTTCAGGGTGGCTGGACGGGGCAAGGAAAGGTGGTTGTAGCCACCTTCCGGTTGTAGCCGGAGAACATTGGGGGTTGTAGCCTCCTTCTGGTTGTAGCCAGAGATTTGGGGAGTTGGAGCTTCCCTCAGGTTATAGCCTGAGAAAATAGGAGGTTGGAGCCTCCTTCTAGTTGTAGCTGGAAAACAAAGGAAGTTGGTGCTTCCAATGAATGTAATTCTTCAAGACATATAAGAAAAAGCATTCTGTGGTTTTCTCTCGATTTGGGTTTCCACGTAAAACACTGGTGTACCGTGTATGTGTATGATTGTTCATTTGTTCATTGTTTATTTACTCTATAGTTATTGGATAATAATGATTCATTAATATAGCACTTGGATTATATGGTTAAAAGGGATTCAATTGCTCTATTATTGATTCACCCCCCCCCACTCTTAGTAATCCAACATCAACAACAGGCTGGCTCAGGAAGTCTCACAACATCATGGCTCCCAGAGTTCCAACTGCCCTCAAAGGTTTCTAATCGGCATCTTCCCTGGGCTACTCTTTGTAGTCAACATTCTAACTTTAATCAACATTATCTCATCTTCATCACCCACATCCAGTTATCATGAGAAAACATAAAATAATTCATTTAGGAACTCCAATTAGTTCAAAAGGAAATTCAACTTCTCCCCCAAAACATGAAATTCTATTTCATAATTCATCTTGGTTGTTGCCATATTATGAATGCAAACATCTTTGTGGTTTTCCACAGGCACCAAACTGCATACCAGTTTTCCTGTAATGCTTAATCTTGCATATAGCCAACAAATTGTCGGTATTTTTTGTACATCATATTCAATTGCAATATGTACAAAATATTATGCATTGATCTTAGAATTTCCTACACCTAGCAATTCAATAACAATTACCCAACAATTTAATAAACTAGAATGACTCGTCATTCTATGCATATGCATGTTCACAGTAATATCTATAAGTTCATTACTTCTTTATTTATGAACAAGAAATTTTTTTGTAGTCAATGATCATGTGACTACTTGAATTGAAACTTTCATTTTGCAATGTCTAACACGTCCCTGAAATGTCCTCAACTTCATAAGTTAACAACATTTCCGCTGTTAGTAACAATTATTTCCATGCAATAATATATATTCATGTACTTACAAAACTCATTCATCCATTTCATTTGGCACACAATTCTATCACTTACTATGCATGAGTGCAAATCTCAATGTACACTTATTCAATGCACCTTTCATTGAATTACATAATGCTCTTTATCTCGGTCATGTATCTCACCATCCATGAGTTGGAATTATGGCCAATGTGTTGACACATTCTCCACACACTTCCTATTGTATTCCCAATTAATTGGATGCCTTCCTTTTCGACCTGAACACTACACCAAGAATATAATTCTGTGGTGTTCATTAGTGTTAGCAAAAAGATTGCAGTCCAAGTTTTATTTAAAGGTAGGAAGATTTTAGTACCTGTGTGGCTCATAACCTTTCCATATCCATACCTTTCCATATCCAACCACGTCCTAGTCTCATACATGACTAGCTTATTGACATTCATTCCTATAACAAGTTCTTATCTTTTAATTCTTTGGTTATTACCCCATAACCAAATTAACATGACATGCTACTATGTCATTGTGTGCATTCAGAAGCTAAAAAGATTTGAATTAATACAGGCCTCCAGCCTTTACTACATCCAGTGTTATGCATTCAATAATATAATCACGTGATTTTATAAAATAACTCTGGCTGAGGAAATTCTTACCTAAATTTTCTTTCAACAATTATGCAAAAAAAGAGTAATAAAAACTCATACCTGCATGACTGCCATTAATAAATTTTATACTACTTGAAATTCTAATGGTAGTGGAAGATTTCATGCTTCTTTTACCAAAATTATAACCAACACTTCATCTCTCTATTTATTCACTCCTTATGCAGCAACATCACCAACAACACTTGCAAACATGCAAGAATTATTTCCTTTGGTTGACCCAACAAGTCATAACAGACTTGTTGCCACAGAAATTGTAGCAACTTCTTTCTCCCTATAAAACATTTCCTTATTGATCCCGGGAATCTACAATTCTTCCTGGATTCCTAAATCTTCTTGTTCTCCCACTGTGATCATTGTGCATGATTATTCCTTCCTTGAGCACTTTTGACATAGTGCCCCTAAGTCAATGGGGTTTTTTGACCTCTCGGTCAAAGGATCTTTCAATCTTCTGAGTCGAATTGACTCTTCGGGCTTGTGATTGAACCCAAAACAATTATACATAGGCCCCCTTTTCTCCTTTAGGCATAGGTCTTGTGATACCCGCACCCTTTGTCTGCGTGCTTATGAAATGTAAATTTTTAGGCACTAGCTCCTTTTTCATTAACCCCTTTCTTCATATGGTCCTGGGCTATGACCTCATGGAAAACTGTGATTGCAGGTGTGGGGAAGAGTGGTTTTAGGCCAACGCACTTTTTTCCCTTCAATTCACCTCCAACTACCATGCATCACATTGTTAAAATCATGGCATAAATTGCAGCCCACTCTCATATTTTTAACATTCGATCAAATTCTGGCCCCGCAATCGAGCTCGTCCGTCGATCTCCAATCCCTTGGCGATGATCCGCAATCAACGACTGTTATCTATCTCCCCTTTTATACCTTATTTACTCCTTCCACATGTGATCCTAGATCTACATGATCTATCGACATGTAGCTCCCTTCCAAATCAATGACTATGGTTGATTCTAGCTCTTCGACCCTCGGGAGTTTCAAATATCAACTATCTGCTTTTATCCGTATGACAATCTTCCAAAGTGGAAGATCTAATGACACTTGTCCTCAACAATCTAACAGTTTTGATGAACTACGAATCTCTAGAATTTGGGAGTTCTGACGTCTCCACACACACAAATATCCGGAGTGAATTTCCCCAGAGTGACAGATCTTCTTCCATACGTCCTCTCCAAATCAACGGCCCTGATTCTTTTCAAAACTTTGGTTCTTTTCAACCAAGACTAGATCAATGGTCCTTCAACCTCCTCCTTGATAAAGGATTGAGATATCCTTCGGGACTTTGACACTTTCACGCTTTTCTTTCCTCGGGAGTGCTTCGTACCTAGAGTTCTAGATCTGGTGCCACACATCCACTTTCAGATAAACGACCAAGATTTACTTCATTTTTTTCTCCTCCTCCTTGTCCATAAACTTTCGAAATTGTGGATCTTACGCCACCTATCCTCCTTGATGATGGACGGTCCCAAATCACTTTGGGACTTTAGGACTTTGACAAGTCCACTTCTCTTGTGCACACAAGGGTTAATTCTCGTGCACTTACCTCCATATCTAACGGTTGTTGGTCTTTCGTGCTTAGATCCAACAAATGGTATCTTTTCCTCTCCTTTGCGCTTCCTTTGTTTTGTTGGATGTTGATCTAACGGTCCAGGTTCCTCCCCACAACCGATATGACGACTGTTGTTGCTCCTCCTCCTGAGATTTTGACTTATTCTACCTTGGAATATTTTTTCAGTGTTCAAAGGCTTTGACCTTTGACCTTTCTCCTACGATTTCGCCTCTCATATCTTGCCTTCGCTCTCGTAAGAATTATCTCTTATGAGATTTAGGACATAGAAAGAGTCCATCTCCCACACACTCCTTGTGTTATCTCTTATGATATTTTTGATTTATTGAGTCTCCTAAGGGTCTTGGCCCTTCTGTTTCCTTTTAAAGGAAAACTCTGTGCCCTCCTGACAACCTTCTCCTCAAAGAACACATTGTTGATCGTTTTCTATAGAGTGTTCAATAGCTCTGTGAGTATCTTCCTCTGATACTCTTCTCCCTAAACTTGAAAAATATTTCTCTATGTGCACACTTGCACTCGCTCAATGCCTGCCTGGCAGAGCCCTACAAATTTCTCAGTGACTCTATCTCTCTATGAACTCAACATAGAGTTCTTCCTATTCACTCCTTGCACTTCTGTTGATGAAGGTTCAACGGTATCTCTCCTGAGATTCTCTAAGGTTAAATTACCTTTTTCAACGCACTCCTTGTGGACAATGTGCACTTCTTTCACTCAAAAACTCAAAGAAGAGAAAAAAATGAAACTTATTCAATACTTCACCAATTTATGCATTCAGACCCTGAACAACAATATCTCAGATTTCCATATTACCGAACTTGCAACGTGTTAATATTATGGTAGCTGCGGGAGGTATTTACCCCCACGTGTGAACCTGACGAGAATAGAAGACTCTGGGAAGCAAGAGAAACCATAATGAGTTGGCCAATAACCCAAGAAGCCTTGTCGGCTCAAGAATATAATTTATATTAGGCTATTAGCCTCCAAGAGAAGAAGTTGGCCATAATTAATAATAATATACTGAATAGACACATACCGAGAAGGAGAAGTTGACCCCAACAAACTGGTAGGATTACTATAAATACAGGGCACTAGTTCTCATTTGTCACATCTTAGGACTGTAGTTTTCCCAGTTGGTGCGCACTGCAGTTGCAGTTGGTGTGCAGGTTTGGAGGAGGGTTGCAAGTGCAGCTGCAGCAGCAACTAGTTTCAGTATTGTCTTGAATATCTCTTGGCTAGGGTTTGGAACATCTGATCAATGTTTTGTGATGCGCTATCCTTGGGGATTGATGCGCTACTCTTTGTTTGGCTATCTAGCCTAGGGTTTTCTTCCGGAAGAATTCTCAGGTCAAGGTTAAGGTGCTTAAAGGGAGGCTTTGGGCTGTGGTTGGGTGACGAGGGTATCGTCAATGGTAAAACGAGCACACCATCTTCTATATTCTAACAGGTTATGGGCCCACACCCCTTTAGTCAGCCTAAAACACTAGAAGGAAACATAGCCTCTAGATATTGAGCTCGTTGAGGAACTGATGCTAGGGTTACTAGCAGGAGCAGCTTCCAAAAGCATTGCAGCTAGGGTTACCAGCAAAAGCAGTTGCATAAACCCTAAACCTCTTGTTGAGGCACCTTAAGTGACGATATTGACCTAATCTCTGGATAGATCAGTGCGCCCTAGCCCAGCGCATCTCTTGGTACTCTCAGAAGGCCAAGACGTGAAGTTTGGATTTTTGGTCAAATCTAGGGTTTGACCAAGTTAAGCAAGCCATGATGAACTCTATGAAGTCTGAGAACAAGCTAGAAGGAGCCTCCAACTTCAGAGCATGGAAGACAAGGATTGACCTCATCCTTGCTAAGAATAAAGTACTGGATATTGTGAAAGGAAAGATCGTGAAGCCAAAGTTTAAAGAAGGAGAAGAGAAGGAACTGCATAACATTGCAGCTATGGAGAAGTTCAAAGACGTTGACATCAATGCCATGAGTATCATAGTGGATTCTATAAAAGACCACTTGATACCCTACATCTCCCATATTGACTCATTGAAGAAGATGTACGATGCCATAACAAATCTCTTCTCAGTCAGAAACATTGGACAAGTTATGAGTCTGAAGAATGAGCTCTGTGACATGAAGATGAATGATGATGACAGCATAAAATCATACTTTGTAAGGATCTCCTAGCTAAGAGATCAACTACAAGCTATTGAAGAGATCACTTCAGAAAAGGAATTGGTGAACATAGTACTCAATGGTCTTCCCAAGATATGGGATGCATTTTCCACAAGCATGAACACAAGGAAGGAATACCTGACATTTGAAGAAATTTGGACTTGTTTTTCTCAAGAAGAATCAAGGATCAATGCAAAAGAGAAACCCCAAAAGAAGTACGATGATCAAGACTTCACAGCAAGATTCAAGAACTTCAGGAACAAAAGGAAAGGAAGCCAAATCAAGAGAAAGACATTTCAGAAATAAAATGCTTCAACTGTCAGAAGTATGGTCACTATAGGAATCAGTGTCCCGAGCTAAAGAAAAGGAAGAGGAAACATGAAGCATCGATTGCCAAAGAAAAGGAACCTACTAAGAAGACTAAGCAGGATGGAAGAAACTTCTTCTACTAAAAGGTAACAACACTCTTCTTATTTTCTCGTACATATCTTGCTTGCATCGTCTTTGTACATATCTTGTATATCTATCTCTTGGAAGATAATGTGTTCCAAGGAGAACTATACTTATGAAAGAACAACAAGACAAGGTTGAATATCATTAGATAATACATATGAAAGGATGAAATACAAATCATATGGAAGACATTACAAGATAAGACAGAAATCAGAATCAATCTTGAAGAGACTTGGAAAAAACAAAGACAGAAAGAAGTCAACAATCGAAAGGAAACTAGAAAAAGACTCATGACATTCTATAGAAGACAACAAGATGGAAGCGTGGATTCTGTTAGACAAGAAAGCCAATTATATATATATTGCAGAAGACAATAAGGATGTAGATGGAAGTATGGACTCTATTTATTATTGTAGAAGACAATAAGGATGGAGACGTAAGCATGAACTCTGTCAGATGAAGGGAGTAGATTATATGCACTCTTACATGAAGCAAGGATTAGGAGAGAGCTAACCCTATGATTCATTGAAGATGATGAAATGTATATATCCATGGTAGCAGCCATGAAAGACAGTATGTGTTCAACTCAACCACAGAAGAAGACCTTTTCAAAGAAGAGAAGCCTTAAAGTATTCCTGGTTGTCCATCCAGATACATGAACCAATGATGAAGGTAAGAAGTGGAATCTCTAGGACATGGAATCTATAAGAAACTCCATGAACCCAAAAGCTAAAGAAGAACATGAAGATTCCAAGAAAGGAAGAGAAACTAGAACAACTAGTCATTGTATCAAGAATCACAAGATTACTAGCCTGATATGAACTCACTAAAAGAATTCAAGCAGAAGAACCGAAAGTCATGATGAAGAACAATGTATGGAAGACTTATGAATAAACTCATTGCAAGATCCAGAACCAGAGGTTCTCCCAGATGAAGGGAGAATACTATGATGATTGATTGTTCCAGTACACCAGACTTATCTCTATATAAGTCATTATATTATCCACAACATTCATAAGTCAGAATTCTACATCAAATGAATGCAAAGAATGTTCTCCAGAAGAAATTGAGTAAAGAGCACATGCAGAGAAATCTCAAGACTTTGAGGCATACCAGAAAGATACTCCTATATGTATATAAGAAGAAGACAACTTGGTGGAGAACCTCCAGTGCACAGCAGAAGCATGTTGAAGATTTCCTATAACATCAAGATGACTACTCAGAAGATCAGATCTCATGATGACAGAAGAAGTGTCACACGGATATGTTCCAATTTATCCAACTATGATATACTCTATTGTTCAGATCTACAAGAAGCTTTCACAGTGTTCCAGACTATAGTACAAGCATTATACTATCCATGATGAAGTCCATAAAGGAGAAAGTGATTCTCCAATACATATCTCCACAGAAGAGCAGATAAGCATACATTTTGGTAAAGCCTATATTCAAGATGAAATAACTTGCATACTCAAGCTAGAGCTCATGGAAATAACGCTATTAACTGGAAGGGAAGAATCTCCAAGCTAGAAGAAGGTACACAAACATTTACTTTTGTGATTGAAATAACTCTCCAGTTAGGAGGGAGCATTTGTCTTTGTAAAAGTCCAGATTGGACAGATGCTTTCCTGTTCGGAAAGTGGATTGAGATTTCTGATGGACAGTGGCTTCCCATTGTAGTTAACATGGGAGGCAGACTGATTGTTGATGTATCATAGACAATGACTTCTCATTATGGGGAGTGGTCTAGGACAGTCATTCTTCTTGGTAGTCACTTTGTGTAGTGGTCAAGTAGAATGGTTCACCTCATCGGGTAGTCATTCTTTTGAAGTTCACAGTTGTGAGCAGTTTTGAAGAATCGTCCGTTTTGGAGGTTGATGCAGGACAGACATTCCTCAAGGGAAGACTCATTCTTTCCAGGATACACTTTGTTTAGTGTCGGAGGAATGGCCCAAGATGGGGAATGGTCCGGATAGTTACTCCTCGAGGGCAGACTCATTCTCTCCAGGCTACACCTTGTTTGGTGTCGGAGGAATGGCCCAGGGTGGGGAGTAGTCTAGGCTCAGCAATCAGGGACATTTATTCCTCGAGGGCAGACTCATTCTCTTCGAGTTACACTTTGTTTAGTGTCGGAAGAATGGCCCAGGGTGGGGAATAGTCCAGGATAGTCATTCCTTAGGGAAGACTCATTCCCTCCAGGTTACACTTTGTTTAGTGTCAGAGGAATGGCCCAGGGTAAGGAATGGTCCAAGAATTTCTCGAGGGTAGACTCATTCTCTCCAGGTTACACTTTGTTTAGTGTTAGAAGAATGGCCCAGGGTGGGAAATAGTCCAGGTTCAGAAATCATAAACAATCCTTCTTCCTTGGTTGAGAAGAATGGGGCAGATAACCTATTATTGATATTCTATGTTGAGGGAAGACATTCTTTCAGACCTTAGATGTGAGTGAAATATTGGCCCAGATGATCATTGTTGATATTCTATACTGAGGGCAGACACTCTTTTAGATCTCACAGACGTGAGTGAAAGATTGGCCCAGTTGATTCAGTTTTTATAATAACATTGTTTCTATGCAGATGAAGACTAATGTGGTGGAAGACATTCTTTCAGATCTCACAGACGTGAGTGAAAGATTGGCCCAGATGATATAGTTTTTATCATAACATTGTTTCTATGCAGGATTCTCTCAGATGTTTGTTATGAAGACTATATGACAGTAGATGAGGACTACTATAGTGAATGTGTCTCACTGCTCGCAACTATATGTTGCTGATCAAGTACTTGTGTGTTACTTGATGTGGTAGTAAACCATTGGATTGTAGTTGTGTACTACTATGAATAGACACAAGTGTGTTCTATCCTTGTTCTAATTTCCTTGAAGACTATCAGCAGATTATTGGAGATGATCATTCAGATGAATGATGAACAGATATTTTCCAAACGAAAAACAGTTCAGAGCTTTTACTCCTCCTGTATCACTCCATGGTGAGAGTGACTTATCTAGCATCATATCTAACTACTCATATGAAGTATGGTTTCGAGAGATGATGTAGCTGATGGTGATGGTGATGCTCATGATCTAGTCACGATCTAGTCTAGATGACTATATTGATGCTACCGGGTAAATGGTATGTTTTGTGATCAAGTCCATTACCTATAAATACCTCTCTAGCTAGGAGGGAGTGTTAATATTATGGTAGTTGTGGGAGGTATTTACCCCCACATGTGAACCTGACGAGAATAGAAGACTCTGGGAAGCAAGAGAAACCCTAATGAGTTGGCCAGTAACCCTAGAAGCCTTGTCGGCTCAAGAAGATAATTTATATTAGGCTATTAGCCTCCAAGAGAAGAAGTTGGCCATAATTAATAATAATATACTGAACAGACACATACCCAGAAGGAGAAGTCGGCCCCAGCAAACTAACATGATTACTATAAATACAAGGCGTCAGTTCTCATTTTTCACATCTTAGGACTGCAGTTTTCCCAGTTGGTGCGCACTGCAGTTGCAGTTGGTGTGTAGGTTTGGAGGAGGGTTGCAGGTGCAGCTACATCAACAACTAGTTTCAGTATTGGCTGGAATATCTCTTGGCTAGGGTTTGGAACATCTGATCCGTCTTTTGTGATGCAGTATCCTTGGGGATTGATGCGCTACTCTTTGTTTGGCTATCTAGCCTAGGGTTTGCTTCCGGAGGAATTATCAGGTCAAGTTTAAGGTGCTCGGAGGGAGGCTTCGACCTGTGGTTGGGTGACAAGGGTATCATCAATGGTAAAATGAGCACACAATCTTCTATATTCTAACACAACATAGGGAAGATCAACTGTCCACGTCTACTCATCATCCGACGGCTGACACTTACTATGGAACCTCAGGCATCTAAGTTTTGGGACTGTGAAGCTTCAGAACTTCGGAGGATTTCACATCCATGCATCCCAAACTGTTAATATCCAAAAATTCCTAATCACCTTTGGTGACATCATTACGTTACATATTTGAGCATTCTTCCAATTGCAGGGGAATGCAACGATGGTTTGGAGTAGCCTACCTTTCATATCACAATTCTTCTGATGCTAACACGTAACCCCTCGATGAAATCATGGTTTGGATTTCAGGACCGCCTTGGATAATCAACTTCTGTGCAACTTGGGTCCCCAGATAATCAACTTCTGTGCAACTTGGGTCCCCACAATGCCTCATGGTCGTTGTTCTTGATGTATCATGATCAACCCCAGTTTGGGTCCTCCGACCTTTAACTTCATTATGTAACCTCAAGTCCCACTAACCATGCTCATAAAGAGTGCCACATGGTGGAATACTAGCAACTAACTCATGGCCCAATCAGATGGGTGTCACACGTCACATTCCATATGGAATTTCAACCTTCCATGGGTTCAAAACCCACTGACACATGGCACACATCCCATGTGTCCACTTCCATCCAAATGATGTCATCATGACTCACTACTTCGGCTCTTCGGGAGATTTTTCCCTTCACTACTGTGTTTGAACTTTTAACATTGGCTTGATACAATGGTCAAGCTCTCCCCTCCAGATCTACCGTGTAGATCCACTTCGGAGCTTCGGGCTTCGACCCTTCTCTTGTTTCTGGCATCAGACTTCACTGAAGTTGCGTAGTCCTAAGGGATTTTGGTTTAACTCCTCTGCACCTTCCTCGGATCTGACAGTCGTAAGGGATTTCCTTTCTTTTGGAACAGATCCTATGGCACAGAATATATTATGTTTATCTTTGGATTTCCAAAGGAATCCACTGCTAACTTCCCCCAAACATTATGAGATCTGACGGTCGTGAAGGATTCTCCTTCTCCCAAACAGATCCTCAAGTCCACGTTACTCTATGGCCCAATACCACTTCTGTCATGGTTTTATGACACTTCTACTCCTCCTAGGCTTCGTAACATGACCAAGGTAACTTCCTAGCACTTACCTCTATGTGGCATATCCATCAATATGCCACATAGAGGTACTTGCACCTCAGTACCTCTATTGATGGTTATGCCACATAGAGGTACTTGCACAAAAATATACACATCCATATCAACATAGAATGTCTATTCTACATATATATAACATAATAATGCGGAAATAATAGTAATCCTACACATGCAACATATACAACATACACAAGCAATACTCATCAATTACAACATATGTACCATTACACAACATGTAAATGAAAATAAAAGTGGTACTTATCTTTTATTAGAAGACCACCAACTACGTGCAGACCTTCCACGAACCTCCCAGCCATATACCACATTTCTCATCATGCTCAGCAGTGGGTCACCCCCGAGCTGGGACTAAGCTCCACCCAGGGAAACGGATTCCTAGACTAGGTTGAGGTTACAGGAAACTGAATAGTGAAACTGGAAGGATTCTCTCCAAGATCCTTCTTATGCCCACTACTCACAGACTCTCATTCCCCACATGCAAGTTCCACCCAAGAGTATACAACTTCACTGTCACACAATCCATCAGCTACTTCACCTCCCTCTCAGGGTCTCGGAAATAGGCCGGATAAAGAATTATTAGAACTTTGTAGCTGGTGATGGACTCTCTCTGAGAGAAAACCACTTACCAACAAAATCTCTCACCTGGAGAGAGCTTCTCAAAGGCCTAACAACCTGCCTCTTCTACCATGGGCCTAAAAACCCACTTCTTCAACCAATTTCAACTCAATTCCCATAAGGTGAGGATAAGAGAAACATCAATAGAAATTTGGTTAACTCATGGTGACAACAACAACAGGAATTTGGGTATGGACATCCAAGAAATGAAAAAAATCCACATTAAGACACAACGTGGTTCAGACATTTACAGGGTGCTCATACTTCACAGGAGACACGGCTCAATCCATGAGTTTGCCACTAGTTTTAGGGTGCGTGACAAGGAATCAACGCAAAGGTCGATCATAGAGATAAACGAAATTCACGAAGGATGGGGAATGACCGAATGAAAAACCTTCCCGTGAGGGTTTCCTTCCCTATGCTTGAGTAAGAAAATGCATACGCAAAGGAAAAATAGTTCAGATGCCCCTGATCCCAACGAACTCGGGTGAAGGATGAAGAACGAGGAGCCCCCCCAACACGACTGACTCATCAGTTTTAACTGCATGCACCCAGGTCAACACTTGTCTTCCTTGATCCGCATGAGTTCCACTTAGCACACGTTCCCTTTACAAGAACTTAGGACAACACTCAACATGTTCACCTTATCCTGCAGGAAATAATAATAAATTATTATCCCCTTTATAGGTAAGCCCCCTATCTTAGCCCCTAGGCCCACACACTTAGCCTCCTCCCTTACCCAACCTTGTGGAATTTTAGTCCCCCATCACTCTTTCTTCATGGTCAGTCTGCACACAATGATGTTTATATTTTATTAATGATCTGCAAAATTACATATACAAAATCAATCTTCTGGCCTTTAACACCTAGTCTCTCCAGCCTAATGACCAAATAATCCTCCTGGCTTATTATAACTTAGCTCACCATCCTACAAAACATGTTTACAATGCATAATATAATTGGGCTCATCCTTGGGGATATTACAATGATGGCAGTGGGCCACACACATCTGAGTGAATGAGCTCTAGGACTCCTTCTGCTTTACTATCTCTCTTTGGAAAAGGTTTATTAATGTTATTTCCTTGTGCACATCCATTGCACACACCTTCATGGTCAACCTTGAGTTCTAGTAGAACTATGAATACCTTTATTACATAAGGTAATGCCTTGTAGTTGATGTGGGCTAATATTCTATGCCAAAGTTCACATGGATTCTCAATGGAGTGGGTCATGGTTGCTTGTGAGTGACCGTTTAGCTTATACAAGCCACCTTCTTCTCTTCCAATAACAATTGCTTCTTCCATGGTTTTTCCTTTGGCCCATATAAGGACTTCTCCATATATGAAGGAAACTCTGAAGACTTTATTTTCTAAAGTTGAGATGGAGAGTAAGTTCTTTGTCAAACCTGGTACATAGAGTACATCCTTCATCTTCATTGGGGTCCCTGAATTAAGCTTGTAATTTGATTCTCCTACTCCCTTGATAGGATATTGATAATCATCTCCAAGTGTAACTTTCTAAGAAAACTTATTTTCTAAAAGGTAAGAGAGAATGTCTCTTTGACCTGTCATGTGCTTGCAAGCATCACTATCAATGAGCCAAGTGTCCTCACGAGGTGATACTAATCCTGAGATTGCGGAGATTAAGACATAGTATTCAATCTGTTCTTTTATCATCTTTGCGGGTGGTTCTTCATATTCAATTTCATGGGCATAGTGCCTCTTGTTTTTCTTCTTGTATTTTTCTTGTCTAGTTGGACAATGTTTCGCAATATGTCCCATCTTGTGAAAATTGTAGCATTGGTAGGATGAAAAATCGTTTTCTCTTCTTTGTCCTTTCTAAAACTTCTAGAATCTCCTTGGTTGAGATTCTTTATGTATGAATTTGTTTTGGGGATGAGACTCCTTATGAGTTTCTTTCTGGAAGTAATACTTCTTTCTTCCTCCCTTAGTGTGAGTAGCTAGGGCTTGATCTCCATCTCTTGATAGCAAAGCTTCTTGGTTAGCTACTCTTGATTCTTCTTGAACACATTCTTCCCAAAGACTGTCAAATTGTAGTTTGTGTTTTCTAGCACAAATAGTTTGAATGCATCCCAAGGTCTTGTGAGACCATTAAGGGCTGTCATTATAAGTTCGTCTTCATCTATAGTATCTTTAATTGCTTCTAGTTGTTCTTTGAATTGTGATATTCTGGAGAAATATTCCTAGATTGTTTCTCCTTTATGCATCCTTGTATTGTTGAGTTGAGTCCTTAGATTCATATTCTAATTTATATTATTTCCTTCATATAATCTAGTTAGGGAATCAACCATTTCTTTTGGAATCTTCTTTGAAGACACTTGAGGAATCAATTGATCTTTGATAGAATCTGCAATGATTATTTTGGCCCTAACTATGTCCTTTTGGTGTTCCTCTTTAGCTGCAGCATCGACGGGTTCTGGTACATTCTCTTTAATGAATATTGATAGGTCATTCTCTTCAAGAATGAGTCCAATCCTATACTTTCAAGCACATAAGTTTTCCACACCTTCTATCTTTTCAACAAGCTTAGTGCTTCCAGACATCTTTTACCTAGAGCTAGGAAAATGACCAAAAATGAAAATGATCAGAATTGAATTTTAAACTTACCAGGAGGTGCGCTTGGTTGTGGCGAGTAGCCTAGTGTGGTTAGATTTCAAAAAATCTAAATTCTTCCCCTTCAAACTTGACCATCGAATTTCTAGACTGGTGCTTTTGGTTTTCTATTACTTCTAGTTTTCTCATACTTCTGTTTTTCTGGTACTTCTGGTTTCTTGGTACTTCTAGTACTGGTGAAAACTAGGGTTTCACTTTTTGGGAGTTCTATCCACTGAAAAGGTGTGCTAAAGGTGCCAAAGAGTTCCTTGGGCTAGGGCACATTTTTCTAGATGAATTTTGGGCTGAAATTCCTCTTCAATAAAAATCCCTAATTTTCTTGTACGACAATAGTGACATTTTTATTTTTCCTATGAAAGATGCTCTCTTTAGCTTAGATTTGATACCATGCTAGAGTTTAAGTTATTATTAGGTTTATTTTAAATTTACTAGATAACCATAGCATAGATAGGATCACTGAGAGAAACACAATCAAAAGAGACACATCATTTATCCTCGGAAACCCTCATGGGGGAGAAAACCGAGCAAAAACTTCCTTAATATAGATAGCCAATATAATGGCAAGACAATAAACCAAACACTATATAATATCCTCTCCCAAGTAATGCGCCTCTCTCTCTTCCTTCTTCTCCAACTGCAGCTACCAAACTTGCACTCTGGATGATCGAATGATTGAGTGTACAAATGAGGCATTGGCTTCCTTTAGTTATACAAACTAGAAAGTGATGAAAGGAGCTATCTCTTCACTGGCAGGGCCGACTTCTGTTTCTGGGTGGTTAGAACCACTTTAAATTGCCTGGGGGATGAATTCTCAATTTGCATATTAAAATTAGGGTTTGACCAATCCGCAAAAGGGGATTTGGTCATTTACAATGCCTGACATGATCAATACACAAAACGGGATTGATCTAATGAATAATACATCAATAATAAATATAATACTCTTTGCAGTTACAATATTTCAACACCAAAAGAGAAAGATACCTCAAAGATATTCATGTTATGTCGCAGCTATGAGCCACATCATTGATTCTAAACCTTCCTGTTATGAGGAGGTAGATAGTCATCCAGTATGGAGAGATGTCATGATGGAGGAGTATTAATACATCATGAAGAATTACATGTGGGATATTGTTCCGAGACCTGCGGGGAATTTTGTAGTGACTTCCAAATGGATCTACAAGATCGAACAAATAGTTTATGGGAGAATCGAGAGGCACAAAATGATATTTGTTGCTAGAGGATTCTCTCAGGTGGAGGGAATAGATTATGAGGAGACATTTGCTCCTGTTACTCGATACACTTCTATCCAGATGATTATTTCCCCTGTAACATCCATAGGTTAGAGAGTACATCAAATAGATGTAAACACAACCTTTCTCAATGGAGAGATTGAGGAAGAAGTATACATCAAGAAGCCATATGGTTGTGTGATACATGAGAAGGAGTCTCATGTATGCAGGTTGAAGATGGACTTATATGGACTCAAGCAACCACCTCGATCTTGGTATGCAAGGATTGATGGACACCTGATGATTTTGGGGCTTCAAAAAAAGTTTTGTCGATCCTAGCCTGTACTATAAGACTATTAATGGTGAGTCCATGATTTTGGTCGTCTACGTTGATGATTTATTCCTCACTAATACATAGAGACTTGTTGTTGAATGCAAGTATGCATTGGCCTCTAAATTTGATATGAAGGACCTTGGTATGATGCACTACTTCTTGGGACTAGAGGTGTGGCAGAGAACTGACGAGATCTTCTTGATTCAGGGGAAGTACATAGTTGATATATTAAAGAAGTTTCAGATACTAAACTTGAATCCTGTGGCTACACCAATGATGATGAATCTGAAGAAACTAAGTGTGTCTTCTTCTGATCATGATGAAATTGATTAGAATCTGTATAGACAATTGATTGGGTAATTGATGTATCTGGTTAACACCAGACCAAATATTTTCTATGCAGTTAAGTCACTTAGCTAGTTTATAAGTCAACTGAGACAAACACACTAGATTGTTGTGAATCATGTGTTGAGATACTTGTGAGACACAATTGGACATGGTATGAGATATACTTCTAGTATTGATATGATATGGCAGAAATATATTGACTCTAACTGGGCAGGGAGCACAGTGGATAGAAAGAGAACCTTCAGGTGTTGCTTCACTTTGGGATCTTCCATTGTTTCCTGGTGTATCAAAAAATGACCTTATATGGATTTGATCACAAAAGAAGCATAGTACATTGCATTAAGTATGACAGTCCGTGAAGTAGTGTGGCTTCACAAGATCCTTGCAGATTTATCCGAACATGTGATGGATTCCACCATTATTCATTATGGTAACCAAAGTTGTGTGAAGATATCTTATAATCCAATGTTTCATGACAAATCGAACCACATTGAGATCAAATACCATTACATCTAAGACATGGTGCAGAGGAAGGAAGTATTGGTGCAGTACCTTCCTACAGATGAGCAGGTTGTTGATGTTCTTTCCAAACGAGGACAAAGTTCAAGTAATTTCGTGACAGACTTGGTGTGGAAAAGAATGGCTCCCTCACTAAGAGGGAGTGTTGATGTTTGCAGCTTCCCGAGACAAACTTTATTCAGGTCATACTCATATGTGAATTGAGTTGAGTTGATTTGTGAGGACACTTATTCAAGAGGGGATAAGTGGAACACTTATTCGAGAAGAGATAAGTGCATTTGGGCTTATATCCCATCATCCCATGTGAAGAGAACATGGGGACATGTCAAGCAAGTTGACCCTTGATGTCTCACACTATGGGGAGTTGGCCCTAATTGTTCCTAGAGGGATTAGCCTCTAGAAGTCCACATGGGAGTTCCATGTGTGAAAAACATTTTTCTAATATGGTGGTTGTGTACCACTGGCAGAGACTATGTGTCTATGGACAGTAGTTGTGTATTACTATGGAAAGATACCTCCCTAGCTAAGAGGGAGTGTTGATGTTTCAACATCTGGTGAAACTTCTCCTAGATTGGGCTGCAGACCAAGGGAGATAGGATACATTTATCATAAAGGTGGACTTGTGGTAAATGGGCCCAGACATAGTCCTTCCTTGATCATGACAAGGAATAATATGGAATCGAGGTGCTTGAATTTCTTTCCATGTGTCAGTTAGAATCAATATGACATTCACTCATAGGTGTGTACTTGTGATGAATGGTGTAGTCTTTTTCCTACTCATGGTGATTTGACAAGGAATAATAAAGACTCAATATGCTATATGCTATTACATGTGGACCCAAAGTGAGCATGATATTAGAGAGAGTTAATTGTCTCAAAGGGAGAGTCGCAGAAGGAGTTTCTCCTTGGTTCAGGTGGGAGAGAGATGTCTCCCAAGACTGACAAACAAGTATCATGAGTCTAGGGTGAAGTTTGTATACTTCAAAGACAAGCTTGGCATGATGCATAATGTATCCCTAGTTGAGAGGGAGTGTTGATGTTTGAACAACATTGGGAAGACATTCTCTTAGAATAATAATTAATAATATAATTATTGATTATTATATATCATATATAATAAGTAAATGATAATAATAAATAATTATTGATTATTCAATGGACGCATCCTTTCATGGATAGTCACCATATGTTCCCTATATATGGAACACTTATCATTGTAATAATATATCAATCATATCTCATATGAAGAAAAACAACAACCTAAAATTTGCTTAAAAACTATTAGTTGCATAATTTTTAGGTTTGGATTCATTAATTGGGCGACCTTAAACATTAAGGCATTTTCTTTATTGTAGTTGAATAATTTTGTAAATATTTCATAAATGAATTTTGTAATAATATTATGATTTTTGAAAATTTGATAAATATTGTAACTACTTTTATGTCAACTCTAATTTGTTCTTTATTTTTATTTTCAAGCAATGTTTAATATTAAATTAATTTTAGACCATGGTAGATTTTCTTTCCTCTAATAATCCTTTTTTTATATATATGTATGACACCTATAGAAATGGTTTTACATATAACGAGGGGTTACTTTGTTTTTCTTAGTCAATAAGAGTGGTAAAATATGAAAGTTCACAAAATTCTTGAGGAGACAAGGAATGTATGTGATATCATAAAACCTCAACGGTATGAAATCATGGTTATATATCATAAATAAAGAGGGCATTAAATATAACTTATACAACACTAAGAGAGGAGAAATGTAACTAGAGAAACATCATAGAAGAGATGATTAGAAAGATACATAAGAAACTGAATAAACAATGTTGACTAATTGAGGATTTTTTAAAATTGTCCACTAAATAATAATACCTTCCTATTATTCATCCTCTTTCTCTTTGGTTGCAAGGCCTGGGAAATCCTTCTCTTGCAACACATTGAGCATAAGTCCCTTTATATAAATTAAATCTTGGTTTCACTAGAGGAGTTCATTAGAGAGTAAAGTATGGGTTCTCTTTAGATAGTCTAGAAGATTAGTGACTACTTCTCATAAATGATTTCGAGCGTCAAGGCTTGAGGCAATGAAGAAATGAATAAACCACAAAATGTCAAGGGTGTTCATGAAAAGAGTGCACTTGCCTCTTGTGTTCATAGGATATTCCATTGGAAATTCAAAGATAGGGGTATCTTCCATTTTCTTACTTTTTATAGTAGCCTTGGCATCATCATCCAATGTTACTACCTTAGAAAAGGAAGCATTAGAGTAAAAGTGGGTGAAGGTTGATATTTCTTTCTAGTTGTAATCCTTAAAGATAATAGGTATACCAGGGCAATTTTCTTTCTCATCTTCATTAGATTTCTTGTTATTTATCTCAAGAGGAGATTTGTGTTTCCTTGAGTGTCCAATAGACCCGTGAGTGCCTATAACTCTTCTCATCCTAGGGGGATTTTGATTTCCCTTCTCATCGTGAATTTAAGAATTCTCTATATTTTGAGCATTTTGTAGATTTGGGTTCTACCATATTAGAATGGGGATGTAACTATCCATTGAGGTAGGAGGTTGCACATGATTAAAGGTAGAAAAAGGCTTGGGATGGATAGGTTATTTAATTAAATGAGAGGATGATAAGAGAGAAATGGGGTTGGATGGAGGGAGATAGTAGCTTAGAGGTTGCTTCTTTGAGGCCAAATAAATTGAAAATGCAAAATGAAAACCAAAAGTGACCAAGAAATCAAGGCACTCACCTTTAAAACTCATATACCATATTTTTTCATGATAAAGAACGATCTCAAAATGATCATGGGATGAATAAATCCATTGAAAGAACATGCTTAAAGGGTCATACCAGGATTTGTTTTGGCTATGGAAGGGTGTTTCAAAAACCATCAGAACGACCAAGGTGTGTGATACCGTCATTTCCATGTTTGATGAGCCTATAGTAAATTTTAATGCATGTACCTTTTGTGCCAAGGAACACGGGTTATAGGTATTGTCACTTGGGATGAATTCAACCTATCATGTCACCCTATCTTAGATGGATGTGGGGTTACCCTATTACTTAATGAATTTATTTGAGGTATTTTTCTTGGAATAAAACAAACTATAATATTTATTATGTTTTAATTCGTTATCCCTGATGTTGTTACACTTTCAATTCGTGTTTTGATTAGGTATTCAATTATTCCTTTATCTTTAGTTATTTGGATAACATTACCTATAATTCCTTTGGTGAGGAGGGCACATGCACCTCAACCGAACCGACATAGACGATAGCGAGATGTGGGACTAGGGACTTAGGGTTTCTAGATGAATATGAATGGTGCACCCCACCCTCATATAGGAATAATGTAGGAAGACTTGGGAACATGTTCGACCTAGTGGACACATGCGCCCACTTATGTGAAGACAAGTCGCAATGATGTGTCATGGGGACTGAGGTGAACCAAACATATGGAGCGAGCTGACGGATGATTGGGCACAGATGTATGGGAAGATCAAACCGAGAAAACACATGGTGAACCACACTTAGGAAAAACGAGTCGGCTTGGGCACACACCACACTTGGGCATGACAATTTGAGTCATGTGCAAAAACACTTCGTGTGTGGAGTCGGATCACCCTCCACCCTAGAGACACAATCTTTGGGGTGACCCTAAAGATATATATGAGGCCAGAATGACTAAGTGTTATGAGTGTTGACAAATTGTCTATGTATACAAGTGAATTGCGCAAAGTAGGAGTGTGACTCGCTTGTAGCCTAGAACAAAGTATGACTATGTTTTAGGTGAAGAGGTGTAGTTCGAGCTCAATAAGGTTTGGATTGGTAAAGCCAGCAAGTCGGACAATTGCAGTACAACACATGCTAAGGTATGAAAGATAACTATGATCTGAATATAAGACTTGGGGGTGTGACAATACCAAATATAAAACTTAAAGTTTATTACTTTTCTTAAAAAAAAATTGTAAAAAAAAATAATATTTAAAGAATAACTTAAAGGGGCATGTTTATACTCTTATTGGTACACATAGAAATTATACTAAAGGGGCATGTTTGTTCTCTTATCAGTACACATAGCAATTATAGTTAAATTTTCTACTTTGCCTCCATTCTTCTTTATTATTCCTCACCCTTCAGGTTGGTCAGAACTAATAGTAATCAGTTTTCTACTGATCTATTAATCTAGCACTAAAACCAATGCATTTAACCTAAAGTTTTTTCTCATTCCTAAATTTGTGGAATTGTATTTCATATTTTATCGTATCTTTTCAATTTGACATCTTATTTGGCCTCATATTGAGGCAATATGAGGCAAAGTTAGGATAAACTTCCACATTATTTAACTGGTTTGAATGTAAACTTAGGAACTCAGATTCAAGATGAAGTAATGCTAACTTTCAAGATAGAATTATTTCTGTAACATTAAATTTTTTCCATGCATATTCCATAGCTAATATAAGTTAGGTACATCTCTTTGTGGCAACGACTTCATAGGTGTTGTGATCTTGAGCTTCACCAGGTGTTGCGATCTTGAGCTGCACCAGGTGTTGCGACCGATTTCTATAAGTTTTCCTACAATACAATCGATTCTTCATGCAAGATTGTTCTAATTATGCCTGCAAAATTCTTCTTGCAAGATTGAATCTCAATAGCTATGCCTAGATCTTCCTGCAAGATAGCTCTAATTTTTATTTCATTTCCTCTAATCCATTAATCTGAAAAGATATTTTAATGACTATGGTTGAGTTATTATGCATGTGTTGATTAACCAATTAGGAAGCCTAATGAAAGAGGAAGAAGATATGAGAATATATCACAACCATATAAGCATGTACATAACTAAATTGAAGCAATAAATAACAACAAACGATAACACCAATGTGATAATGGAGTTCAACAATCTCGCCTACGTCTCCGGGCCTTTGTCTCAGTGGGTCAGACATTCTTATTTATGTTCAAAGTTGAATAAGTAAATCACAAAAGTGCCAAAAGGTTACAAAACTGATATGGTCTTGTTCTCCCAGATCTTAAGAACCCAACAAAATAAATGGCACTCAAAATGGATGACCGGAGCTCCCAAAAATGGACCACAAAGGTACACTCCTCAACAACTTCCCTGCATAAAAATGGCTTTGGCTTGGCTTTCCTTTAGCATAAATTTTCTCTAAATCCCCTTCCATGGACTCAATAAGGTTGGGTTTATATGTATCTGAATTTGGTTATCATCTCCCAACTTCCCCCCAAGATCTGGCCTGAAAAAGGGCCCAATATTCGCCAAAAATCTTCAATAACAGGCATAAAATCACTGAAAATCATTATTCTATAGTGTAAAAACCCATGTGTATAACCAAAAATAAAACATAGCCCAAAGGGGTAGGCTTCGTTTTAGGTTCACATGCATAAATGTGGCCAAGCACCATCCCAAAGGGCTGTGTGCTAGCCCCTAGCCCAAATAAACTAGCCACAAGGCGCAATTGTATAAGACTATGCCCTTATGGTGTGCATAACCCATGGTTCTATCTTTCGATATGTATGGTGGAAGGTGCATAATTTGCACCCCTTTTGTTGACTTGTATAGTGGAGCACACCCATAGTGATAGTTGTGGTGCCATGGTGTGGATAAATCCACGAGTTGGGGCTTGGCTCCAACCCCCTTCCGCCCCCAATACACATTACATGCACTTCATAAAAAATAAAGTGGGTTATTTAAAACAAGTTCTAATGTGGCGCGTTGGTTATTGGACCTTTCCCAAGGCATTTCTCTACCAACAGGTCATGGGTTCGAATCCCATTAGCTCCAAAAATTTTAACCAACCATCAAATGATAGGGTGCCATGTGGCATCCCACATCTGGGCCACGTGGCACCTCTTCATTTGCCTGAAAAGTGCCACTTGTCAACCTCTGAATGGTTTTGTCATCTACCCAATCAACCTGTTGTTGTGCTGTCACATGTCTCAATGCTACTTCAACATGATGACATCATCATGACGTCATGTTGACGTCAACATTGACCATTTTTTGTCTGTTGACCTGTTGACTTTATACCTGTTTGGGAGAACGGTTAGAGTGCGGTAACTCTCTCATACCACATCTATTTGAGGAAGTAAATATATGGTCAAAATTAGCACGAAAATTCGTTCGCAATGGAATTGGTTTCATCTGATTTCAATAAATTTCATTTTTGAGCTTTTTCTAGACTAGGGGTGCCCCCTGGATCTGATTTTGTATCATGCCTCCCCACTAAGGACCTTTTGGTCCCCAAAAGGTTACTAACTAGTCAACAATCTCGGGATAGGCCACCCAACTTGTCCTCTATCTATGAATTGTGTCCTGTGCACCTGTCTCATCAAGATCAACTGTAACACAATCATGACAACTGACAACATATTGTTATCCATTTGAACCTTGTCGCATTTTACTGAAGCCTCTATCATCCATGTAGAAAACATTGCTAATGATATCATCAAAAACATGACTGCAAATGAGCTAATATACTTGTAATATTTGCACGACATGAGCTTGTCTTGAAGAAAACTGTGTTTGATTTTCCATTCAACAATCATTTCATGTTCTTTCTTAAGATTGATTACTTCATTTGAAACAATTATTGGTTTGTTGCTTGCTTGAACTTCCTTCTTTAATTGTTCCATAGTTTGAAGTATTTTGTTTTCCTTAACATGATGAGCATGAACCACATAATCTTGACCTGCTTTGGTTAATTGATATTGATTCTTTGTCTCGTAGAAGATTGCTTTACGATCATATAAGTATGGACTACCTAAGACCATTCCACATGAAATTAGTGGCACTACATCACATGTTACCTCATCCACATACTTAGATGAAATTGCAAATTTGATTGTGCACTGCTTTGTTATGTGTATTTAATGATGGTTTCTTATCCATTTAAGTCTGTATGGCTTATGATGTCCTTGTTTTTTTAACCCCAAATGCTTAACCAATTCTTTGGAAATTAGGTTAGATTGAGATCCATCATCGATTAATGTGTCTATCTTAGTGTGTCGCATGATGACCCTAATGTAAAACAAGTTACTTCTACCATCAATTCCATCACCAATTTTACCTGTCATACAAACCAATGAAACCTTTGATTCATCACCTGAATCTGATCCCAAGTCTGTCGGTCGTGTTGTCATTACAACTGTTTTCCTCCCTTTCTTTTCCTTGAACCACTTTGGCCTCTTCTCGGGATGCAACTACCAACATCGATCCTCATCATGCCCCTCTTTCTTGCAATGTTTGCAAGAGGGATTCTCTTCCTTTCTCGTGACCACATTTGAATTTTTTTCATTCCACTTCCTCTTTTCCTCTTTCCTTGAAGATGATTCCCCTGATACACCTATTTTCCCTGCTTCAATATATGTCACTTAAAAAGAAACCTCATCAAGGTTAGTGGGTCCAAACATGAATACAATGTTTCTAATATGTGCAAGTAAAAAGGGTTTATTGGGTATGTAGAGGGCCATCTAACATCAATGACATTTTTCGAAAGCCATATGTATACTCTTTCACTTTTTGTCCTTTTCTTAGTTTTAAAGATTTCCATTCAATTAATGTATTTTATTTATAACCTGAAGGATATAATTGTTTCCTAAGTGCATAAATGAAACTTTTCCATGATGGAAATACATTTCCCACTTGTTGCATTTCGTTTTGCAACTTGCTTTGCCACCAGATGAGAGTTTTGCCTACAATTCTCAATGACGCCAACTTGATTTGTGTGGCCTCATCCTTGATCTATTGCACACTGCAATAGACCTCCATATATATGACCCAATTTTAAAGTTTCTCTGCATTAAATTCACCATCATATATGGATAACTCAAATTTAACATCAAGTTTTAATAATGGCATTTCATTCTTATGTTTATGAACATGTTTCTTTGCACTGGATTTAAAACTTGAACTTGAAGAAGAAGGAGAAGAAGGAGGTGATGATGAAGGTGAAGGAGGAATCTGAGGAGGATCCTCTCCCTCTTCACTTTTTCCCTTTGAAGATTCACCCAAATTTGGTTTCTTACATTCCAAGTAATCTTCATACAAAACTTTCATCATCTCCGACATGGAAAAGAAATCTTTTCGAAACTCTTTCTCATCCTAAGAAAGTTTCTCTTCCGATGCCATATTCTTGGTGTGAGAAGCTCTCTTTATCAATCCAATCAATGGATTCTCTTCAACAAGATCACCTTCACCAAAAAGTAGTTTTTCCCTGGTTAACATGCAAAACTCAATTCCAAATGTCAACTCGCTCTAAAACCACTTGATCCGAAAAGATCTTTTAATGACTATAGTTGAGTTATTATGCATGTGTTGATTAACCAATTAGGAAACTTAATGAAAGAGGAAGAAGATATGAGAATATATCACAACCATATAAACATGTACATAACTAAAATGAACCAATAAACAACAACAAACCATAACACCAATGTGATAACGGAGTTCGGAAATCTCGCCTACGTCTCTGAGCCTTTGTCTTAATGGGAGAGGCTTTGTTATTTTTGTTCAAAGCTCAATAAGTACACCACAACAATGCCAAAAGGTTACAAAAATGATCTAGTCTTGTTCTCCCAAATCTTAAGTACCCAAAAAAAAATATGACACTCAAAATGGATTACCCGAGCTCCTAGAAATGGCTCGCAAAGGTCCGCTCCTCAACAGTTTCCCTACATAAAAATGGCTTTGGCCTAACTTTCCTTCAGCATAACTTTGCTCCGAATCTCCTCCCATGGCCTCAAGAAGGCCTGGTTTATATATATGTGAATTTGGTTATCATCTCCCAACTTACCCCCAAGATATGGCCTCCAAAAGGGCCCAATATGTCCTAATATTGGCCAAAAATCTTCAATATCAGGCATAAAATCACTGAAAATCACTATTCTATAGTGTAAAAACCCACCTGTATAACCAAAAATAAAACATAGCCCAAAGGGGTTGGGCGCACTCTCCATTTTAGGTTCACATGCATAAAGGTGGCCAAGAACTAGCCCAAAGGGATGCATGCTGGCCCCTAGCCTAAATAAACTAGTCACATGGCACAATTGTATAAGACTGCACCCTTAGGGTGCACCTAACCCATGGTTCTAGCTTGCAATATGTATGGTGTAAGGTGCATAATTTGTGCCCCCTTTGTTGACCTGTATAGTGGAGCATACCCATGATAGTGATAGTTGTGGTGCCATGGTGTGGGTAAATCCGCGAGTTGGGGCTTGGCCCCAACCCCCTTCCACCCCTAATACACATTACATGCACTTCATATAAAATAAAGTGGGTTATTTAAAACAAGTTATAATGTGGTGTATTGGTTATTGGACCTTTACTAAGGCATTTCTCTACCAACATGTCATGGGTTCAAATCCCATGAGCTCCAAAACTTTTAACCAATCATCAAATGATAGGGTGCAATGTGGAAGCCCACGTTTGGGCCACGTGGCACCTCTTCATTTTCCCAAAAAGTGCCACTTGTCAACATCTAAATGGTTTTGTCATCTGCCCATTCAACCTGTTGATGTGATGCCATGTGTCTCAATGCTATATCAGCATGATGATGTCATCATGATGTCATGCTGACGTAAGTATTGACTTTTTTTTGCCTGTTGACCTGTTGAATTTTGACATGTTTGGGAAAAAGGTGAGAGTGCGATAACTCTCACATAAAATGTCTGTTTGAGGAAGTAAATATATGGTCGGAATCAATGCGACGAGCCGGTCGCAATGGAATTGGTTTCATCTGATTCTGAGAAATTTCAGTTTTGATCCTCTTCTAGACCTGGGGTGTCTCCTCGATATGATTCTAGATCATCCATCGAGACATTATGGATGGAGGAACAAGGCACATGAATAATCCTGAAGCACAGGCAGAATCCTGAAGCACAAGAAGAAGATGCAATCACAAAATCTAGCAGAAAGAAGAGTCAAAATCTTCCTTACCGAAAGATTTTGTTGAAGTCAATGATGATGTGAGAATGTACCATTGGTACTACTTGTCACCGTTATCTGTCTATATTGTGGTGCTTCACATCACCTGTGGAATTTAAATGCTCTAAGAAAAACTCTACTCTTTTATATGCGTGCTTATGGCCTATGCTTATGGGGCTACGCCTGACAGTATACTTAGCCGCCTTTGCATGGGATAGAGCTTTGCTTATTCATACTCTTGTTAATGAAATGAACTATAAGGACTGCCTTGTTTGTCTTCCTTGCTCCGATGCTCGATCTTAGCTTGTGTACTTTCTAAGAACAACTATAATGTTTGAGCATACTTGCCAGCTTGTTGAGTTGCTAAGGGTAGGAAGTTGCATTTCTTATGGATTGCTTCTACTCTTATTATCTATCTCGTACGATTGATCTTCTCTGACATCTTTCTTTAAGCTCTTTATTATTCTCATTCTGGATTGTTGTAATAAATTACCCTTTCTTATGATGATATTGGATTCTGAAGGTAGGTATTCTCAATCTATTGCTTGCCCTTTCAGGAAATTTATTGCACTTGCTTGCCTTGCTTCTTTCTTTTATTCCCTTCCTAACCTTACTTATTCTATTTCTTTGCTTTGGTACCAGATAAAATCACTAGCTTACATTAGCTTTGATTTTATAATAACCAGACGAATTCAGTCTTCTTGCATTGATCGCTTCCAGTGGTATCCCTGGCTGACTTACCTGACTTAATGATTGAGCGCAAATCAATTTCCCCGCGCCTATATCAAAAGGCCACCAGACCTTTATCTTATGTCCAACCAACTTCTCATCTTCTCCGCTCCCTTCGATAGTGGTCCCCACTTCTGAGACCCTCTTCTTCTTTGCAAAATTCCTCGGCCTCTTGTTACGATTTAACAATTTCGAGAATGCAATATTATTCTTCGATTCAAAAGTGGTGTATTCTCTTAAAGATGCATTATTGGATCCCGTCTCTACCTTCAGTAACCCCATACTGTGTGCGATCGATATGGGTTCTTCTCTAAGGCATAATCGTTTGGTCGGATGCCCTTGCACATGCTCACTTGAACTTGTTGAATTATGATCAGCTTCATTCTTCTTCTACTTATCATTAGACGCATGAAATAGTTTCCTTTATCAAATACTACCAAATGAAGCACGAGGAGTGCCATGGACCCGAGATCTCTGGGATCCAAATGCAGGCTTTGTTTTCATGAAATCTTTCTATCCAATATATGATTGCGTGGGATCAATCCCAAGATCAACAATGTCACACTTTCTCCAACATGGCTTGCTCGAACATCTGGAAAGTAATTTCGCACATGTCTAGTCTATGCATGGAGGACAACGCGAGGAAAGGAATTACATTAACATGTGTCATTTGAAAAGTCCCTTGGAAGTTTGGAGCTTATGTTTTGTAGTCTCCTGGAGTTCAAACTTCCACAAAAGTTTGTTGTGAGGGGCGAATAGACAGGAAGAAAGGCTCTCTGATAATCTTTGTTTCCGTGCCCAAAATCACGAACTATAAACTATCATGTTCTCCCGTGAATGTTATTGAAGTTTTGCTTCTTCCCTTGAGCACAATATGACACACTCTCATCTACATACTCAGTAGAGTAAATTATTTATTATTCATAAAAACATATTTTAATAACCTTCACATAAATTAATTTGAAAATAAATTTAAAAACAATATACACTCACATATAAATTTAATTTGGAGATTCGAAAAGCGTTGACTATGGTCGCAACTCTTAGAATCTGTTCTCACAATTTAACTTAATTTTGCATAAGATAAGAATATAAAAGAGCAACACTGATCATCGCCCTACATTATCATTGATATCTACATTGCTGTAGGATTTGTAATCGCCGCCAGCCAGTCGTATCAGAGATGGATGGCCTATGGAGAGTATGTGGTCCGTTGTTCATAAAGGCGATTTTAATTCCGCTGTATATAGCTCTGTTACTATTTATTTTATCGTTTGTGGAAGCTGCACCTGTGCCATCCTTTGTTTTTATTATGGTCTTAATATTTGTACTGCATAAGTGGTTGGCACCCCGTATGCTATTTGAAGAGGGGGGCGATGAAGAACAAAATATGCAGCCCAGCCAGGCGGACATAAATTACAACACCTTTAAGACAGTTGAGAGAAACATTGAGTACAGCAGCCCACAGATGGTGGAGAGGTGCACTATTTGTCTCATCGAATTTATAAACGGGGAGCGGGTTGTGTTTCTGTTGCCGTGCTTGCATTATTTTCACTCTCAATGCATTGGCCCCTGGATCCGATCTCATTCTACCTGCCCCGTATGTAGAAGGCCCATACACAGAGCGTCTAAAGATTCGTCTGGAGGAAGTTAGATGTCGGCCACAATTTTCTATGGCTGATTGGCCGATCTTTAACATTATTAAATTAAAATATTAATACATTAATAATACATTAGTAAAACATTATTAAAGTATTAATTTCTTAATAATTACATTATTAAAGTATTAATAAATTAATATCATGATTGATTATGCTTGTTCATGACCATGTTTGTTATGGTTGATCATGATTATGGATAACTTTGGTAGACCTTGGTTGACTTGGACAAGAAATGGTTGATCATGGTTGTCCTTCATCATGGTTGACTATGGTTGACCATGACCATGTTAACTGAGGTTTATTATGGCTGACCATGCCCATGGATGACCTTCGTTGACCATTATGATTTGATTATGGTGGGCCATAATGAAGGGTTTTTGTTTGTCACATTATGACATTAAAATAGGTTTGTCAAGAGTTCGAGAAAGGCTATGTTCATCACATTGCGATGTTGGAAAATAACCACATATATAAATGCATCATATATATAATGAATTAAAGGAAACATATAAAAGAATGAATTAAATGCATATAATTTATGTTGAATGAGAGGTAATTAAGAAATCAACATAAATATAAAAAAACCATATATATATCATGAATTAAATGTAGCATGCAAAAAAATGAATTAAAGGAAACATAAACTCATTATTGCATTGGAATAGGTTTGTTAGATTTTGAAAGTGTGTTATGTTTGTCACATTGGGACATCAAGAAATGATCATCTCATTGCAATATTAAGTTATGTTTGTCACAATGTGAAATTGGGTTACATACGTCACATTGCAAAAATAGGTTATGTTTGACACATTGCAACATTTCAAAATGTTTCTCACTTTATGAAAATAGGATATTTGTGTCACATTGTGATGATGAGACACTTTTCATCACATTGCCACAATTAGGCTAAGTTTGTCACAATGTGACAATATAGCTATGTTCATCGTGTTGCAACAATGGGGCTTTGTTTGTCACATTAAAATGAAATGGTATGTTCATCACATTACAATGCTACTATGTTTGTGAGAATGTGACGATACCATGTTCGACACATTGCGATGACAAGGCTATGTTCGTCACATTACGAAGACAGGGAAATGTTCATCACATTGTGACATTACTAAATTTGTCATATTGTAACGCTACTATGTTCATCAAATTGCAACATTACTATGATCATCTTATTGCAACATTTGGTTTTGTTTGTCAGATTGCAATGTCGGCTTCTGTTTGTCACATAACAAGGTTGGTTTATGTTCAATACATTACAAAAAAAAAGTTTTCATCAAGTTTTTTTTTAAATCTAATGAATTGTTTCATTTGTCACAAAGATAGGAACGTTGAATCAATGTAATGTATTACATAGAAGGAAACCTAGAATCATACTTGTTCTAAGGACATTGATAACAAAACATCTTTAACTTTACAAATTATTATTTTGACTTGTTCTAATCACATTGATAGGAAATCATCTTGAACTTTGTTGATGATGAATTATACCTGTCTAAGGACATTGATAATATTTATATACTTGATTTATACTTTTTTCCACGTTGGAGATTCCGCGCTGGAAACCCACCCTAGATACTTCCCCACATAGTGGCTAGTATGGGAGTGATAAAGCTTCGCAGCCCCAAGGGACACAGGTTTCGAACTCATGACCTCTCCCCAAACTGGAAGAGTGTGCGCATGTCTTAACCAATTGTGCTATCCCATGGGACTACTTGATTTATACTTGTTCTAAGAACATTGATAGGAAATCATTTAATAATTTATATTTGTTATAAGAGGATTTATAGAAAATCATCTACAACTTTGTAGATGACGAGTTATACTATTATAAGGACATTGATACCAAATCTACTTCATTTATACAATGATGATTTATATTTGTTCTAAGAACATTTAAAGGAGATCAACTTGTTTTATATTTTGTTGATGATGATTTAACACATACTTATATAATCTAAAAATATAAAAAAATAGAAATACAGTTTATTTGTATTATTCCATTAATAAATATTTTTAAAAATCTAAATATACAAAAACTTATAATATTTGCAAAGATTAAATATATTTACAAATTTACAATGTTTCTTCAAGATTAAATGTATTTACAATTTAAGTGGATTAAAATTAAATTAATCATATTTAAATTGAATTTCAATTAATTTTTTTATTATAAAATAAAACCTAATACAAAAATACCTTAACCCTATTTTAATAGGAATAACCCTAACCCTAACCATAATCCTAATAACCATTGACCTTAATATATTATTAATACCTTATTGTTGACATGCTTAATTATTAATAATAGTTAATAATTATTGTATAAAGGATATGTATGTATAATATACATACATATCCAAGGTACCTCTTGTATAATATAGTTAATTATGTATAATAATAACTAATAATATAAATAATAATTATTATTAATTAATAATCATGACAATGGTCCATCAAATGGAAGCAATAATGCATATTCCATAAAATATTATGATCAATATCATTGATGTTATATTAAATTACTTTCCTTAAACAAGAAATTGTAATTTCACAGAGGATACAACATCATCCATTACCCAACCTTGTATACCTGGATTCTTTCTATTATACACTTCAATGCTATCATCCTGTGCTTTGTTTTTCTCGTTCATGTTTAGGGTCTAGACTAACAGATTCATGTTTGAAATCAAAATTATCCTCGAGGCGTTCTATCATCTGATACAAATTTCATTTCAATCTTCTTGTGAAGATGATCAGATAAAATGTAGAATTCATGAGCACTGAAGATAGAGAAGGGAATGTGCTCATAGGTACATTAATGATTTCTTATGGCACCTTGGGATTGAATAACGAAGGCGACAGCCTCTCAGATTCTTCAGATGTAAACTTCCTGTGAACTTGTGCATCTTTCAGCATAAACTATATGGGTTTGTGATCACAGCTATCATGGGGCGCACCTTTCAATTATTGGTCGTTTCTTCTTTATTCCTAAATTATGGTCACTATTGTTTCCATTTGAAGATGCACCTGCATCCGCTGTGAGAGCCTGGGTTATGGCACCCTTCCTCTATAGATCCTACAGTTGCATTTTCAATGTTGATTAGGCAAGGTCTTGATTCTAAACCCTAGAAACAATAATAGTAAACCCTAGAATCTATATAGTAAACCCTAGAAACAATAATAGTTGTCTCTCTCGTGCTTCAAATGTATTCAATGGGTTGGTATTACCTCTACAATAATAATATGGATCAGATAACCTACAAATCATAATAGCTGATCACCTCAAAATTGTAACTGAAGAAAACTAATTTCAAAACTTTTAAAGAGAAATAAAAATCTCATATCTCATTTTGTTTAATGGTTTGCTCTGTGAAGCTTCTTCCAATCCAATAATCGTCACCACAATATCTCTACAATAATGGCTCATGAACGTCCATAGGGGTATTAAATTTACAAACCCTAATTAAAATTTTAAAGTACACCTTCATAAAATACCATTACTCTATATATATGTATGTTACACCTCACTTTTTCTTTAAAGAATCTCAAATATTTCATATGTATATCATCTTGATAAAATACCATTACTCTATATATGTATGTTACACCACACTTTTTCTTTAGAGAATCTCAAAGATTTCAGATGTATATTATATTAATGGATCTTTACTCTGTATATCATGACCTTCTCCTTTAGCAACAAATAATTGTTGGGTCCTAGAACCTACAGAGATTAATTTGCAGCAGAGAACCAAAGAAACATGAGACACCATGAGACACCAGATTCCATCATACTTGAGACACCATGATTTACGTGGTGAAAGCCTCAAGGTGAGGGAAACATTCACAGGACAATGGAAACGACATTTTATTGCTTAACGGGAGATTCCAACTAGTAGCCCAGAGAGGGCTTGAATCCCCTTGCTCAATATTTGTCTCTGAGGAACACATATTTAAACAACTTCTCCCATAGTTACAATGAAACTAATTCATTAATTGTACATTCTAACTTAGGTTTCCTTATCTCAACCAAAAGATGAATAATAGGATCGAGATCCACATCCTGTGGGGATTTGTTGTCACCATTTCAACAATCTCCACCTTGAAAACAATTTACCTGTTTCATTTTCCTTGTCCATTCATCAACTTCTTGCAAACCAAAGATAAGTGATACTAGTGCTTTCAAAATTGAAGCACCCATTTCACTAGTCCACTTGGATTTGTCATGTGACCACTAACAACACCAATTGCATGTGAAATATATCATCCTTTCATCGCAATCATCAATATTTCTACTAGAACACTATACACGAGACATATAACCCTTTTCTTCTTCATGACTTGGACACAAACCTGAAGAAATCTTATAATGGAAAGACAAAAAATATTTTACCAGTTTCACATCATTCATATCAAATTTCCTGAGTATCATTACCATGTACTCAAGTTGTGATAACCCAAAACTTACCATAAATCCTGTCTTTGTGAATTTCTATGCTCAAGATTGTTTTGTTGCTCCCAGTTCCTTCATCTCGAATGTCCAAGTCAACTAAGTTAACCTACTAATATTAACCATGCTACTGCTTGCTACAAGCATATCGTCAACAATATAAACACCAAGATAGTGAGTACCATAAACACAATGGTTACGTTCATTTCTTGTGAAACTTGACTCACCATGAAAGAATCAACTTCTTTTACCAATTTCTTGGATGCACATTCTAGGCCATATAATGAATTCTTGAGCATGAAAAAAAATCTGATGTCGCAATCCTCAACACCTTCAATGCTCCACCTCGAACATTGTGTTCGAGACCTCCGCCAAAAACAAACGAAGCTAGCCAAGTGAGTGTGACACCAACTCACCTCTAGGAAACTTTCAATGGAGTCCTCACTCCATCTTAACAAGAACATCTCCTTGACCAAATCTGTCCAAGTAAGCCAAGTAAGCATTTGTTTCTTACCTCCAGGCCCATTTACAATGGAGTTTCATGAAGCCTTTAAATAGGATCAATTACATGTAATCTCATGAGACAACTACCCTCCTATCACCTAGGCTTACGTATAGAATTTACCGATGATTAACCAGGGGTACACATGCCTTTCTAGGTCTTATAGACATATGCCCATTTACATATAATTGCTTACAACTCCAAAATAAATACAAAATAATTCACTGTCACAATCACTTTACCATCACTCCAATGCCATTTCACTGTTGATTCCCTATACCTCTTGCTTTGCCATTCCATGTTGTCTGCAACCACCAGGTGATCTTTGTGATCTCAGTATAGAGGAGCACCGACCACCTGCATAAACTCATGTTTGTGTGTAGCCTCTATTTCCACCACTATCAACAACATTGCCGCCATATCTGGAGCCATATCTAGCTAGCATTTCCATAGGATTGGAGGATCCGTTAAATGGAAATCGATCTCCATATAAAAGTATGAAATCCACCTTATGCAGGACACGAGGTGAGGGAATCTGCGCCACCACTTTTCCCATGCCGCTGACTAATAATGTCACATTATCACCATGGGAATATCATCCCGACGCCCGCATATAGCCTCTTGCAAGGCGCTCCACCTTGGATTTACGTTCTCCACATGGGTATGTGTCCATCAACAAATCCGTCCATTTGTCTTTCACAATATTCCCCCACAGATCTATCTCTTGAATACTTTCTTATACGAACTCCATGACCACTTCAATGCAGCCTCCATATAGACCACTCACTATATTCCACATTATAGACGATGGCTTCTTTACTCCTCATCTGCATACTTTGCAGCAAATTTGTGCCCTTTTATGCACAAGGTACAAAGGCCCTCACGACCGGTGGCCCTCAACTAAAATCTATGATTTTAATTCTCATCACGACAACCTGATTGCGGGTTTCCTTACTTGGCTCATTTCAATGTGACCACAAATTCAAGGCATTTGACTAATTCACTGGAACACATTGTCTTGCCTCAACCTGTGGTTGCTCACCTTCGTTGCCTCCATTTTCTTCATGGATCGGTCTCTTCATGATGATATGCATCCTCACGCCTCCACCATAACACGTCTAACACACATGATTATTTCCAACTTACTTCATAGATCTCCTAGACAAAACCTGCCTTAGCATCTCCTGGACATAACTTGCCTTAGGGATCCCTTCAACTTATATTGAATCCATGCTCCTGTCGGTTTAGATTGGCGGTGATCTCTCCCTACATTGGAAATGACTAAACCAACAGTGGAAACTTCTTCCCTACAACCTTCGTATTGTCCACCTCATCATTTAAAACAGACCTCACATGACTTTATGAGTTTAACGATGCTCCCTAAGATGGTAGGGAAACAATTCTCCTCCAAGAAGATGATAGATGTATCAAACAAAGGAACCTCCTTTAATTTTCCATGCTAATCACCAGGCGACAGTCTTCACGGGTATCAACAGTGAACAATGTAGGCAATTCTCCAGCCTCTTAATATCCTGAAGAATCTGATTGTTCTCATTGATTTCCACGGTCTTCTCCATATTTTGAAATGCGAGGCGAGCAACTTCTCGTCCCAGGCTGCAATGACACCTTCGAATTCCCTGACCCTTATGCGATGGTTGTCGGTGTCTCGTTCTTGTACACCATTCCCTCATTTTATTGGTGACGACAACGACCCTCTCTCACAGGATCTCTCTCTGGAAAAATCTTCCCGCCAAATAAGCTCACGAATTTTTTGTCTCTACAGCCTCCACCAGATAGGGCAACACATTCCTTTAGCGACCTCTCTGAGATCTGGCAGCAAGTTCCTTCAACTCTGCACTCTGATGTTTTCACCGTCTCGGCCTCAGCCTTCACGAATTCCTTTGTTGGAGCTTCATGAGGAATGAACAAGAACAGGAACAGGAGTGACCTCTCTGGTGGAAGCCATGTCCAGACTAGACAAAGAACTCGTATTAAAAATCCATGATGATTGCTAGCTTCCTTACTTTCTCTCTTTCTCCTTACTTTCTCTCTTTCTCCTTGGCTCTCTGATTGTTCAACTCTTCGCTCTGATACCACTTGTTCTCTCTTTTTTCTAGAACCCATAAAGATTAATTATTTTCTAGAACCCATAAAGATTAATTAGCAGTAGAGAACCAAAGAAACATGAGACACTAGATTCAATCTTTTTTCTAGAACCCATAAAGATTAATTAGCAGTAGAGAACCAAAGAAACATGAGACACTAGATTCAAGCATCCATGAAACACCAAGATTTACGTGGTAAAACCCTCAGGGTGAGGGAAACATCCACGGTACAATTGCAACGGAATTTTATTGCTTAACGAGAGATTACAACCAGCTACTCGGAGAGGGCTTGAAGCCCCTTGATCAATATTTGTCTCCTAGACACACATATTTAAACAACTTCTCCCACAATTACAATTAAACTAATTCATTAATTGTACATTCTAACTTAAGTTTCCTTATCTCAACCAAAATATGAATTATAGGATCGAGATCCACATCCTGTGGGGATTTTTTGTCACCATTTCAACAATAATCCGACATATAACGGACCTTCCAATGATAGGCAGACGAAATTGAAAAAAGGATCTCCCATCTCTTTAACAAATTACTTAACAACATCCAAATGCTTATCTAATTTTCCTGAGCTCCCATCTCTTTAACAAATTACTTAACAACATCCAAACGCTCATATAATTTTCCTTCCACCACTCACACCTTGGACAATAGTCCTGCAACAAACAAAGGAATTCATAATCATTACCACTCAAAGTTAGTTATCCTTAATTCAGAAATTGAAATTAATTGATATATGACCCGAGAGCCATGATATTTCCTGCGTAGTCGATGATTTGTGTGGCCATTTGAAAATTCAAGGGGGCTCAACTCCACTCGGAGGAGCATACTCCTAGACTTTTGTAGCTGCAACATGATGATTCCTCATAGGATAATAACAACAGTAAGTGCCGATCATATACCTAATCCAATCTGTAAAAAACAAAAATCTAAATTTCAAATTCTAAAGCATACCTAATCCAAACTGTAAAAAAATTCTAAAGCATATTGTGAGCCTGCAAGCCCCCTCCACTATGAGAATGCACTCTCACATAATGGATGGATCGAAAGGTGAACGAATGAGGATGGATAGATAGGTCTCTGCTATGAGAATGCACTCTCAGGTCTGAGTGCATCCTCACACATTGTTAACTGTTTAAGTAATGGATGGATGGAAAGGTGAACTAATGAGGATGGATATCATAACTTGAAATCATGTCCAAATCCAAATATTGAGCGAATGCCCATGTTAATCCCAATATTTTCAGGTTAACCCAACCTGTTAAGTAAAAGTCCGAGTGTTAATTGGAACGGTGACACGTTTCACACCCTTACAAACCAAAATGAAACACTTTCCCAGCATCGCATGCATGAGACGTGAGATAATGCTTCTATATTAACCACAACCAAAATGTGGCATCCATCACTAGGCTGCTAAATAATGAACGTGGTTAATCCTTGTTAATTAGGTAAATGTGGCAATCGGTGGTTAGGACAATAAATTATTAATCATATTAAGTAAATGTGAAAAAGTAAACAAGGAAACTTAAGCATTTATAAATGCAAAAAAATTATGAATATTAAATCACATTCATTGATTTGGGAGGACGACTAAGCATATGCCAGCATCTTTTTTTGCTAATGATAAGATTAAGATTTATAATTAAAAGATCATTATTTGTGGCCATTTCCAATAGGTGTATGCTTATAGGATTAACTATCGACATAACTATTGTAGAGACACATATATTATATGAAAGTAGTAAATGACCATAAAATGAAACCCAAAAAAGAAAAATATAAAAAATAGATGACTATAATATAAAAATAAAAATACTAACTTTAAATTAAACATAGAAAATAAACACATAACATAACTTTAAATTAAACCAAAAAAAAAAAAAAATTTAAATTTAATCCTAGAAATTTAAATTAAAGGCATAAGAAAATAAATTTAAATTGAAATACATTTAAATTTAAATTGAACATGATAAAATTTTCAATTGAACTCGTAACTTTAACTTGAATGTATAAATTGAAAACATAATTTAATTTAAATAATTTTAAATTGATGGCATAAAATTAAATTAAATATATAACTTTTAATTGAAATCTTAAAAAACAATAAATTTAAAAAATAATAAATTTAAATTGAATACATAACTTTAAATTTAACCCATAAATTGAAAACATAATTTTAAATTTAACTCATAAAAGAGATAAACACACAAATAAATTTAAATTGAAAGAGATAAACTTGGCAATCAACCAATGTCACGGTTCACACTCCATAAAAATCTAATGCCTCTCCCCCCATTTGATACGTGTCTCACAATAAGGTTGAGGTTGACGTATTGAAAGAGAAAAACGTGGCATCAACCAATGTCACGGTTCACACTCCATAAAAATCTAATGCCTCCCGCATTTGATACGTGTCTCACAATGAGGTTGAGGTTAACGTAAGGCAGCTTGCGAAAATATTGATCTTGCTTAATTCAAACTTGGCAATAAAAGCTTCTACAAATATTGATACTGATCTTGGTTAATCATTAAACGACAAAGAATATGTTAACATCTTCCATCTTCCATTAATGGTCATGAGATTAATGTTTAAGATTCAAATATTATAAATTGTGTTCATTTTCATTAATTTATTTTATAAACCCTAGAAACAATAATCATTCTTTCTTGTGATCCAAATGCATCCAATGGGTTTGTAATTCCTTTACAATAATAATATGAATTAGGTAACTTGGAAATCATAATAGATCAAATAACTTAGAAATCATAATTAAAGGAAACCAATTTCAGAAATTTTAAAGAAACAAAGGAAGATTTTGACTAATCTTGATGGTTTGCTCCATGTGCCTTCTTCATAGTGCAATATGTCAAAAATAATAATCGTCCTCTTGCTTGTGCTCTAACCACAATTAATCTACAATAGTAATATGAATATTGTAGCTACACATATATATTAGGTGGTTTTCTCTATGTGCCTTCTTCTTGGTGCAATATGTCAGAAACAATAATCGTCCTCTTAATCGTCCTCTTGCTTGTGCTCCAACCACAATTTATCTACAATAGTAATATGAATATTGTAGTTGCACATATATATTAGGTGGTTTTCTCTGTGTCTTCTTCCTAGTGCAATATGTCAGAAACAATAATCGTCCTGTACAAACAATAATCGTCCTCTCGCTTGTGCTCCAACCACAATTCATTTACAATAGTAATATGAATACTGTAACTGCACATATATATTAGGAAACGTGGATGACCATAATATGAAATACCAAAAAGACAAATATGAAAGTTGAACGCATAACTTTTAATTGAACACCCAGAAAGAATAAATTTAAATTGTATAATATGAAACAAAAATGATCATGATATGAAACCCCAAAAAGACAAATATGAAACATAGATGACCATAATATGAAACGCCAAAAAGACTAAATTTAAATTGAACTCATAAAATTAAAGAATGCTAGAAAAGAATAAATTTAATTTAAATTTTGAGCCATAAATTTAGATTGAATGCATAAGAGAATACATTTAAATTGAATGTCATCAGTTTAAATTGAATGGATAACTTTAAATTGAATGCCATAAATTTAAATTGAACACACAACTATAAATTCAATGCATAAATTGAAAGCATAACTTTAAATTGAACGCATGAAAGATAGAAAGACATAAATAAATTTGAATTGAAAGGGAGAAACATGGCATCAAACAATGTCACGGTTCACAGGTTCACACTCCATAAAAAATGAATGCCTCCCCCCATATGATACGTGCCTGGGAATGAAGTTGAGGTTGAGGTTGAGGTAGTTTTTGCTAATTATCCAAAAGTGACAATAAAATCTTGCACATATATTAATCTTGGTTAATCATCTAAACATGACAATCATACACCCTTACAACAATTTCTTAATATGATTAGGTAAGTGTGAAAAAATAAATAGGTTAATGGATTCATTCATAAATGCAAGGAAGTTATGAACAATAAATCTCATTCAATTATTTGGGAGGACAACTAAGAATATACCAACATATTCAATTAATAATCATCAGATTAAGATTTAAGATTAAAAGATCATTAATTGTGCTAATTTTGTTGGAATACTGAAAGGGGGGGAGGGGGTGAATCAATATGAGAACTTTATACCAATTTTAACCAAAATATATATCCTTTCACTTTATCAACAATGTTCAACAATTTATTATAAATGTATCATCTATGATTGCATTCAATCTATATATATCATAAGCAACATCACATCATCATCACATCAAGAACACAGTACATTGGTATTTACGTGGAAACAAAAACGAGAGAAAACCACGAAATTTTTTCTTATATATATCAAGAATTCATTCATAGGAAGAACCAACTTCCCAATTCTCCAACTGCAACTAGAAGGAGGATACAACCCCCTAGTAACTTGCTCCAACCCGAAGGAAGCTAGAACTCCCTCAATTATCTAGCTCCAACCATAAGGAGGTTACAACCCCCTGGGTTCTCTGGATCCAACATGAAGGTGGCTACAACCACTTAGTTCTTAGGATCTAACCTGAAGGAAGCTCCAACTCCCTGATTCTCTGACTCCAACTGGAAGGAGGATACAACCCCCTTTCCTTTCCCAGTCCTACCACCCTGAAGTATAATTGTAGACCAATTTTCACTACCACAATCACTACCATTGTCTCTGCCACTTTCACTACCACTATCACACAAACTTGTAACCTGACAACCTGTCATTATATCTAACATGTCACTGTCAACCTATCCAACATGTCACTATCATCAATACTCAACTAGATCCTCTCACGTGGATCATACATCAAGGACACCTCTCAACTAGACGTCCAACATCACCAACACATGCCTCTACCAAGCATGTACCAAGATCACCGATATGCCATCACAAGATATGTGTCTCAACCATGTACCAACGCATGTACCAAAACATCAACCTATACCATACCAAGCTTCAACCATATACCATAACAAGTGCATGAACCATGCACCAACACCTATACCATACCATGTACCAACCATGCACATTAACCATGTACATTAACCTATAACATAACCATGTACATCGACTTGTACCAAAAATAGTGCATCAACCATGCACCAAACCTCCACCAATATGCCAATATAACCAAGATGTGCCTCAAGCACTATGCCAACATCAAGTGTCCAACATGAACCTCAATCATGTTGTTGGCCCAGGCCTATGATAGGAGAAAAGTCAATTTTGGAGTAGAGATATAGGACAATGCAACAAACAAGGAAGATTTGACCAAAGGGAATAGCATGCACTGAGAAAGAAGAAATATTAATGCAACAAAGGGTAAAGGAAGAAGTGCATGACATGATTTGCAGAAATTCGACACATATGTGGACAAACATAACCATGTTAGGATTAGGGTTTTGGAGTCATATTGTAATGGTTTTTAGCCCAATTTTCTAATATAAATAGAAGATGGTTGAGTTATGTTCGTAGATATAGATATTATAATCATCCTATCTTTATCTTTTTGGTGTCCTTGTTGAGAGAGAGTATCATATTTTTGGTAGAGTTTGTATTTTGATGAGAGTTGTGGAGCTCATATGGAGTTGATGTAACTAAGGGCCAAGTCACAAGTTGTGGAACTTGGTGCAGCACTAGTCCGCGTCACTACACAACACTATTATATGATGTAATGCGCACAATGCAATTTTGATGAAGAATAATAAATAAAGAGAAGATCTTTGTGGATGTAGCCCCAAGGAGGTGAACCATGGAAAAAATGAGTGTCACAATGTGTTTGAATGGTTTTTTTTATTTATGTAGTTATGGTTAAATAATTAGATGAATGAATGTCTTAAATTAAAACATGCACTAAAAATATGTATGAAAAATGAATATTATGAATGAATGAAATACTAGACCTGATTAATGGTATTCATGGATAAGTAGAAATAGAAGTAAGAAGAAAAACGCCAATCCATTCCATGGTTGTAGACACCTGCATCCTACAGTAACCCATAAACAATCTCTTGTGATACTGTGTTGTGCACTCTATGTGTGGTGTATCCTTCTGGTTTACCAAAAGGGCCGATGGTAAAAAAGGTTTTGTAGGAGAACTAAGGTAGAACTCGTGTCAACACATATGTCCAACAAATGGTTTATTTTCCGGCTAGAACTCAAAAGGATATCCAAGAAGGGTTTTGGTGAAGAAGATGCAGTGGTAAAAATGGATATTTAGGCCATGGAATCCTATGAAGCAAGCAATTGAAATATGGTTAGAGAGAAAACAGTTGGAGTTCACACAAAAATATAGTAAGGGTTTTAGGTATACATCTCACCAGTACCTGTAGAGGTATGTGTTTATTGATATGCATGAAGCATATTTTTGTTATTTTCCAAAGCTATTACAGGGGTGGATATTGAGGTTGAAAGATTCCCATCTGACTAATTGTATCAGGCCAGTAGAGTGGAATGTTGGAAATATTGTGTGATTGGAAAGGGTTAATAATAAATTCACGCGTGCAGTGGATTTATGGTTAGACAACATTACTTTGGGGTTTATAATTGAGTTTGCAGTAGATATAGCAAAGTCATATACTCCTATAGAGTAGGATTTCTTGAAGGGACCTAGAGGGAGGTACATTGGGTCTCTTTACACGTTGATCAAGATCATATTACATGATAAATGAGTGATGACCATGGAATCAGGCAACTAGATCAACCTACATGCATGGGGGAGTTGGGCGAAGCACTAAGGAAGGTCTGAGAAATGGAGAAGGCTCTGGAGAGTAGCCAAAAGAAAGAGGCAATGGACCCCATTATGATGGATGATGAACATATGAGGGAAATCATATGGAATGTAGGTGTGATGTGTAATGGATGACCCTATCGGTATAATATGAATAGTAAGAAGAGGTCAGTAGTCGAGCGAGAGGTATTGGACATCGATGAAGAAGAGGTAGAGGATCTCCATGCCATGGGGTATATTGAGGATATCTTGCACACCACATATGATAGGAAAAACAGAGGTCTTGGGTCCAACATAGAAGAAGGCTATCCATTGTAGATATGAATTAGTGTGGAACCCACAACCCCATGTGCAACTAAGACAATTGAAGAAGAAAAACAAGTGAACCAGCATGTGATTAGTGGTAGAAGAATTTTTACAATATGTGGATCTAGTAGTAGAAGTGCAAGTTCAATAAGTAGCAATCAAGTATCTACACCACATGTAGGTGGTAGTTCAGAAAATTTCACGATGGTAGGAAAATATCCAACTATTAGGTTACCATAGTTCTCATGGGACAAGTCAAATGATCCAAAAAATAATGTGTTCATCTGTGAGAAGATATGGGCATCAAAGCAGATTAGAAAAGAGGATACAAAGTTTGCACAGTTGGAAATCACATTTAGAGACCACACTTAGATTAGTACATGGGTCTCTCAAAAAATAACTCAATAGGAACTCCTACAACTGTAGCAAATGTGAAGAGGTATTTAACCAATGAATTTTAGAAACCTAGCTCAGAAGACCAGTTTATGAATGAAATGATTGAGATCAACCAAAAACAAGAGAATCGGTATGGGAAGTGGACCAGAAATAAAAAATTCTAAAAGATAAGTTAAAGTACATTGTTATTGATACACAACATAGACATTTGTTTGTTAAATTTTTGTTGTCACACTTGAAGTATCCTCTGAGATCCCATAAATTCCAAAGTGAGGGTGAGGCTCTACAAGAAACCTTATTGGCAGAGGAAAACTATTACAAGCATATAGATCCAGCTATGGAACAACTAAAGTAAGATTTGAATAACCTAACATTCTAGTTGAATCAGAACAATGGAAAGGAGAAAAGAGAAGATTTATGGTGTACAATGTGCAGGACATAAGACCATCACAAAAATGAGTGTCCATTATTTGCGTAGTATATTGGAGTGGGTATGCAAAAACCTTTAGCTTCAGGAGGACCATGGTGTGATATTTGTAAAACACATGGGCATGATCCCTATCACTTTACACTGATGTATAAGTATTAGACAATATCGAACAACACATTTTGTAACTTTTGTAAGTCAGTTAGACATGACTACAAGGACTGTAGAACCTTGGAGATGATGAAATAAAGGATTTATGATACATACAGGGTGCAGGATGAACATGTAATAGGACAAACGGTGCAACAACGACAGTATAACAATGCACAACAACCAAAATATAATCCTATGCAACGATTTGTAGCACAACCATAGTATAATGCACAACAATTTCAAGGGAAACAACAGTATAATCCTACACAACATTGCACAACACTACTACAGAACAATAATGCATAGCTGCAATATAATAAGGGACCTTAGTATAACAAAATACACAGATATAATCAAAGCAACAGAAGGGGAGGCCATGGAGGAAGAGGCTTTTAAGGAGGTCGAGGACCACTAGTTTTTCATAACTGTCAGAAACCATGACACTATGTAAGAGATTTCCCATAGCCACCTGAAGCATGCATGTATTGTCACATAGTACACCATGAAACATAAGACTGTCCAACAGTCTTGATAAAAATACAAAACAAGAGGAACCAAAGTAATCAGAACGTGCAATGGATCAAGGTGGAAAATAGAGAAGAGGATGTGAAGAAGATTAACATAGTTACTAGAGGTGGAGTTAGGACACGAGAATATATATCCAAGAAGGATCACGATCAATACCATTGGGTCAAGAAGAATACAATGCTTGAACAAAATTTTGATGCACGTAAAGAGAAAGCCATATTCAAGGAATCTAGACAAGAGATTCTCAAATGAAATATTGCATCTATGAGGGATTTGGACAACCTTAAGAGAATTTAGATAATTTCATAGTTCAATGGATATTAGTACCACCAGAAGAATGGCCACAACATTTTACTCACACACTAAAAGGAATTCCGAAGAACTGGTACACAAAATAGGAACAACGCAAAGAAACTGGTAACTGAGAAGAGATACAACAAAATTTTGTAGTTGCATTTTCCTTTCAGCATGAAAGTCCAAAGCTCAATACAGTGCTGAAAGTGGTAAGAGACAATATATTTGAAGAACCAGAGTTTGAAATAGTTCCATCATATCTTAAGAAGGATAGACATACAGTTAAACAATTGCTACATTGTTATCACATCGCAAAAGAGGAATATCCAATAGAAGATAATATGTGCAATATACAGATCCCAGAAGTGGAAGGTGAAATGGAGGTAGAAGGTCCCAAGATAGGTTCAGAATATTATGTTGCACCATTAAATATCAACAAGGTCAGTATTGGAACTGCATAAAACCCAAAAATGGAAAGTAATGGAGATTATTGGGATAATCAGATAGTAGAAAGGATCACCGAGTTACTACGCAAATATAGTTACTTATTTCAACAAAATTTCCAGAGATGAAGGGGTTAGCAAGAGAGCTAGGAGATATGAATATACCATTGAAGCCAAAAGCAATAACTATCAGACAGAAGCCTTATAGATTGAATCCAATATACAAAGAGAAGGTGAAGATAGAAATTGATAAGATGCTAGAAGTTGGTGTCATAGAACTTGCAGAAGAATCATAATGGATCAGTCCTATGGTGATGCAGGAAAATAAACAATTAGGGATTTGGATTTGTGTAGATTTGAGAAAATTGAATTATGCTTGCCTACATAATCCTTTTCCTACCCCATTTACAGACACAATTTTGGAGAATGTAGGAGATCAATAAGCTTATTTTTTAACAAATGGATTCTCAGGATATCATCAGATTAGGATCACACGAGCAGATAGATGTGAAAGACTAGATTTTTTACAGAGTGGGGAAAATTTCAGTATACAATTATTCCATTTGTATTGAAGAATGCACCAACAATTTTTTCAAGGGTAATAGTAGCAGCTTTTAAGGACTTTATTCACAAGTTTTTGGAGTTTTACTTAGATGTTTGGACAATTTTTGGTTTGTTGAAAGATCATATTGAATTATTAAGGAATATGTTGGATATGTGCAAATAATGTCATATATCATAAATATTAAGAAATGTATTTTCAGCGCACCTTTTGGTATTTTATTAGGACATGTGGTGTGTAAACATGGTCTGTTGGTTGATCCCTCTAAAATTGTTGTCATAGTTAACTTACAACCACCAAAGTCAATTTGCTAGTTAAAGAGTGCATTGGGCCATACAGGATATTACAGGAAGTTCATAAGGGGATATGAACAGATTATTGTTCCCATGGAAAATTTGTTGAAGAAAGACAATAAGTATCAGTGGAATGATGAATGCCATTGGAGTTTGGAAATTTTGAAGGAGAAGATGGTTACTGTGTCGATTTTAATATTTCTAGACTGGGTAAAATAATTTCATGTGCATGTGGATGCATCTGCAATAGCATTAGAAGTAGTAGTAACCTAACCAAACGAAGGTGATATAGATCACCCTATTGCATTTGCAAGAAAAAAGTTATCATTTTCAGAACAAAACTATAACACTATAGAAAGGGAAGGACTAGCTATGATGTATTCTTTGCAGAAATACATACATTACTTGTTAGGGAAACATCTCAATATGTTTACAGATTATTTTGGTCTGAGATACTTAGTCGATAACACATTGTTGGGGGGAAGGTGGGGGGAAGGATATGCAGATGGCTTCTCTTGTTTCAATAATTTTACTTTGAAGTTTTGGTGAAGCCTGGAAGATTGAATACATGACCAGATCACTTATCCAAGATAACTAATGGAGAAGAACCCAATAACCTAGAAGACAACTTTCTAGATGTGAAATTGTTTTTAGTAGAGATAGTTGAGGAGTATTTTGCTGACACTATTGAGTTTTTTAGTATAGGATTTGCACCAAGAGAATTCACTAATGCGTAGAACAAAAATTTTGTGGTCAGAGATGCAGATTATCAGTGGATTGCAAGTAATTTGTACAAACTAGGCATAGAAAGCATCTTAAAAAGATGTGTGATGGAGGAAGAAAGACCCATTATTTTGGCAGAGGTGCATGAAAAGATTGGTGGAGGACACTCTACAGGGAAATATACCATGCAGAAGGTATTGTGCATAGGGTTATGGTGACCAATAGTTCACAATGATTCAAAGGAATACTGTCAAAAGTGAAATTTTGTCAAAGAGTTGGGAAGCCATCCAGGAGGGATGAGATGCCATTGAGACCTCATGTTATCTTGCAAGTGTTTGACAAGTGGGGAGTAGAGTTTGTAGGTCCAATTAATCCACCAACATGAATATCAGGGGAAATATATATTATTACAACAACAAAATACTTGACCTGATGGTCTAAGGAAACACTAGTGAAGGATTGCAGTGCAGAGACTACAACACAATTTTTATTTGAACATGTAGTGACAAGGTTTTAATGTCCAAGAATATTGATGAGAGATAAGGGGACTCACTTCAGTAACAATACAATTGAGGCATTGATCGAAGAGTTTAAGATACATCATGAGAAGAGAATTTCTTATCACCCTCAAGCTAATGGGATAGTGGGAGCCTTCAACAAGATTTTGGAGAATTCCTTGACAAATATTTCTAATGTGAACATAAATGATTGAGATTTGAAGGTACCAACAAGAATTTGGGCTTATAGAACTGCCTACAAGAAGCTTACATGGAAGACACCCTTTAGATTGGGGTATGGACATGAGGCAATAGTTCCATTATATTATTTGATACCAAGTTTGGGCATTGCAACAATTACCTTGTGCATTATTATTTATGCGTTTATTTTTATGGGTTTTTCCTGTGTCTGCTGCATGTGTATTTTTATTATTATTCTATATGAATATTTGCATTTGCATAATGTATTTGTCTGTTTTAAGTTTTATATATAAAGTTCCAAAAGAGTTTTTGTGTGTATATGTTTTAATTTTGTATACAGTTCGAAATTTTTGTGTGGCATAGCCCAGTTGGATGTTGGGGATGTTACACAACACCAGTGTTGTAGGTGTATGTACGCATGAATGCTTGTTCCTCATACAAACTCACAGATTTGTAAACATCCACTAACACCTCTAGCCTCCCATTTATTTTTACTTATAGTCAAATTTCGTTATAGTATCCACAAAAATATCTACTATTGAAAGGAGATGTTGTAGAGGAGGTTTTTTTGACATTTTTTTTCAATTATGTAAGAATCAAAACCTTCGCTAAAAGGTCTTTTCCTTTTAGTGTTGACATAATTAAGTGGAAGAACCATAAGAAAATACACAAGAATTTTAACATTAAGAATGATTTACTCATTGGGTGTTTGAATGATATCAAGGTAGTATGGGGAAAAAACAATGTGTGTGCATTCCATGGTATTTGGGTTTGTTGTAGCCTATAATTTGTTTAGAAACTATTAGTTGCAGAATTTTCAAGTTTGGATTCACCAATTGGGTGACCTTGAACATTAATGCATTTTCTTTGTTGTAGTTTAATAATTTTATAAAGATTTCATAAATGACTTTTGTAATAGTATTGGGCTTTTTGAATTTTTGATAAATATTGCAACTCTACTCTACTTTTTTTTGTCAACTCTACTCTATTCTTTATTTTTGGGCTTTTTAAAATTTTGATAAATATTGTAACTACCTTTATGTCAACTCTAATTTGTACTTTATTTTTATTTTCAAATAATATTTAATATTAAATTTATTTTAGACCATGGTAGATTTGCTCACCTCTAATAATCCATATATATATATATATATGACACCTATAGAAACGATTTTGCATAGAATGAGGGTTTACTTCTTTTTTCTTAATCAATAAGAGTGGAAAAATATAAAAGTTCACAAAATTCTTGAGGAGACAAGCAATGTGTGTGATATCCTAAAACCTTAACTGTAAGAAATCATGGGTATATATCTTAAATAAATAGGGCCTTAAATATAACTTATACAATATTAATATATAACTTATACAATATTAATATAGGAGAAATGTAACTAGAGAAACATCATAGAAGAGATAGACAACTACATAAGAAATTGAATAAACAATGTCGACTAAACAATGTTGACTAACTGAGGAGTTTTCAAAATTGTTCACTAAACAAGAATACCTTCCTATTATTCATCCTATTTCTCTTTGGTTGCAAGGCTTGTCAAAACCTTCTCTGACAACACATTGAGTAGAAGTCTCTTTATCTAAATTAAATATTGGTTTTGCTAGAGTTCCTTAGAGAGTAGAGTGAGGGTTCTCTCTAGATAGGTTAGGAGATTACTGACTACTTCTCATAAATGATTTTGAGCATCAAGGCTTGAGGAAATGAAGGAATGAATAAACCACAAAATGTCAAGGGTGTTCATGAAAAGAGTGCACTTTCCCCTTGTGTTCATAGAATATTCCATTGGAAATTCAAAGATAGGGGAATCTTCCATTTTCTTACTCTTGATAGACCTTGGCATCATCATCCATTGTTACTACCTTAGAAAAGGAAGCATCAGAGTGAGAGTGGGTGAAGGTTGATATTTCTTTCTTGTTGTAATCCTTAAAGATAATAGGTATACCAGGGCTATTTTCTGTCTCATCTTCATTGGATTCATTGTTATTTATCTCAAGAGGAGATTTGTGTTTTCTCGAGTGTTCAATAGACCTGTGAGTGCCTATAAATCTTCCCATCCTAGGGGGATTTTGATTTCCATTCTCATCATGACTTTAAGAATTCTATATATTTTGATCATTTTGCAGATTTGGGTTCTACCATATCAGAATAGGGATGTAACTATCCATTGAGGTAGGAGGGTGCACATGTAGACAAAGGCTTGGGATGGATAGGTTCTTTAATTAAAGGAGAAGATGATAAGTGAGAAACAGGGTTGGATGGAGGGACATAGTATCTTAGAGGTTTCTTCTTTGAGGCCAAATAAATTGAAAATGCAAAATGAAAACCAAAAGTGACTAAGAAATTAAGGGACTAACCTTTAAAACTCATATACCATATTTTTTCATGATAAGGAACGATCTCTAAATGATCATGGGATGAATAAATCCCTTGAAAGAGCATGCTTAAAGGGTCATACCAGGATCTGTTTTGGCTACAGAAGAGTGCTTCAAAAACCATCAAAACGACCAGGGTGTGTGATGTCATCATTTCCATGTTTGATGAGCCTATAGTAAATTTTAATGCATGTACCTTCTGTGCCAAGGAGCAGCTTAAGGAGTAAGGCTTGGATTGGTCAAGCAAGCAAGTCGAATAGTAAGTATGACAAATAACTTTGATCTAAACATAAACATAATTCTTGGGGGTGCGACATTACTAAATATAAAACTTAAAGTTGCATATTAATTTTAATGTTTCTTATATTAATAATTACTTAATATTTAAAAAAAAAAAAAACATAATTCTTGGGGTGTGACATTACTAAATATAAAACTTAAAGTTGCATTTTAATTTTAATGTTTCTTATATTAATAATTACTTAATATTTAAAAAAAAATAAAAAATTAAAGAATAACTTAAAAGGGCATGTTTGTGCTCTTATCGGTACACATAGCAATTATAGTAAAGGGGCATGTTTGTGCTCTTATCTGTAAACATAGCAAATATAGTTAAATTGTATATTTTGCCTCCATTTTTTATTTAATTTAATGATTAAAAGCATTAATTTGTTTTCTTTGTCCGTCCTGTTAATTTTAATAACATTATCCATTTTTTTTAATTTGCCGATTCCAAAAGCATGGACTATGCTCGCAAATCTTAGAATCTGTTTTCACAATTTAACTTATTTTTGCATAAATAAGAAATTTTATTTTGGGTAAAATGTCTAACCGAACGGATATGATGGCCGATTAAACTACGGAATTGAATTTAAATTGTTATTTTTAAATGTAAATAAACTTAACCCTAATTCTTATAAGAATAATCTTATATAATTTTAATAGAAATAACCCTAATTCTATTATTTATTATTACTGACATACTTAAATATTAATATTTAATATTAGTTAATAATTATTATATAAAGCATATGTATATATATACATATGCAAGATACCTCTTGGATAATACAATTAATTAAGTAAATTAATAATTAATAATATAGATAATAATTATTATTAATTAATAATTATAATCATGGTGCATAAAATGGAAACCATGTTTCATAAAATGTAATAAAATGGAAGTCATGTTCCATAAAATGTAATGATCATTATCATTGATGTTATATTAAATTAATTTCCTTAAACAAAAAATTATGATTTTAATCTCGACATAAGTTATCTCAGACAGAATTAAGCTCGACAGAAACAATTTGCAGGTGCGCCAAGCTTTCGTGGAGCAAAGGTTCAACCCCAAAAATAATTAGGCTACCTGGTTCTATGTTTTTAGTTATGGATAATTAATTAAAATCACAATGTCATACAGTATTCATACTTCAAAAGCGTTGAGAAACTGGTCACCACCGCTAAGTCAACAACGACACTTAAGAGGATTAATTACAAGGGTGCGACTCGTGATCTCGGTGAGCTCTCCATTGTGGATGACAAGGATTTAAATGACATAGCCGGCTTAAAATAATATTCTAAGTGGATGACAAGGATTTAAATGACAGCCGGTAGCCTGTGCTATAGTATAATGTTTAATATATATATATATATATATATATATATATATATATATATATATAACCGAATATATATTTTTATATATTCAAACTTGTAACATGATTGTGCAACACTTGTTTAATTTTAAATTGAATTTATAAGTTAATTTAAATGCATAAATAGATCGCATAATTTTATTTAAATAACTTTAAATTGATTGCATAAATTTAAATTAAATGCATAATTTTTAATTGAAATCAAAATATTAAATAAATTTAAAGTGAATGCATAACTTTAAATTGAGTTCCCCCGAATGGGTTGTCAGAGCGAGAGGCGTGGAAAAATTTGGACGATGACAATGGGCAGTGTGGCATGGAGCCACGTGATGGGCTTGTGCCACAGTCCATCACCCTGCCCAGCGCTTAAATGAATTTTATTGTGATATGAGGGAGCATTTACGCTCCAGTCCTTTCCTCCTCGACGCGGATTTGAATGGCACCGTTCACTATGTTTGGGACAAACCTCCATTTGCCAACTGCAGAGCTCCTCACATTGCAACGTAGCTCTTCCTCTGTTCTTCTTCACTGGAGTGACTTAGTTCAGGGCATTTTCCTTCACGGCGGGGTTTTAGTTTTCCTGGACGTCTGCACAAAGTTCTCCATGACTCGACCTAGGGGTCGACCGAGGCGAGGCTCCCCTTGGAAGCCACGAAGACCCTCGCTCACTTCCTTTGATTCGACTTCCACCGAGTCTTCCCCTAGCCAGCAGTCTAAACACATCCCAGTCTCTCTGCACGCCCCACAGTTCAATTCCATGACCATCATCTCTCGAATGCCAATTTCAATTCTGCAGTTGTCTCACCACCCCTCAACGCATCCATCCTCCTCGGCGCCTCCCCGCAAACCTCTGAGCAACTTGGACAATGGACCGCCTCTTTATAGCAGGTCCAACCGAGCGGGTCCTTCTCTCCATGAGTCAGTTGATAAGATGCAGTTCACAGAAAGTCTGTCAGCCTTGTTTGATCTGGTTTTTGAGCTTCGGAGCGAGGTAGCGGACGTACAATACTGCATACAAGCAACGGAAGAAAAGGTGGCCACCTTCCTGCAAATTATATCTTCCATGCACGAAGCCTTATTCTCGCCTCCGGTCGATACCAGCCCAATGGAGAATCTTGAGGCCGATAAACAGGAAACTCAGGACGAGATGCAGCATCCAACGGAATTAGACCGGGAGCAGGAGGAACGAAGGAACGACAACAAGGAACCTACATGCAAAGAAGAAGCTGGCGAGCAATGGGACTATGGAGTTACGTATATCGAGGAGGAGCCCTGGCCAGGTGATCCTCCAGCGACATGGCCTACCTACCAGCCAACTGTCTAATCTCAGTGTATGTCTATTTATTTAGAATCTAGGCCTAAAAGACAAACAGTTTGTTTCCTTTTGTTGTTGTTTTAACTTAGAACTGGGGTGATCAAGGAACAGGACGGGCTGGCTGGACTGGTTTCCCCATGCTGGGGCAGTCTAGTAAATACAGCCTGGTCATAGTTGTATTTTGGGACTCTGTTTCAGACCTTTGAAGGATCTAAATATAATATTACCTCTTATTTACAGAAAAAAAACTTTAAATTGAGTTCATAAAAAGACAGAAAGACGCAAATAAAGTTAAATTGAAAGGGAGAAACGTGGCATAGCAGGGCTGACACTCCATAAAAATCGAATGCCTCCCCCCATTCGATACGTGTTTCTCACAATGAGGTTGAGGTAGTTCTCGTTTCGAATGCCTCTCCGTATTTAATTATCCAAATTTGAAAATAAAGAGATTGCAAAATTATTGATTTTAGTTAATAATTTAATTGTGGTAATAATACAATTTTATAATAACTTTTTAATATGATTAGGTAAATGTGAAAATGTAGATTAAGTAATATATTTATAAATGTAAGAAAGTTACAAATAGTAAATCAAACATTTTCAATTAATAATTAATATCTTCAATTAATATCCATTACATTAAAAATTAAAATATCATTAATTATGCCTATTTTCATTAATCTATATTATAAACTCTAAAAACAATAATCATTCTGTCTTATGCTCCAAATGCATTTATTGAATCCACAATTCTTCTACAATAGTAATATAGATCAAATAATCTAGAAATCATAAATAAAGAAAACCAATTCCAAAATACCACAATTCGTCTACAATAATAATATGAATATTGCAAGAAAAGGTACATGACCATAGTATGAAATGTCTAAAAGAAAATATGAAACTTACATGACCATAACATGAAACACCGAGAAGACTAACTTTAAATTGAACCCAACAAAAAAAATTAAAGATTGAAAAAAATAATAAATTTAATTTAATTTTGATGTTAGAATACCGAGAAGATTAACTTTAAACTTTAAATTGAACCCAACAAAGAATGACAAAGAAATAATAAATTTAATTTAATTTTAATGTTAAAAATTTAAATTGAAGGGAGAAGAGATTAAATTTAATTTGAAAGCCATAAGTTTAAATTAAATCCATAAATTTAAATTGAAAACATAACTTTGGAAACATAATTTTATTTAAATAAGTTTAAATTGATTGCATAAATTTAAGTTGATAATTGAATCCCACGTAAGGATATGTATATAATATGAAATGTATATGACCATAATATAGTATGAGTGGGCCTAATGGTTAAGAACATGTGTTTCCTCTTAAGAGGTCACAAGTTGAAATCCAGTGGGGGGTAGGGTATGTATACCTTCGTAGACTTTACCAGTCAAATCACTATGAATCATAGATGACGATAATTTGAATACCTTCGTGGCAATGAGGTTGAGGTTGAGGTAGTCCCTCCTAATTATCCAAATGTGGAAATAAAATCTTGCACATGTATTGATCTTGGTTAATCTAGTAAATCTTATTCATTGAATTCATTGATTTGGGAGGACAACTAAGAATATGCTAGCATATTCAATTAATAACCATCCGATTAAGATTTAAGATTAAAAGATCATTAATTGTGCATATTTTGTTGGAACACTGAGAGAGGAGGTGAATTAGTATGAGAACTTTATACCAATTTTAACCAAAATATATGTTCTTTCACTTTATCAACAATGTTCAATAGTTTATCATCAATGTATCATATATAATTGCATTCAATATATATATATATATATATATATATATATATATATATATATATATATATATATGAATGTAATAATAAGCAACATCACATCAAGAACATAGTACACTAGTATTTACGTGGAAACCCAANNNTTATATATATATATATATATATATATATATATATATATATATATATATATATATATATATATAAAGAATTTATTCATAGGAAGCACCAAATTCTCAATTCTCCAGCTTCAACTGGAAGGAGGCTACACCCCCCTTTTTGAAGGCTCCAACCTGAATGAAGTTACAACTCCTTGAATTCTTTGGCTCCAACGAGAAGGACGATACAACCCCCTCGGTTCTCTAGCTCCAACTGGAAGGTGGCTACAACCACCTAGTTCTCAGGCTCCAACCTGAAGGAAGATCCAACTCCATGATTCTCTGAATCCAACCGAAAAGGAGGCTACAACCACCTTTCCTTAACCCTTCCTGCCACACTGAAGTATAATTGTAGAACAACTGTCACTACCACTATTATTTCCACTATCACTATCATTATAACACCAACCTATAACTTGTCAACCCTTCACTATATCCAACTTGTCCAACATAATATTGTCATCAATACTCAACAAGATCCTCTCACATGGATCATACACCATTGACACCTCTCAACTAGATGTCCAACGTCACCACCACATGTCTCTACTAAACATGTACCAATATCACCAATATACCATCACAAGATATGTTTCTCAAGCATGTACCAAAGCATGTACCAAAACCACCAACTTATACCATACCAAGCATCAACCCTGTACCATAACAAGTGCATCAAACATGCAACAACACCTACACGATACCATGTGCAAACCATGCACGTCAACCATGTACATCAACCTGTACCATAACCATGTACATCGAAGTGTAACAAAACCAGTGAATCAACCATGCACTAAACCTCCAACAATATGCAAATATCACCAATATGTTCCTCAAGGACTATGCCAACATTAAGTTTCCAACATGCACCTCAATCATGTTGTTGGCACAAGCCTATGATAGGAGAAAAGTCAATTTTGGAGAAGAGATCAAGGACAATGTAGCAAACAAGGCATATTGGAACAAAAGGAACAACACACGCTAAGAAAGAAGGAAGACTAGTGTGATAAAGGATAAAGGAAGCAACGCACAATACGATTTGAGGAAATCTGACAATATGTGAACAAACCTAGCTATGTTAGGGTTAGGGTTTTGGAGTGATATTGTAAGGGTTTTTAACCCAATTTTTTAATATAAATAGAAGATGGATGAGGTAAGTTGAGAGATATAGATCTTAGAATCATTCTATCTTTATAGTTTTGGTGTCCTTATTGTGAGTGAGTATCATGTTTTTTTGTAGAGTATGTATTTTGATGAGAGATGCGGAGATTAGTTGGAGTTGATTTAACTGAGGTTCAGGTCACAATATGTGGAGCTTGGTGTGACATTGGTCCACCTCACCACACACCACTATTCTATTATGTAATGTGCAAAACTCCATTTTGATGAAGAAGAATAAATAAATAAAAGATCTTTGTGGACATAGCCCCAAGGGGGTGTGAACCATGGTAAAACTCTGTGTCGCAATGTGTTTGAATGGTTTTTGTTATTTCTGCAGTTATGGTTAAATAGTTAGATGAATGAATGGTTTAAATTACAATGCACACTAGAAATATGTATGCATAATGAATATTATGAATGAATGAAATAATAGATCTGATGAATGGTATGCATGAATAAGTAGAAATATAAGTAAGAAGAATAACCCGAATCCCTTCCTTGACTACAGAAACTTGCATCGTGCAGTCACCCATAAACCATCTCAGGTGAGACTGTGTTGTGCACTCTGTGCACAGTGTAGCCCTTTGGTTTACTAGAAGGGCCGATGGTGAAAAGGGTTTTGTTGGAGAACTAAGGTAGAACCAAGTTCATCCCATACGTCAAACAAACAATTCATATGCCGGCTAAAAATCAAAAGGAGAGATAGGAAAAGGTTTGGTGAAGAAGATGCAGTGGTTAAAAGGGATATTCAGGCCATGGAATCCTATGAATAAATATATTGAAATATTTTTAGAAACAAAACAATTGGATTTAACACGGAAAGATAATAAGGGGTCTAGGTATACACCACGCCAATACCTACAAACGCATGTGTTTACTGATTTGCATGAAGTGTATTTATGTTATTTTGAAAGCTATTACAGGAGTGGATATTGAGGTTGGATGATACCCAATAAACTAATTAGATCAGGCCACTAGAGTGGATTATTGAAAATATTTCATGATTGGAAGGGGTTAATAATAAATTCATGCATGCAGTGGATTTTTGGTTAGACATCATTACTACGAGGTTTATCACTAAGTTTGGAGTAGATACATCAAATTCATATACTGTCGTGGAGAAGGATCTCTTAAAGGGACCCAAAGGGAGGTACATTAGGTCTCTTTACACACAAATCAAGATCTTATTACATGATAATGAAGTGATGACTATGGAATCAGACAACTAGATCACCCTGCACACATGAGGGAGTTTGGGGAAGCACTAAGGAAGATCTAAGAAATGGAGAAGGCTCTGGAGAGTAAACAAAAGAAGGAGGAAATGGACTCCATCATGATGGATGATGAACATACTAGGGAAATCATAAGGAATACAGGTGTGATGCACAACGGATGACCCTACCAGTATAAGATGAATAGAAAGAAGAGGGAAGTATCCGAGTGAGAGTTCTTGGAAAACGACAAGGAAGAGGTAGAGGATCTATGTGCCATGAGGTATATTTAGGATATCTTGTGTGCCACATATGAGAGAGAGGTCTTGGGTCCATTGTAGAAGAAGGCTCTCCATTCCATATACAAATTAATGAGGAACCCACAACCACATGTGCGACAATTGAAGAAGAAAATTAGGTTAACCAGCAAGTGATTAGTGTTAGAATAATTTTTCCTAGAGGTGGATCCAGTAGAAGAAGTGAATGTTCAGTAAGTAGTAGTCAAGTATCTACACAGTGCAGAGGTGGTAGTTCAACAAATTTCAGGATGGCAGGATAAGATCCAACTATTAGGTTACCAGAGTTTTGTTGGGATGGGTCAAATGATTCAGAAAAGGATTTGTTCCTCTGTGAGAAGATATGGGAAGAAAATTATATTACATATGAGGATAGAAAGTTTGTGCAGTTGACAATCACATTTAGAGACCACGCATTAGATTGGTACATGGGTCTCTCAACAAATAACCCAATGGGAACTCCTACAACTGTAGCAGATGTGAAGAGGCAATTAATCAATGAATTTCAGAAACCTAGCTCAGAAGACCAGTTTATGAATGGAATGATAGAAATTAAGAAAAAACCAAAAGAATCAGTCTCGAAAGTGGAACAAAAATTCAAGAGGATAAAACGTAAATTAAAGTACTCTATTACTGATACACAACATAGAAATTTCTTTGTTGATTATTTGTTGCCACACTTAAAGTATCCTTTGAGACAACAAAAATTCCAAAGTCAGGGTTAGGCTCTGCAAGCAGCCTTACAACTATATGTAAACCAATACAATAATACAAATCTAGCTATGGAAGAGCTGAAGCAAGTTCAAAAGAACTTAACATTCTAGTTGAATCAAAATAAAGGAAAGGAGAAAATAGAAGATGTCTAGTGTACAATGTGTAGGACAAAAGGACATCACAAGAATGAGTGTCCATTATTTGCGCAATATATTGGTGTGGGTATGCCAAACACGTTAGCTTTAGGAGGACCATGGTGTGAGATTTTAAAAACACATGGGCATGATCCCTATCACTGCCCCCTCATGCAGAAGTATTAAACCGTACCGAAGAGAACATTTTGTAACTTTTGTAAGTTAGTTGAACATGAAGACAAGGACTGTAGAATCTTGGAGATGATGAAATAAAGGATTGTAGATACATATAGGGAGTATGTTGAACATGTAATAAGAAACACAACAAAACAACAACATTATAACAATGCAAAACAACCATAATATAGTCCCGTGCAATAGTTTTCATACAAACCACAATATAATGCACAACATTTTCAAGGGAAATATTAGTATAATCTTGCACATAAGTGAGCAACACCACTGCAGTATAATAGCATGTAGCCACAATATAATAAGGGATATCGATATAACACATTGTGCAGAGATAATTAGGGAAACATAGGAGGATTCCATGGAGTAAGAGGCTTTGGAGGAGGTCAAGGACTATGGAGTAAGAGGCTTTGGAGGAGGTCGAGGATCTATCAAAATACTAAATTGTCTTGAAGTTACTTCACATACACCTAGGATTTATTTTTCCTAAGGTTTTTTCTATTTTTATTAGTCTTTATCCAATATCCTAAAGTTTAGGGAGAATATTCCCCTAGGAGAATATTCTCTTCAGTTTTCACTTCAGTTTGACTAGTTGAGTGGAGTATAGATGTTGCATTGGTTTTGTCACCATGAAACATTAGAATCATCACCAAATAATGAAAATTATCATTGGTATCATCACCAGACTATCACATTACCCATGATATCTTGATATCCTCCTTACTTCACTATGTTTCAGTGAGTTAACTAAAGATTGGTAGACTAGTTAACTCAGCTGGGTGGTAGTTCACTCTTGTAACTACCTTAGAGACTAGACTAGGTGGAATTTCACTCCCGTAACAATTGGTGTGTCTCCATATTACTCTATACCACCACTATGGCACATTGGCTTCACCTCCTGTGTGCACTGGTTTAGTTATATAGAGTATATCATGTGTAAATTATTTATTATTCATTACGGTTAATGAGAATTCTTCCATTCTTTCTCTCTTGCTTCTTCTTTCTCAATTTATTTCTGCAAATGTGTGTGTTATTTTGTATCTATATCTATTCTATGTAGGTTCAACACATTTACATGGTATCAGAGCCGATGGATTGCTAAGCAAAATCTAGACCAAATTATTTTTGCAAGTACTAAAGATTGAATACAACGGAAAAATGGAATTCCCAAAAGAATTCATTCTTACACCTTACAATTAATTTGCATGGAAGGAGAGAATAATCATGCATATCCAAACTAGAGGATTGTATAGTTTAACCTTGAATATAGAGACAAAACCGACATCAACCATAGAAAAATCCAATTATCTAAATCAAATGGATGAAGCATTCGAAACGATTTGCAATCTCATCTCTCCCTATCTCTTTTTTCACACATCTTCCTGTAAAACCACCAATTAATACTGGACCACATTGGAAGGGATATTTGGAAAACGATATGAGATGAGGGGACACATTATCGAGGTGGGATTTATAACATTGAATCCAAAAATATTCGACAATCTCTAAGGTTTCTTTACAAAATACAAGGATTTACTGTCCCAACTCAAAGCTTGCGAGGTTGATAAATCTAAGGAGAAGAAACAAATGGTTCTCATCTTTCTCTCCAAACTTGGTCCTAAATTCTCTATGTTCATATCCACATTCCATTTAGTCAAATTCACCTTTGGATCCACCTGAAAGATGCCTTCTCTTAAGGAATTTATCAAATCCCTGACACAAGAGAAAACCAAGATCATCAACATCGGAAAAATCAAAGGTCCAAAGGCGCATGCACTTATTGTGAAATATGGAATCCATAAATATCATAAATATAAAGATAAATACAAAATTAAATCTCATGCAAATCTAAGGAAGGAAGGGTGCTCAAAATCCTTCACCGATGCCTCCAGATCCAAAGGTGGAAAGGGAAGAAAAGGGGAGAAATTCACATACTTCCATAAAGGATTCCATCCAGAATCCACATGCATGAAGAAACAAATAGATCTAATGAGTGAAATACTTCAAAAAAATAACCATGGAGATCACATCCCTAAGGGTACCAAGGAAAAGAAGCCAGAAGATTAGAATCCCAAGAAAGACAATTCTATCTATGCCTTCATTGCCATCAACTCCTCTCCCAATGCTTGGATCACAGATTTGGGAGCATCACATCACATGGCTTCCACAAAAGTAGTCTATTCTTCATTGTATGCATGAAAAGGTCCTCCTATTCTGATGGGGGACAAATCTCCATTCGAGGTCACCATCAAAGGAAGGATTAAACTCAACAACAAAAGCTTCGAGAATATGTTGCATGTTCCCAAAATTTTCGTCAATATTCCCTTTGTGTATAAGATGAAGAAGTACAAAAAAATAGATAAATTCATATTCGCATCTAATGCAGTGGACATCTATGATATGGAAACCAATTCCAAGGTTTCTACCGGTGAGCTAAACCATCAATCTAAATTGTATACATTTTCTGAATTTATTGAACTAGATTTTGCTTTACTGCTTGCCCATGCTGATGAAAGTAGTAGGATATGGCATGAAAGGTTCAGGAATTTGAATTTCATATATGTGCAACAGATTAGAAAGAAAATATTGGTTGATGTTCTACCAGACATCCATTTCTCCAAAGGAATCTGTGAGGGATGTGTTCTTGGAAAACACCCTCAAGAAACATTCGACAAAGGGAAGACTCAAAGAGCTTCCTCTCCTTTATATCTGATCCATAGTGACCTCATGGGTCCTTTTCCGCATCCATCAATCAAAAAAGAGAGTTTTTTTCTCATTTTTGTTGATGATTTCTCACGTTTCACATGGATTTACTTTCACAGGAAAAATCTGAGGTCTTTAAACAACTCAAATATTTCAAAGCCCTGGTTGAGACACAGTCAGGAAAGAAAATCAAAGTCCTATGAATTGATAATGGGGGAGAGTATGTCAATCATGTGATCCAGAATATTTTTCATGAGGCATGGATTTAGTTGCAACGCATAGTTCCCTATATTCCACAACAAAACAAAGTTGAGCAAAAAAAAAGATCTCTAAAAGAGATGGCATCTTGTATGCTACATGCAAAGTCACTACAACATAGACTATGGGCCGAAGCACTTAATTGTGAAACCTACATCCAAAAAGAATCTCCCCATAGATCTATCAAGGATAAGACCCCCTACGAGGCTTGGAGAGGCCTCAAATCGGAAGTGACCCACTTTTGTATTTTCAGTTCACGTGCATGGGCCTGGTGTTATAGAAACATTTTTCTCACCCTATGAAAACTTTCACATAAGGACTTTTTCCATTTTCCTATGCAGACTTAAAGTCTCTTTTTGCAAATCTCAGAGCTAAAACATTATTTTTCCACATATGTGCTACCTACCTATAGTACAATATGTGTATACGTAGGTTTCACGAGTACATCATGTGTACATAGGGATTTGTGCCAAAATTAAAAAATGGTGTCAGGTTTCGATGTCACGTCATGAGATCCATGATCCTTGACCTTCCATATATTGGAAAAATTCTTAATCGACCCTTCAGTTCCATTTGAAGGCTACAAATAGGTCAAATCCGAGCTATGGAAAAGAGGAGAGGAATTCAACTTTGAGAGAAAAGTTACTCTGGAGAAATTATTCACTTCATATTGAGTTTGCATCCCTTTGTCCTTTTAAGTTTGAACACATTATTCATACCCCAAGCTCTTCCCTACATGATTGAGAACCTCATTGTCTCTCTTACATGAGATTGACTTTGGTGGAGGATTGAAGTGGTGGAGACCCAACTACAAGGGACTTAGTTTCTCAGTTGTGAACCATGACGACATGAAAGTTTGTAATTCATTCACTTATACTGATTACATTTTAATAGAAATAATCTTTTCTCGTCCAATTAATATCTTGCAAATATTTGAATTGTTATTCCATGGGCATATTTTTTATGAATGTTGATGGATTATTCTATTGAATGTGCTAAAATTATACATTATCACCACATGCTTGTGTTTCTTTGTTGTTGAGGACAAGTTGCAGGTGTATTTATTTGAGTCAAGTGCTCAATGGTGAAATTCATCGAACGTCTGGATGAGGTACACCTTTTATCTTGTCTTTCTAGCATATTTTTTATATAGCATACATGAGATTAGAGTTTATTTTTGCAGTCATTTCCATCTATTGTGGTTTACCCCTAGCCATAGAGAGATTTTCCTCATAACCGAATTGGCGACCATACTGGGGATATAATCTTATTTTTGGGGTTTGGAGTGTTTTTCTCCTTAGATTTCTCTTGTTTATATTGAGTTTCTTGTCATATGAATGCTTGCCAGCCTCTGTTCATTCTGAGTCTATGTTTGTTAGCCTTCTCCTTAGCCTGACTATGTTTTGAAAAATATACATGGGTTTTACTTGATATTCGCGTACATACACATGTCGTCCTTCTGCAAGAGGCATATATATGCGCTTTCCCCCTTAACAGTCACACACATCACCATTTTTTTTGATCCGGATTATTTTCGGCACGAAATGAGAGCAGAAATATAACATAGAAATATTCAGAGATATTGCAAGAGAGACAACGATATAACAAAGATATAGTGGAAATATAAAAAGAGTCACAGATATACAGTAATACACGATTTCTATTAATGAAATAAATGTACAGAGACTGTAAAAGTACAGAGTGAAAGACTCGCTAGAATGGTGGTAGCTTATCTCTGAGAAGAGATGTGATGGCTACTCGCATCCGTGAGAAGATGACTACAATAAGGCTCTAAAGGCCTTTTTCTACAATAAGCAGGAATGCCAAAAATCCTAGACATCCAATAACCTAACCCTAGGAGACGAAGCGCCAAAAGTCATCTGGGCCCCGTTTGGGTAAGTGAGTACATCAACTTCCCGGGGTCGTAACTTTTGCATATGATCTTTGTTTTAGGCGTATGATAGCTCGTTGGAAAGATCTATCCGAGAACTACAACTTTTGGGTGAGAAATATGATCTATGATCCATGTTGCTCCCCATTTTCTCAAAAAACATCGTTTAGGGCCTCAAAATGGCCCCAGAAGTTAAAAACTGCTAAAAATAGTAAATTACCAAAATTGCGAGAAACATGTTTTGGGCCAGTTGGAGAAGGTGGGTGGCCACCGATATCCACCTAGAACAATCCTCCCTCCTTAGGAAGCAATGGTCTCCATTGCGTTGAGTTACCGAGGGAGAGGGAAAAGCATTTGTTTAATCTGCATCTTGGTGAGCTGTTTGTCTTGTTGGAGACGTCGCGCTGCTTAGTTTGTGGAAATCTGTCACGAATCTGTTGCGGTTGAGGCTACTCAATAAGTCGAGATACATGAGAGGACGATGTGCAGAAGGAATCTTTGCACTTTTTTGAAACCTTGTTGACCTGCTTCTGTTGGATAGAAGGTTCTTGGGCCGAGGTTGTAGTGGTTGTAGTGTCCTTTTGTTCCCCTTTTGAATAGAATGTGGAGAAGATGAATTTTGTAGTATGAGATACTACCTTGCAGCATTGTTTAGGTGGGGCAGTAGTTGGAACTACCTCTGGTATCCTGTAGAGATGACCCCCCAGAGTAATAATGACACTACAGGGTCGAGACTCATAGATAGCATGGCGTTTCCACATATATGGCTGGCCCAAGAGAACATCACAGACATCCAGTGGGGCAACATCACATAATACCTCATCCTTGAAGGGTTGGATGTCATATGACAATCGACACTGCTGGCTAACACGAATATCTCATCCTTGGCGAAGCCACCCGATGTTGTATGGTTGCGGGTGTGGTGTTGTCGACAATCCCAACTGTTTAATGACCTCTGCTGAGATGAGGTTCTTCTGGCTTCCGCTATCAACAATAAAATGAAGCGGGGTCCCCTTCACCCACATTTGTGAATGAAAAAGGTGCTCCCCCTCTTCTGGATCTGTTGGTTCTTCTGGTTGAATTGCTGCGGTCGCGACAATAGCAGTGGGGTCTGCGTCGATGATCTGTCTTTTACCAGTATTTTC
>ML780615.1:137855-188687 GCA_009831015.1 Picea engelmannii | reverse complement strand
TATGAACAAAGAAATAACCTTCTAGCAGATTTAACCATTTATCTAGGGCATCTGCATCTATTTGACCTTCAAATACGGGAATATCAAAATTAACCTGTACCTTAAAAGGTGAGGTGCCTCCAAAGTGGTCGCTTGATGAATATGCACCTGATGCTATTGGCAGGCATTGAAGGATGTGGGAAAAATTCTCCATCATTCTGTCCCTCTGTCACGTGAGAGCTTGTTCAAGCAACATACTAATAGGATCGTCTGCTCCATCGTTTTTATTTTCTTCCGCCATTGAGGCTTTCTTGGGTGTGCGAGAGAGATTGTCCTCAAGAGAGACAAGCTAAAGACCCAACTTGCTATACTCGTACCTCGTCGGGGACATGTACTGAAAAACGATCAGGAGCAGCCTGCTCTGATACCACTGATCCGGATTATTTTTGGCACGAAATGAGAGCGGAGATATAACATAGAAATATTCAGAGATATTGCAAGAGAGATAGCGATATAATAGAGATATAGTGGAAATATAAAAAGAGTCACAGATATACAGTAATACACGATTTCTATTAATGAAATAAATGTACAGAGACTGTAAAAGTACAGAGTGAAAGACTCGCTAGAATGGTGGTAGCTTATCTCTGAGAAGAGATGTGACAGCTACTCACATCCGTGAGAAGATGAATACAATGAGGCTCTGAAGGCCTTTTTTTACAATAAGCAGGAATGCCAAAAATCCTAGACATCCAAAAACCTAACCCTAGGAGACGAAGCACCAAAAGTCATTTGGGCCCCGTTTGGGTAAGTGAGTACATCAACTTCTCGGGGTCGTAACTTTTGCATACGATCTCCGTTTTAGGCGTATGATAGCTCGTTGGAAAGATATATCCGAGAAATACAACTTTTGGGTGAGAAAGATCGATCTACGATCCATGTTGCTCCCCATTTTCTCAAAAAACATCGTTTAGGGCCTCAAAATGGCCCCGGAAGTTAAAAATTGCTAAAAATAGTAAATTACCAAAATTGCCAGAAACATGTTTTGGGCCAGTTGGAGAAGGTGGGTGGCCACCAATATCCACCTGGATCATTTTTCTTGGTTTCTTAGTTTGACGGTTGTTGGGTAGGTTTTGATGATCATTGAGTCTTCTTGGGTCTCTTTTATGATTGCTAAGTGTCTGTGGAATGAAAGAAAACCTTTCTTTGGTTGAGTTTTTGGGTGGTGCCTTTCTCATCATCTTTTTCATTTGATTGTCCTTGCACCTTGGGCTGGGTGTTTTCTCCTTAATACACTACTTGGTTTGTTTCTATTTAAATACAATAGATTTTTTATATCAAGTTGTCGCTGATTTGTTGCATTTTCATTCCTTTATATTGAAAATACAAGAATATTAGGCATTTTACATTGTTGGCATTTTGATTTTTAGAGTTCTTATCGTTGATCTTAGTGCATGTAAAGAAATATTGCATCTTATTTGGAATTGCAAAACTAAATTGAGAATTCCATTTTGAAAAGAATATAATTTATTGGGAATTGAAGTTAGGAATTTGCATTGTAATCATATTCTTTATTTTACTTGTTGAGTCATAACATCACTACTTTCACGACCAGACCTTTTTGAGTAAGAAAGGCCACTAAAAGTAATGTTATAATTTAAAAGTGATTATTAACGATTTTATTTTTCTAGGGTGCACAAACTAGCTTAGGATTTAGATCCTTGGACTAGGATGTTGTGAGTAAAATTCTCCAAGGCTATTAAATCAACATATGTGTCTGACTAAGTGAGTGGATAAATCCATTGTATAATTGGTAATATCAGGAGGCTCCGATTACACCAAAGTTAAGCACAAGGTCGCATGAGGTTGGTTGAAGGGATATTCTACTGATACCTTCTTAGCATCATATATATTTCTGGGGATCTATTCGTATATGGGGATCTTTCTAGTACCTTTGCCTCTGTGAGAGGCAGTGCTTTCGAGGTTTCAAGATTTTTTACCCTACCCATACGGTGGACCTCACTTACGACTGTTTGTCTATGCATCGGTTATATCGTGGTTTCTTAGGTTATTGAATTAGGTACCACATAGGTTACTTGCAAGGGTTATTCTACAGGTACCCTAGGTCAGATAAGGGTCAGACAACACAAAACCTTTATGGAGGATTACCTCTCCAAGGGGATCTGACCGACTGGTTGTTAAGCCCACGAGGGCCCTTATAACTGATTATGATACCTACTATCTCTAGTATAGGAGTCTCAGGCCCCTCTTTGGAGAGGAATACATACTTTAGAGAGGGAGGCCCCTTTCAACCACTTTATCCTATTTTTGTGCATATTGGCTATTTGGTTATTTTTGGTGTGATCTTTGATTACTAGTTGTCCTTAGGATTTGTTTTTTATATCCTGAGTCTTGATTCATTGTGGATCCATACCATCTTCCTCGTAGGTCTCGCTACTTGTTACAGTTACCACCACATTTTGAGTCTCTTCCTTTCAAAAGGTGTATAGTTATCAAATGTGGTACACATACCTCCACTTATCAGACTTGTGATCATACAAGGATGAGTACTAAATCGATTCAAAAAGATACTGGGATTCCTTTGAATCCCATACCTACTATAGTCAATGATACCCCTTCGACACCTTCAACCACAATGGTTTTCGGAGGTGCCTATCCTCTCCTCAACGTGACAATCTCGTCAAGAAATAGATGTCCTCGACTTCAATCCTTATTGATTGTCCATCAAGTTTGAATCTCTCACTCTCTAGATCATAGTAGTCAATGAGGAACTGTAGCAATATCACTTGGGCCCTCATACCTTTGAGCGCCCAAAACTTGTATAGCCCGCATCTTTTCAAGGGAATTTGGGCCCCTGGATATCTCTCTACTGCAGCATATACCTGCTCATCTTCTCTTTCTCTCCACTCTAGCACCATCCTGCAAGAGACAAAACCCTTTTTGAGTTAGCAACCTCTAAAAACCATTTTCCATGGACATATACGTGAGGTGTAGTGTACACAGTCATGTGTAGGGCTACTTATATGCTGGTTGTTTTTTGAACAACCTCATACAAGCATGCATATATGGGACCTGATAAATTGTAGCCTGTGTACACCTAAGTCTTCAAATTGCGCCTTAAATAAATTTAAAAATGGAACCTAATTACAAAATCTAATCCACTTAAAATAAAGATGAGTGCATTATGAGTTAACTAGTCCAGGCGGTACTCTAATCCGTCGCTCGTAGATCGCGCAATCACCAGTTGAAGTTCGGAGGTAATTTGGTCCAAAATCCACTATTTGGGTAAAAAATACAAATGGTATAGTAAAATTGTTTTTTTTTTCTATTTATAGCAATTTTTTTACCCACTTTGCATAGTTTTGTACAATATTTTTTCCCAATGGACTAATACGACAGTGGATGGAGTTGGTTTTGGTATTTTTATCCAGGGATTCTTGCGGTTTTCAGTGCCATGACACATGTTTGTAACTTTGGAAAAGTATTTTCATTACCCAACATATTGTTATAGAAATATTTTCCTAACCCCATGCAATCTTGCACATAATCCCTTTTTCCATTTCCCTATGCAGACTTTTCATCCCTTGTTGCAAATACCAGATCTAAAATTACATTTTTTCCACATATACGCACCTTGCCTATTATACATCATGCATATACGTAGGTTGCACCACTACATCCAATGTACATCGGGAAATGTGCCCAAAATTGAAAAATGGTGTTGGGTTTCCATGTCAAGACAAGATAACAATGATCATTAGCCTTGTATATACTGGAAATGTTCCAACTTAGAACTTCAGTTCCACTTGAAGGCTATAAATGGGCCAATTCCGAGCTATGGAAAAGAAGAGAAAGAATTCATCTTTGAGAGAAAATATACTCTGGAGGAATTAATCACTTCACATTGAGTCTGCATCCCTTTATCCTTTAAGTCTGAACACAATGTTCATCCCCCAAGGTCTTATCTTATTGAGTGAGTAATCCATTGTATCTCTTACATGAGCTTGCTTTTGGTGGAGGATTGAAGTGGTGGAGGCCCAGCTGAAAGGAACTTAGTTTCTCGGTTCTGAACTGTGCCAACACATAAGTCTGTAACTTATTCACTTATGTTGATCATATCTTAATAGAAATACTCTTTTCTTGTCCAATTGATATCTTGCAAATATTTGAATTATTATTCCATGGGCGTGTTTGTTATGAATGTTAATGTATTATTCTATTGAATTTACTAAGATCATATATTATCACCATATTCTTGCTTTGCTTAGTTGTTGAGGACTAGTTGTAGGTATATTGCTTTGGGTCAAGTTCTCAATGGTGGACTTCATCGAACGTATGGATGAGGTAGGCCTTTTATCTTGTCTTGCTAGCATATTTTTTTATATAGCATACTTGAGAATAAAGTTTATTTATGCATTCATTTTTGTTTATTGTGATTTTCCCCTAGCCATAGAGAGATTTTCCTCACAACATAATTGACGACCATACTAGGGATTGAATCTTCTTACTTGGGATTTGGAGTGTTTTTCTCCTTAGATTTCTCTTGTTCATATTGTGTTTCTTGTTGTATCATTTCTTGATAGCCTCTATTCACTCTGGGTCTAAGTCTTTCAACCTTCTCCTCTGCCTAGCTGTGTTTTTGACACATATATGCGAGTTTTTTCTTGACAATCGTGTATATATGCGTGTTGTCCTTCTGCAATCTACATACATACATGCTTCTCCCTTGAAAAATCGTGTACATCAACCTATTTTTCTTGTTTGCTGGGTTTGGTGGTTGTTGGGTAGGTTTTGATGATTGTTGAGTCTTCATGGGTCTCTGTAGTGCCCGTTAAGTGTCTGTGGGATGATAGGAAACATGTCTTTGGTTGAATTTTTGGGCGGTGCCTTTCTCATCATCTTTTCATTTTGATCGTTCTTGTACATTGGGCTGGATGTTTTGATCCTTGGTATTCTACTTGAGTTGTATCTTTCTATACATAGTAGAGTCTTTATATATCAAGTTGTTGTTCAATCGATGCATTTTCATTTTTCTCATATTGAAAATACAAAAATATTAGGCATTTTACATTGATTGGCATTTTGATATTTTGAGTCTTTGTCATTTAGCTTAGTGCATGTAAAGAAAGATTACATTTTTATTTAGAATTGCATAATTGAATTGAAAATTTCATTTTTAGAAAGCATATCATTCATTAAAAATTGAGGTTAGGACTTTGCATTGTATTCACATTTACTTTACTTGTTGAGTCATAACATCACTGGTTTCACGACTGTACCTTTTTGAGTAAGCATGACCATTAAAATTAGTGCTATAAATTAAAATTGATTAGTAACGATTTTGTTTTCTAGGGTGCACAAACTAGATTAGGATTTAGTTCCTTGGAATAGGATTTTGTGAGTAAACTTCTCCAAGGCTATTAAATCAACATATGTGTCTGACTAAGGTAGTGGATAAATCCATTGTATAATCGGTAATATTAGGAGGCTTTTCTTGCACCGGAGTTAATCACAAGGTCATGCAAGGTCGGTTGAAGAGATTTCCCCCCGATACTTTCTTAGCGTCAAATATATTTCTAGGGATCTATTCGTATATGGGGATCTTGTTAGTGCCCTTACCTCCGTGAGAGGTGGTTCTTTCAATGTTTCGAGCTTTGATAGCTTTCCCATAAGGTCGACCTGACTTATGACTGCTTGCCTGTGCATCGATTATACAATGGTTTCTTAGTTTCTTGACTTAGGTTCCACATAGGTTACTTGCAGGGGTTATTCTACAAGTACCCTAGGTCAGATAAGGGTTGGAAAACATAGAAACTTTATGGAGGATTACCTCTCCAAGGGGATCTGATCAACTGGTTGTTAATCCCATGAGGGCCCTTATAGATGATTATGTTACCTCTGATCTTTAGAAGGGAGTCTCGGGCCCCTCTTGGGCAAGGCATGCCTACTTTAGGGAGGGAGGCCCCTTTCAACCATTTTATCCTATTTGTGTGCATATTGGTTATTTGATTATTTTTGGTGTGATCTTTGATTACTAGTTGGACTTAGGACTTATTTTTGTATCTTGAGTCTTAAGTCATCATGGATTCAGACTAGCTTCCCCGTTGGTCTTTCCACTTGTTATAGTTACCACCAGATTTCGAGTCTCTGCCTTCTAAAAGGCGTAGAGTTATTAGACATGGTACACACCTCCACCTTTCATACTTGTGATTTTACAAGGATGAGTACTAAACTGAGTCATCAAACTGGGAGCCCCTCGACTCCCACACCTATTATAGTTAATGGTACCCCTTCGAATCCTGCAACCACAATGGTTGTAGTGTCAAAGGCAACTATCATCACCACTGCCCATCCTATAGTGAATGCTCAACCTATTTCCACAAACCCATTTGGGTCTCTTGGTCACCTATCGGGCCATAATGTTCAATCCATCCCTATGTCCTCTAGTCATTTTTTCCTATGGTATGTCGAATTTTACTTTGTAGTTTTCAAACTCCATCCCATATGTTGGCCCTAATGCTAGCATTGGAGTTGGGGTAACAACTCCTCCTTATACTCCATTCTCGTTTGGTGGTTCTCAAATCCCTCAAACAACTCCTAGTATGGGAGGCCTTCCTTCTTTTAAAACCAGATCTAATCCTGTTGCTTCTGGGTGGAGTAACCAACCTCACAGAAAAGATTCTTCTCAAGTTCTATCCTAGACCCTCACCTCCTCAGTGTTGATTCCTAAAAACACGTTTGGCATGACGAATACCCCTTTATCCTCCAGATTCACACCCATAGGAGGTTAGTTTCACACCTTGGGAAAGCCCCACCCCGGAGCCACACCGACAAGGGGAAATTTTTATAACCCCCATCAGAACATTCCTATTGGAATGATGCTCAACCAACCTCTTATAAATCAACCTAGAGGAGGGTCTTACAATCCTGGACAGGGCTGTGGTGCTTACCAGAACCGTGGCTGGGCTGTAGTTCCCCAAACAAAATATTTCCAAGTAGCTTGGGGCCAGATGCCACAACCTCGTCTCTCTTTTCTGGCCACTCTTAACTTGCCAGAATTTTCTAAGTTGATGAAAAAACCTGTGTTTCATGATCCCACCAAGCTTCCTTTTTGTATTCTAAAATTCGAAGGTAAGAATGGAGAGGATACCAGTGATCATGTCACCACCTTTCACCTATGGTGCTCTTCGAATTCCCTTAATGACGATTCCATTCAGTTGAGCTTATTTCAACGCCAACTCATTGGGGTTTTTGCAAAATGGTATATCGAGCTACCTAGGGGGGAATACCTTTAGTGAGATGGTGCTAGTCTTCCTTAACCACTTCCAATTTCCGGTTCATTACGATGCTGGCCTAGAACTTATGTCGACCTTATGCTAGGACACAACCACTCATATCTTAGATCACATCCAAGCGTGGCATAGATGGAAGAGTTTGATCATGACCTGAATTCCCCTAGATTTTCTATTAGAATGGTTCCTTAAGTCCTTGCAGCCTCTCCTATCTCAAAGGATGTTGCTACATCTGGGGTTACTTCTGAGAAAGAATAAATATTCAAATGCCAACAATTAGATCTTATATACACTCAGTCTAGGATGTTATACCATATTCTTCTTGACACACCGAGGTCAAACTATGACCTTAGACAAAAGCCCAGACCTCATACTGATGGCATTATAGGCTCGTCCAATGTGAAATACGTAGACTAGGTGACAAGACATTTGAAATAGTTGTCTCTAAACCAGTCTGCAGGAAGGCCAACTTCATCTATATCTTCCACTCCCACTCAGTCGGGGGATGTACATTTCATGCAATCATCGACCGTCCCAAATGGTAACCAACAACCAGGTGGGAATAAGAAGAAATGATGTAATAATAATCGTAAGGGTGGGAAGAATAATGATAAACCCAAGGAAAATGGTAATAATGAGAATATGAATAATAATGTTGGTGAGGGAAATAAAGAAAGACGTAAGGTAAAATTTCCCTGTAAGATTTGTACAAACGATCATCTTACTCATTTATGCCCCAAACTTGCAGAATCTGTGAGGCTCTTATCTCTACCATCCGTCGTGCTAAAGAATCCTTTCTCACATAACCAACACGTGGCCTTGAGATCCTAAAATGTCGGAAATGTGGTTGGTGGATGTCAAAACCCACCGACACAAGACAATGACCATTTGTGTATCAATATGGTCAATTCTTAGGTTAATGTAGCCACCTGGTCTCGCGATTATAGTTCTTCACATACTATACATGTTCAAGAATCTCCTCCTCCTCCTCCTTTAGAGACGCACTTGCAAATCGAAAAACTAGAGCCACCGCCTCATATTTTGAAAGGAGTACTCAAGTGCTCTACCCACAATCCAAATGCTAGAGCCGCCCAAAATTACTCTATTGTTGAGAAAATGGGTCAAACCCCTTGTGCGATGTTGGCTATGGAGGTACTCCAGACGTTTCCTTCGCATAGGAATTCCTTACTATTTGTGTTAGGAGATTTACACCCCAGTGGCTCGAAAGTTATCAATTTTTATGTCACAGATGTGAAGCCTCTCTTTCCTTATCATGTGGAATTCCAAATCCATGTGGGTTACTCCAAGTATAGCATCAAATGTGCGGTTGTTGATGAATTTGTTGCTACATGTGTGATGTCCTTGATTTGTTGGAAAGATCTCAACTCTCCGAGTATCTCTCAATATCCAACCATGTTGACTGGTTTTGATGGTCATTCCATCCACCCTCACAGTATTCTTTCTACCTTTCTGGTCCATTTATGTGGGAAGATGGTAGAGGTGGATGCTGAGGTGGTTGATGCACCCCTCAATTATAACTTGTTACTAGGATAAAATTGGACTTATGCTATGACTATCGTCATGTCGTTCGTCTTTCACACTCTTTTTCTTCCTCACGATGGGAAGATCGTGATGATCGACCAACTATCCTTTGCATATGCTAGTCCCAATGAATATTTTGGATCGTCTATCCCCATGGTCAACAATTCTCAGCCGACAACTGAGAATATTGGTGTCATAATGTATTCATCCCTTATGGATACCTTCGAATTCATGACACCGATTCACCATGTTTATGCTATGTCCAGTAGGCCTGTTTTTTCAGAGAGGTCCCTTACTTTCCGCACTTCCTATTTTAATGATCCTTGGACCCTACCTTCCTCGACTTTGTCTTGTGAAGGTCAGTCACATGTTGGAATGGTCATGCCACTATCGACAACATAGATTCCATATCAATATGTTCTTGACTCTTCCACCGAACACTATCCTATTACCTCGTCGATGGATGAGGAGGATCTTGTTCTTAAGCCTATGTGGGTCACTTCATTGTCTTGTTCACATAACTACCTCAATGATAATTTTCCCTTAGATGAAGCTATCATTGAAGCCATGAATGGTTCTAACAAACCTTGGGTTGATATGCATCATCGCTCTTACTTTCTCCCAAAGCTTGCAAGAATCGAACAAGATGACTTTCGATCTACTTTGATTGAGATATTTGGTCACGTCGTAGTTCCACTTGATACACATGACATTTTTTCCAAAGGAAATATGGAGAGTATCTCTCCTACCATCATGATCGATATCTCTTGTACCCCTAGAAAGATTGAAAATGTACATATCGTTGTAGATTGTTCGCCAAAAGAAATATTGATCTACACCGAACTTTTCAAGGAATTCCAAGATGTATTTGCTTGGTCATATGAAGAGATCCTAGGAATCGACCCTCAAATTTTTTATCATGATATTAGAACTTATATGGATGTTAATCCTGTTTGACAACGTCTTATAGCTATCAATCCCTAGAAGGCCCCTGCTATTAAGGAAGAGGTAGAGAAACTACTTAATGCAAGATTTATCTACTTAGTTCCCTTGACTGAATGGGTATCCAATCTCGTTCATGTGAATAAAAAGAAAGGAACCATCTGTGTATGCATGAAATTTCATGACCTGAGCAAATCCTGTCCTAAAGACAACTTCGTGACACCTTTCATCAATCAGATTCTCGACGGGTGTGCGAGAAGCGAAGTTTTTTCTTTCATGGACAAATTTTTAGGGTATAACCAAATTCAAATTAAGTCCGAGGATCAACACAAGATAACATTGATTTGTCCTTGGGGTACTTTCACATACCAGAAGATGCCTTTTGGCCTTAAAAATGCCAGAGAAACCTTCCAACATGATATGACCTTTGCATTCCACGATATTAAGCATATACTCGAAGATTACCTTGACGATCATTGCTCACTCTAAGCACCCTCAGATAGTTTTTGAAAGATGTTGTCATTATAGAATCTGGTTGAACCCTCATAAATGCATCTTTTGCATTAGGTCTAGACTTCTTTTGGGGTTTTTAGTCTCTGAGACTGGGATCATGGTAGATCTGTTAAAGGTTGAGGCAATACTTCGATTGCCTCCCCCGCGTACTATTTGACAACTTCAAGTTTTATAGGGGAAAGTTAAATTTTTACGTCGGCTTATAGTAAACTATGCCAATATTACTAAGGGTTTCATGCATATTTTGAAGAAGGACACCCCTTTTATCTGGGATGAGAAAGCCTAGGAATCCTTCCATGCTTTGAAGAAAGAATCAACATCGACACCTCTATTGAAGTTTGCTGACTACAGTAGGGATTAATTGCTTTATGTCATTGCGTCTGAAGAGACGATTGGTATGGTTTTGGTTTAGGAAGATGAGGAGATCCATGAGCACGTCATATACTATCTTAGTCGAAACTTAGTCAATCCTGAGCTTGATTATTCTCATGTTGAAAATCTATCTTTGGATGTCATTCACGTAGTCCAAAATTTACACCATTATATATTTCTTTGAAAGACTACCGTGGTTTCCGATGTCAATCCTTTTCAATACGTCCTTACCAAGCATATCATAGGGGGAAAATATAATAAATGGATTGTCATTTTACAAGAATTTGATCTCAATTTCGCTCTTGCAAAGTCTAATAAATCACTAGTATTTGCGGAGTTAATATCTGAATTACCATGATTGGATGAGGATGTTATCCATGTTGATTCATTTGTGGATGAACACATTTTCCTTGTCTCATCATCCAACCCCTGTTATGGAGACATTGTTCTCTATCTTCAAACTTTGAAGTTCCCTTGGCATCTCTTGTGACATGACTAATGGAATGTAGGATACCAAGATAATAATTACATTATCATCGAAGAAACTTTGTATCCTCAAAGAATAGATAATATCTTGCATCGGTGTTTAACTCATGAGGAAGTCGAGTTAGTTATAAATGATTTCCATAGTGGGGCTTGTGGTGGTCATATATCCGGGCTTGCGACAACCCATACAATTTTGAGATCCGGTTATTTCTGTCCATCTATCTTTAAATATTGTGTTGAAGTGGTTAAGAAGTGTCACCCCTACCAGGTGTTCACTTAGAAAATGCACTCGCATCCAACCCCTCTTCACCCAGTCATTACTGTCAGTCCCTTCACCAAGTGGGGAGTGGACTTCGTAGATTTCAACCCAACTTCATCTAGGGGGAATCAACAAATTATCATGGCCATAGAATATTTTACTAAGTGGATCGAGGACATGCCTACAGTTAAATCCGACGAGAAGACTGTTTCCTTCTTCGTATTCAATCAAATCATCGCCAGGTTCGGTATCCCGAGTGAGATTGTCACTGATCATGGAAGTCATTTTCAGAATGAAATGATAGAAGATCTAGCATCCAATCTAGGGTTTAAGCATGGTAATTATTACCCTTACTATCCCTAGGAAAATGGACAGGTAAAGTCCGTCAACTAGTCTCTCAAGACCATTTTGCATAAAATTGTCAGCCAGAGTAAATGTAATTGGAATATTATGCTATATCCCACATTCTAGGCATATCAAACCTTGGTTAATACTACCAATGGATTTTCTCCTTTCCAGTTAGTACATGGTGTGGATCTGATATTACCTATTGAATGTGAAATCTCTTCTCATATATTGGCAGTTGCACTCCTCCCTGACACTTCTGATCTTGAGTGACACCTCATACATCTAGAGAGTGTTGATGAACAACATAGAGATGCCTCTATGACTATCAAGGAGAATAAGATACGTCTCAAGGTCCAATACGATAAGTCTGTCTATCCTCATTTGCATGTTGAGGGTGACTTGGTCCTTTTATATGATCAATCCAAAGAACTGCTAGGGGAAGGCAAGTTCAAACCCATGTGGCACGGTCCATATATTGTATGATGGGTCTTAGAAAAAGAAGCCTATGAGTTAGAATATTATGAAGGGAACATGTTGGCCGAGGCCAGGAATGGGATCTACTTGAACATATATTACGCTTGAGCCCTAAGCTTAGGAGTAACTCTTTGTATACTAATGTAATTTAGTGTATATATATTTTCCCTTTACTTTTTGTCTTCAACTTGATTATCGAGTTTTCCCTTGGTTGGTAGATGTCAATGGAGTATTCGGTCTACATAGGATTCGTAGATGAAGCTAGTCATCATACACAGAACTTGGCTTCCGCTGCTTGGGTGGTTTACTCACCCGAGGGTTTACTGGTGTCTTCAAGTGGCATATGCCTAAGGCCATCCACAAATAATATCGCCGAATATAGAATTGTTATAGAACTTTTGTGCGTTTCTATTTCACATGGTATTCTCTCTTTAGAGGTTCGCCTAGATTCCTAGTTAGTAGTATGTTAGTTGAATGACAGTTACCGCATGCGTGATCCTACTTTACTCCGACGATTCCTACAGGTACGTATTTTAGAGTGACTGTTTGATTTTATTACTTATGATCACATACCTAGGAGTTATAATTATGTATCCAATGTATATGCTAATTTCATTTTAGATTGGCATTTTTCACACAACTAAAGCAAATAAAACAATCTCATCAATGTACACATTGTAATATAAGTAAAGCCGAAGAACCGTGTTTTATATATATTTCATAAAATATGATGTTTATAGTACAAAATTGGGGCCAACATCCCGAATACACATATACAACCGATAATACAAAATCCATGACATCTAAGCCTGTGGCACCATATTTGTGTCATAATAACAAACTATGACATTTGTGAGATGCCGAAAGAGTCGCACCCAAGCTTTGGGAACACCAACCAGTTGTCATTGCATGGCCTCTGAAAGATCCTCTACCTAAACCATCAGAATCCTATGTGTCAAACGAGACAGGTCGCCCTGCATGTTTTGAAGGATTCTCTCTACTTCTCCTCCCACTGCCTCATCTCCTTGGTGCCTCCAATGATGTTGTGGAAGCTCGTCCGACCATAACAGACCTACGTTTGCATCACACAAGTGTCTAGTTAGTACCTAAGCATCATCCAAAAATATTTTTGTTTTTACTATACAAAAATACAAAAAATGAAACATTTAAAAACTTTGACATACCTATGTCCCCGTAGGTGGTCCCTGGTGGCAGTGGCATGTCAAGGTCTCCTTTGAAGTCAATCCTTGCATAGGGGTAGTCATCCATAACAATGACCTTTCGAATCCACCAGTAAAATAAATCATTGTTGTAGGGTGTGGGCACCCTACCTCCCCTTTTCATTCTCATTACCTCAGTCCACCATGTCATGGCTGGATGGAGAGGTCCTATAGGAATGATATTGAATCTAGGTCCCAAACTTGGAACACACTCGAAGAAAAAGCTACACAAGATAGAAGCAAACCCAAAGTTCATCTTGTCACCCTGTTTGCACTCTGTCAATTGGCTCTTCATATTAACCAATAGTGAGTTTCACAAATCATACATCGTGGGTCACAAACAATCTATAGAATAGAACATGAGAGGCCTTGATACTTGGTGTAATGAAGCCGACCTTTTGATCCTGGTCAAAATAAGGACAACAATCTTGAGGCTGAGATTGTTTATTGCTCGGATGGAGAGTTGACTCTTGACCTTCTCAGTCCTTGCTATACAATGAGCATCTATGTACTCTTCTATATTCATACCTCTCCCAACTCCCTGGTCTTTGAGGTTCACCACCTCACCTCGGTGTGCCAATCCAGTCAAGAAATATATATCCTCGATTTCAATCCTCAATGGTTTCCCATTGAGTTTGAATCTCTCATTGTCAGGATACCAGTAATCCACAAGCAACTATAGAAACCTCACTTGGCCCGTCATTCATTTGAGTGACCAAATTTTGTACAAACCGCATCTTTTCAAGGCCATTTGGGCCCCCATATCTCTTTCCACAACAACATCTACCTCCTCATGTTCCATTTCCCTCCATTCTAGCACCATCCTTCCAGATAAACATCAAATTTTGAGTTAGCAAGAATCAAAACCTTGTTTATGGACTTGTACGTGGGCTGCATCATTCACAGTCACATATAGGGCTGAGTACACATGGTATTTATTTTACACAGTCACATATAACCTCGCGTATACGTGAGTCAATGAGTGGTAGCCAACGTACATCGAAATAACCAATTTGTGCCTTAATTAACTCAAATTTTGAAACCTAAATTAAAATTTTAATACACTAGAAAGGAATAGGAGGGGAAGAGGAATGACCTGGTCCAGACGATCTATGATTCCATTACTCAATGCTCCCGCAATCACAAGTTGAATATCGAAGGTAATTTGGTCCAATTTTCACTATTTAGGTAAAAAGTCAAAATGACATAGAAAATTTTGGTTTTTGTTACTATTTATAGACGTTTTTACCCCCTTTCTATAGTTGCGGATCGTATTTTTGCCTAATGGACTAATACAATAGTGGATTGAGTTGTTTTTTTGTAGTTTTCACCATGGATTCTTGCGGTTTTTAGCGTTATGTTGATCGTTCGTAACCACGAGCAGGTATTTTTGCTACCCAACATATAGGATAGGTATCCATTCCATAATGCACATTTTCATTGTCCTATAACTATCACTCATATGCCTTAGGTACAAACCCATTTTTTGTGACACAGAAATTTCCATCTGCTACAAGACGTGTCGTTATCAAATGGTAGAAACTTACCAAACATGGGTACCCTAGTTAGATCCTTTGCTCCATTTGGTTCCCTTGCAAATATTTTTTCCATAGGACCGAGAGTCCCTTATAGCTAATACATGACCTTATGTTGAGCCTCATTTCTCACTCATAAATGTCTTGACCTATACCTAGAGGACTCCCAACCGAGTTTGATTTAAGCTCTTTTTTGACTCGTTTTCAAAAAGTGAAAAGATTGTCGAGTGAACTTGTCTCTTTCACACTCATAAATTGAATTTGAAAGGATGTCTATTTGGTACAAGTTTATCCCTTTTTCACGCCAAATGGACAATAATTATGAAAAAAATAATTTTTTGTCGTTAAGTTTTGATTGCATCTCATGCCCTTGGTTGTAGTATTGATCCTATAGACGGTTCTCTCTTTTCCTTATAAATCGTTTTCCTCAACATTTTTCCATCCTATACCAAGAAGAGACTCATTTATATCCTTCTCAATTTGACACCCTATACCCAGGAGGGAACATTCCCTTGAGTGTCCATCTCTCGCATGCACCTCCTTGCATTGAGCATAGGTATGTTCCACTGCTGGAACTAGTTTTTCTTACTTGCAAAACTCGTTTCCTCCTCTATATCATAGCATTCATTTGACTATGAAAAACAAATATGGGCATGTAGTGAGTATTATCTTATATTGGTAGTAGTTGTGTCACCTTAGAATAGAGCACAAAGTTACTGAGTCCATTTGTCATCATAATTTTGGGTTTAGCATGACCTTAGGAAGCTGAGCTCAATACATAGATTTTTCTCCACTGACTGGTTACTCTTCCAGTCCCTATGGAGAGTTTGATTGATGCCTCATGCATCTCATGGTTTGATCATTGATTCTATGCTGCCAGACTCCTCCATATGTCTCATGCTCTTTCTCAAAGGAAGTCTATCAACCTATTTCATCCATTCCTCAGAACTCTTGACTTTTCTTGTCGTCCATACCCTCAGTTTGTCTTAGAATCACATGATGTTGTAGTCCTATTACACACCCTGGCCCCACTTTCATCATTGGTAGGTAATCGTGAACCCAATAGTCGACATTTCATCATTGGTCATTGACTGGGTGGTTTCCCTTGTGTTCAACAGAAATACATCTATTCACACATTAGGATTTGTGTAGTGTCTTGGATGCCATTATCTTTATTTGTGGTTTCCTCTCCTTTGTCAGCATTTTTCCTCATTGGATTCCATTCAGAGAGTCTTTTTTGTGTACCACTTTCACTTTGCACACATGAACAACAGACATGGTCATTGGTTCATGAACATGTTCTTCGTCTGATTTCCTCCAAATCATGAAGCTCCTGCTTTGTACCTCGTGTTGAATGATGGGATATTCCTTAATGCTCTCTTTTCAGTGGGTCTCCTTCCATCGACTTCATCTCATCTATTCTGGAAATGAAACCTAGAGTCCTATGAGTACCTTGAGGCTTGTAGTCATTAGTGGTAGGTTCTCTCACCATTGACATTGGGAATACATCAATGTCTCTTGATCGATGGATTGTTCAAGTGTTTGACTCCAAATCCTTTATTCACACTTGTAAGAATGTACTCAGTGCCTTGATACCTACTTTCATCATCGGTAGGCTATCTCATGTTTGTTAATAGTATACCTCAATGACCGGTAATCAAACAATGTCTCATTGTGTTTGAACTCAAATCCTTCACACAATGTAGACTTGTACCTTTGGCAGATTGTGTAGAAGACTTGAAGACATCAATATGTGGCCGCAACTTTCCTAAGTTGTTTCTTTCTTTTCATCAGACCAATACCTATGTGAATTCAATGATTATGGGAGATCATATTGTCCTCCATTGTATACAGATATCTTTAGATTGATTTTGAGGCTGGTTCTACTGGGCCTTGTTCGTCACTATGACAACCTATGGCATGTAACCGCACTTTTACTTTCCTTTTCATGGCCATAAACAATTGTTTGGTATATTTTCACATGGATGTGCAGTGTAATTCAAATTGGAAGCCATGTATGCAAAGTCAGTGTAGATTGTAATGAGCAACTAGTTCTTCCAGTTGGTTCCCCATCACTCCACTTCTGTGTTTTTTAATGTATTTTGACCATCGTAGATACTCCTCTGATCTCACACGTTAGGGGGAATCTATTATAGAAATATTTTTCTCACCCCATGCAATCTTGCATAGAAGGCCTTTTTCCATTTCCTTATGTAGATTTTTCATCCCTTGTTGCAAATCTCAGAGCTAACAATACATTTTTTCCACATATACGCATATTGTCTACTATACAACATGCGTATATGTAGGTTGCACCACTACACGTACATCAGGAAATGTGCCCAAAATTGAAAAATGGTGTTGGTTTTCCATGTCACGATAGGAGATCAATGATACTTGGCCTTCCATATACTGGAAACATTCTGAGTCATCCTTTAAGTTCCACTTGAAGGCTATAAATGGGTCAATTCCGAGCTATGGAAAAGAAGAGAAAGAATTCGACTTTGAGAGAAAATTTACTCTGGAGGAATTATGAACACAGTGTTCAGTCCCCAATATCTTCCCTTATTGAGTGAGAAATCCATTGTATATCTTACATGAGCTTGCCTTTGGTGGAGGATTGAAGTGGTGGAGGCCCAGCTGGGAAGAAATTAGTTTCTCAGTTCTGAGCCGTGCTGACACGAAAGTCTGTAACCTATTCACTTTTAATGATCATATCTTAATAGAAATACTCTTTTCTCCTCTAATTGATATCTTGAAAATATTTGAATTATTATTCCATGGACGTATTTGCTATGAATGTTAATTGATTATGCTATTGGAAGTGATAACATCATATATTATCACCATATGCTTTCTTTTCTTGGTTGTTGAGGACTAGTTGCGGTTATATTGCTTTGGGTCAAGTGCTCAATGGTGGACTTCATCGAACATATGGACAAGGTAGGCCTTTTATCTTGTCTTGGTAGCATATTTGTTTATACAACATACTTGAGAATATAGTTGATTTCTGGAGTCATCTTCGTCTGTTGTGGTTTGTCCCTAGACATAGAGAGATTTTCCTCGTAAGACATATAGGATAGGCATCCAATCCATCATGCACATTTGCATAATCCTATGACTGTCACTCATATGCCTTAGGTACAAAACCATTTCATAGTGACACCGAACCTTCTATATGAAACTAGAAGTGTCATTATCGAATGGTAGAGACTTACCAAACATGGGTGCCCTAGTTAGATCCTCTTCTTCATTCGGTGCCAATGTAGAGATTTTTTTCCATACGACTGGGATTCCCTTATAGATAATACATGACTTTATGTTAAACCTAATTTATTACCCATAAACATTCTTACCTATACCTACAAGACTCCCAACCGAGTTTGATTTAAGCTCTTTTTTGACTCATTTCAAAAAGCGAAAAGATTTCCCAGTGAACTTATCTCTTTCACAGTCATAAATTGAATTTGAAAGGACCTCTATTTGGTGCAAGTTTATCCCTTTTTCAAACCAAGTAGACTAAGATTACAAAAAAATGACATTTTTTTGCGTTAAGTTGTAATTGCATCTCATGCCCTTTCTTGTAGTATTGATCCTATTGCCAGTTCTCTCTTTTGCGTTATAAGACTCTCACCTCAACAGTTTTCATCACCGGCCAAGAAGAGCCTTGTTTATATCCTTTGTATATTGACACCTTATACCCAGGAGGAAACATTCCCCTGAGTGTCCATCTCCTGCATGCACCTACTTGCATTGAGAATATGTATTTTCCATTGCTGGAACTAGTTTTTCTTACTTGTGACACTCGTTTCCTCCTCTATATCATATCATTCATTTGACTATGAAAAAAAAACGACGGGCGAGAAGGGAATATTATCTTATATTGGAAACATTCGTGTTGCCTTTGAATAGAGAACAAAAGTTTTTTGTCCACTTGTCATCAAAATTTTGAGTTTAGCATGACCTTAGGAAGATGAGCTCATTACAAATATTTTACTCCCTCGACTGGTTACTCTTATAGTCCCTATGGAGAGTTTGATTGATGCCTCCTACATCTCAAAGTTTCATCATTGAGTCTATGCTGCCAGAGTCATCCATATTTCTCATGCTCTTGCTCAAAGGATGTCTATCGACCTGTGTCTTCCATTCCTTATAACTCTTGACTTTGCATGTCGTCCATACCCTCAATGTATCTCAGAATCACATGAAGTTATAGTCCTATTGTGCACCTTGGTCCTACTTTCCTCATTGGTGGGTAAACTTGAACCCAACAATCAACCTTTCATCATTGGTTGTTGACTGGGTGGTTTCCCTTGTGTTCGATGGTAAGACATCTATTCACACATTGGGATTCATGTAGGGTCTTGGATTCCATTACCCTTATTGGTTATTTCCTAGCTTTTTCTAACAATTTTCCTTATTGGTTGTTATTCAAAGGGTCTTTTTTGTGCACTTCTTGCATCTGACACACGTGGAAGATGCACGGGGAAGTTGGTTAGTGAATATGTTCTTCATCCAATTTCCTCCAAATCATCAAAATCCTTCTTTTTACCTCATGCTGAATGATGAGAGATGCCTTAATGCTCTCCTTTCAGTGGATATCCTTCCATCGAATTTAGCTCATCTATTATGGAGATGAGACCTAGATTCGTATGATTACCTAGAGGCTTTCAGTCATTAGTGGTAAGTTCTCTTGCCATCGCAGGTTGGGAGTACATCAATGTCTCTTGATCGATGGATTCTTCAAGTGTTCGACCCTGAAAACTTTATTCACACTTGTAAGAATGTATTTGGTGCCTTGATACCTATTTTCATTATCAATAGGTTGTCTCACGTTTTTTAACAATATACCTCAATGATCAGTAATCAAACGAAGTCTCATTGTGTTTGACCTCAACTCCTTTATTCACACGGTGTAGAATTGCACCTTTTTCGGATTGTGTAGAAGAATTGAAAACATCAGTTCATAGTCGCAACTTTCCTGAGTTGTTGCTACCTTTCATTGGACTAGTACCTATGTGACTTCAATGATCATGGGAGATCAGATGGTACTCCATTGTATACAAATATCTTCTAATTAATTTTGAGACTTGTTTTACTGGCCCTTGTTCGTGACTATAAAATCCTTTATCATGTATTCACCTGTGTATTGCCTATTCATGGCCATGGACAACTGTTTGGAATATTTTCACATGGATATGCAGTGTAATTCAAATTGGAAGCCATGTGTGAAAATTCAATAAATATTGTAATTAGAAACTAGTTCTTCCAGCTGGGTCCCCATTACTCCACTTCTGGGTCTTATAATGTATTTCAGCCATCACAGATACTCCTCTGATATCACACATTAGGGGGGCTCTATTATAGCAATATTTTCCTCACCCTATGCAAACTTGCATAGAAGGCCTTTTTCCATTTCCATATGTAAAATTGAAGTCTCTTTTTGCAAATCTCATAGCTAAAAAAATTATTTTTCCACATATGCATGCCCAACATGTAGGAGAACATGCGTATACACAGGTTTCACCACTACAACCTGTGAACATTGAGATTTGTGCCCAAAAATAAAAAATGGTGTCAGGTTTCCATGTCACGTCATGAGATCCATGATCTTTGACCTTCCATATATTGGAAACGTTATGACTTGACCCTTTAGTTCCACTTGAAGGCTAAAAATAGGACAAATCTAAGCTATGGAAAAGAGGAAAAGAATTCAACTTTGAGAGCAAAGTTACTTTGGAGAAATTATTCACTTCATATTGAGTTTGCATCCCTTTGTCCTTTTAAGTATGAACACATTGTTCAGCCCCTAAGATCTTCCCTACATTATTGAGAACCTCATTGTCTCTCTTACATGAGCTTGCCTTTGGTGGAGGATTGAAGTGGTGGAGACCCAACTAGAAGGGACTTAGTTTCTCGGTTCCGAACCATGCCGACATGAAATTTTGTAATTCATTCACTTCTGTTGATTACATTTTAATAGAAATACTATTTTCTCATCTAATTAATATATTGAAAATATTTGAATTGTTATTCTGTGGGTGTATTGGTTATGAATGTTGATGGATTATGCTATTGAATGTGATAACATTATATATTATCACCATATGATTGCGTTTCTTGGTTTTTGATGACAAGTTTCATGTGCATTTCTTTGAGTTAAGTGCGCAATGGTGGACTTCATCGAATGTCTGGACGAGGTAGGAATTTTATCTTGTCTTGCTAGAATATTTGTTTATACAACATACCTGAGATTAGATTTGATTTATGCAGTCATTTTCTTTTGTTGTGGTTTACCCCTATCCATATAGATATTTTCCTCATAACACCCAGATTCCCTCTCAAAAGAGGAAGGCATTTGATCCACAAATCACTAAGTGTATTTCTGTTGGATACCCTGATGGTGTGAAGGGATACAAACTTATTGATCTTTACTCAGACTGGCTCATCATTGAACAAAGTGTCCAATTCGAGGAAAGTGTCTTGCATGTACCAAAACAACCACATGCATACACCTTCATTCTTCCACCTATCTGAGATGATGAGCATGCACATTTTGATTCTTCTTTAGATGAGAATTCTGATTTAGAAGATTTAGATGATCCAGATACAGAGTTAGTACAGTCAGATAAAGATTCAATGCATCGATATGCAGATGTAGAGCCATAGTAGAGGCCTAAGTGGGCCCAGACTACTCTTCAGGATGCAGGGGATATTGTTGGTAATCCAACTGATACTAGGAGAACTCGATCTGATTTTGATGAACCTTCTATTGCACTCACTGCAACTGAATCATTTCCCTCCAGGAATATTTTCTTGGTTCAGTCTTGATATCCACATTCTTATGGAGAGGCCACTAGAATCCCTTTTGGGAATCGTCCATGCAGGAGGAGTATAAATCCCTCCTCAAGAACCATACTTGGGATCTAGTTCCTCTTCCTTTTGGAAGGAAAATTGTCAAGTGCAGATGGGTCTATAGGAACAAGATTGCATTGGATGAACATATTAGTAGATACAAACCCAGGCTTGTTTCCAAAGGATTTCAGCAGGTGCATGGCCTTGACTATGATGAGACCTTCGATCCACTAGCGAAGATGGATTCCATATGTTTGTCACTTACCGTTATGAAAACCAAGGGATGAGAAGACCATTAGATGGATGTGAAGAATGCATTTCTTCATGGTGATCTTTCTGAGGATATCTATATGGAGCATCCATAGGGATTTATGCAGGATTCATCTTTGGTCTGTCGACTGAAGAAGTCTCTTTATGGCCTCAAGCAGGCTCCGAGGGAATGGTATGCCAAGATCGACTCCTACCTATTTTCATAAAAAATTGTACATTGTAAATTAGACCCGAATGTATACATGCTCAGGACAACTGATTCACTTCTACTCTTAGTTTTGTACGTTGATCATTTCTTGACCATCGGTTGCTCGACTTCAACAATTGTTGTAGTCAAGAGTATTCTACATGACATGTTTTTTATGATGGACATGGGTACTCTACACTTCTTCCTTGGACTTGAGATCAGTCAAGATGCATCAGGAATCAAACTATCATAGGCCAATTATGCTTGAGATATCCTTGAGAGATTTCACATGAACGAATGCAAGTCTGCTCCAACTCCTTTCCTATAGGAGTCAAACTTGAGGATGGCGGGGACACTCCACTAGTTGAAAACACACTGTATAGACAGCTAGTGGGGTGCTTGTTGTATCTCACACATTCGAGACCAAACCTCTCCTATGAAGTTGGTGTAGTTTCCAGATTCATGTAGGAGCTGCATGAGCTACATTGGAAGGATGCAAAGCATATCCTTTGATACATATAGGGAACCATCACCTTTGGGATTCATTATGAAATAGAATATACATTAGATCTCATCGGGTTCACTGATTCTGATTGGGCTAGAGATAACACTGATCAAAATTCCACATCTAGTTACTCAGTCAGTCTTGGTTCGAGGCCTATCCGTTGGTCAAGCAAGAAGCAGGTTGTTATTTCTCTTTCTTCAGCCGAGGTAGAGTAAAAATGGGTAGTTAACATAACCATTGAGGCTATGTGGCTACACCATTTTCTCATTGAGTTGGGTATTCAGTTTCATCGATCGATTTTCATCTGGTGTGACAACTAGAGCACTTTGAAGTTCTATAGAGATCCAGTTTAGAGATAGTGGATGAAGAACATTGAGATCCACATGCACCACATCCGGGACTTAGTACATTAGGGTATCATCGGTATATAGTTCTCTCCTTAAATAGAACATATGACATACATCTTCACCAAGACTTTCACTGAGCATAAGTTCCATTCTCTGCGAAGTCGTCTTGGAGTGACAAACACAGTTGCCTATCAACTGTAGTTCTTTGTTTTTTACATACATTGTACCTTGAGGGGGGATTTTTCCCATGAGGTTTTCCCTCTTTCCTCACTTTATTTCAGTGTATCTTTTATATTTGGTTACCTAACATGGTCTCGTTGCCGAGACCCATTCTTTATTTTCATCATCGTGATGTTTAGAGGGGGTGTTGGAGTTACTTCACACACACCTAGGATTTATTTTTCCTAAGTTTTTTCCTATGATTATTAGTCTTTATCTAGTCTCCTAAATTTTAGGGAGAATATTCCTCTAGGATAATATTCTCTTAAGTTTTCACTTCAAATTGACTAGTTGAGTGGAGTCTAGATGTTGCATTGGTTTTTTCACCATGCAACATTGGGATCATCACCAGATAATGCGCATTATCCTTGGTTTCATAACCATACTAGTGCATTACCCATGATTCCTTGATATCCTTATTACTTCACTCTGTTTTAGTCAGTTAATTGAAGACTTGTAGACTAGTTAACTGAGCTAGGTGGAAGTTCACTCCCATGACTTACTAAGAGACTAGAATGGGTGGAAGTTCACTCATGTAACTGCTAGTGTGTGTCCAAATCACTCTAGACCACCACTATGGTGCATTGGCTTCACCTCCAGTGTGCATTGGTTGACTTATACAGAGTATATCATGTGTAAATTATTCATTATTAATTACGGTTAATGAGAATTCTTCCATTCTTTATCTGTTTCTTCCTCTTTCTCAATTTCTCTCTGCAAATGTGTGTGGTATTTTCTATCTAGATATATTATGTGTAGGTTCAACACATTTACAAATTGTTTATCAACTATCATACTTGAAGTCTCGAGCACTGTAGACTGATGCTCAACCTGGTGGTTATTAATCGTTGCATGAATCCTATGGGCCTTTCCCAAGACTCCAACTGTAGTCGGTCCTAATGATACGACAACTCTTTCCTTCTCAATAGGACAATATCTCTAGTAATGTGTCTCTCCACATGTCCAACATCCATTCTTCTGTCCCATGCTCCTAGTCCTAGAGGAAGAAGTTGTCAGTAAAGGATTCTGCAGTCCTGGTCTATTTCACGGAACAAGTCTATGCTACCACCACCATTGAGGAAGACATTGTTTCTTCTACTATGGTTATTTGTATGAAGTCCTTTGACTGGTAGTCGGTCTACATGGAATAGAAAATACATGTCCTCTAGGTTCATTGTGGTGCCTAGAAGTCTTCCTAAATGGTGGTTGCTACTATGACGCTCTAGGTGGCACATGTCTTATCTACCTAGAAGGAGTCCTACCCTGACCCCAACTGTTCATCTCTTCCTTATAAATGATGGCATTCTAAACTGGATCGTACAATGTCTGAGGCATCAAGATCCTCACTTTCGAATGAATGTTGAAGTTGAGGCCAAACACAAATTTGTTAAATTTTAATTTCTTAGTGCTCATATGTGGATCATATCTGAGTAGCTCAATGTACTTGGTGACTATCCTGTCGTAAGACATTGAACTCATTAATTTGACACTCAATGAATTCTTCGGACAAGTACCTCTCCCAGAATCATTCCTCAAACAATTCCCATGAAACATATTTAACGAACATGATTAGTTGAGGTAAGAGTGTCTTCCACCAAAGAAGCACACTCACTTTCATTTGAAAGGCCATCATGCAAACCTTCATGTTGGAGGTGTAATCGTTTAGTTCGAAGAACATCACCATGTTCTCCAGCCATGCCTTGACGGCTAAGATATCCGTGGCACCCTAGAACTCAAGAAATTTTACCTTCTCAAGTTCTCTATGTATACTACTACTAACCACATGAGGGTACTATGAACCCTCATTGGGAACAAACTCTCCGCCCTCATCCTGATCAAGGTAGTTGATAAATTCCTATAACATACTATGAAAGGATCTCATCATACCTACCACATCTGCCACTGCAACTTGTTCTTGCTCATTAGTTTGTCCTTCTCCCAGTGGAGAAGATCTCTTGGGTGTTGAAGTACTTGGAGGAGGCATTCCTCTTCCTCCCGCAGCCCAATGTCTACTCATCCTGCGTCCTCTAACCATGATACCTTCATAGAACAATTTCAAACTTTATTAGCGATTATATTTAACTATTGAATTAAATAGTGGAAGTCGTAACAGGTCTAATGTGCTTGAACCCACTTTGATACCATATGTAATAACCTATTCTGTAAAAACACAATGTAAGCCACTACATCAAGTACTATTTATTTTTTTGTAAAGCAAGTTAAGGTATGTATATAACAACAATTATATAAGAAATTCTAATTTATATACAAGATAACAACGGATAAACGATCTGTAATTATTCAACATCTAATTTCTTACTCAACACTGAATTCATAGTAGAGACTCTGTATTTAAATATACAGTATCACATAAATAATTGCATATCTTCATAACATACTTTACCCTAACACAAGAGACGTACAAAATGAAAATTTTCAAGTAGGAAACAATTGATGTCATATATTTTTGAATTTGTGTGATAACCATGTTAAGTTTCCAGGTTTTGGCGAGTACTCTTTTTCCAAGGATGAAAAAAAGTTGTAGTTTCAGGTCTCCTGAAGATATTATATATCCCATTTAGTTTGTTAATTTGCATGAAATCAACCCTTCAAACCTGTTTGTTTAGCGTAAACCCCACAATAGTTGATTTTTAACATCATGTTCCAAGATTTATTGTAACTACAATGGTTGAGGTTGTACTATTTTTCTTTTAAAGAAAACTCTGAGTGCGTACCCTTCCAAGCATAGAAACTAGACAAAAGGCAAGATGAGAACATAAATTAAAAAAATGTCTTTTAGAATAGTAGTATCTACTAAAGGAGACTAGAAAATACCGGAAGGATCCCCGAAAACATATAAACAAAGATCCAAGACAACAACCAAATTATACTATATTAATAACAATGAAGCGCTTGATATTTGAATACCGGTAAATTCTTGAAGGTTTTGTACTTAAAAAATTTAAATGGTAGGCTAAAACCACTATCTCAGCTTCTATTCAAAAATATCAGTAGGGTATAATCTGAGCTTTATTTCAATTTACTCGACTATGCAACATGTCAAAAAAGTTGGGTAAAAAAATGACGAAGCATACACAACTAATGATGGAGGAGGGGTCAATTTTTTTTTATTTCTCCCCATTGTAAGATCAATGATTCCAAATTCTGATTTTTAGATAAACTATCCATTGAATTTATTATCATTCTAAACCAATTAAATCATAACGTAACTACTGAAATCATAATATAATCATTCGATCAATTTCTCATAAATTGTAACATAATCGAGCTAAAATTTAAGAGTTTAACCTATAAAAGTTCGGTGACATGGGTTAATTTATCAACTGATTTTACTAAAACTACTTCTCCCATTAATGATAAATAGGATAGTAAAACTATATATATAAAACAATTGGTAATATTAAGGGTCGGGTTGTCCCCTCAAATTATTTGGATTTCAATAGTATTCTATTACAAAATAAAGATATCTAACCAAAATACTGTGACCAAGAATGTGATGACTCTTGAGGACCTCCCAGTCGATGATAGGGGTACTCTTCTCCCCCCTTAGCCCCCTGATCCGCAAAGGGGCACAACAGGCACAAAAAACTCAATAGCACAAACTTTCCCTCACAAGAAGAAGCTTCCACCTCTTACACAAGTTTGCAACCCAACTCTCCACAAGTAAACTAGTTAGTAAATTTTTTGGCAACATAATAGTACTTCCAAAATTGAAGTCCTCTCCCTTTCTATCCATTTCTTTTATAGGAAAGTTCTCAATGACACATGTCCTCTCATGCACAATAAACAATTTTTAATAATTTAATTAATGATTATTCACCCACACCACTTATCACAATCTCCTAAAGTCGCACAAGTAAATTATCCTTTTATTTTATTTAATTAGACATTTTCCCTCACATTCCCCAATTTGTTCCTATTTTTCCTCTTAGTTGTCCCTTAGTTCCTCAATCTTTCATTTATTTTGTGTCCCCTAACTAGATTTTAGTTTGAGATGGATTACAAGTCTTCTTTTATTTAGGATTTGTGGTTGATTGAATCAAGATGCTACTCTATCTCGACAACCTATTCTCTCATATTTTAATTTCTTCTTATTTAAAAATCTCTTTTATTATTTTAATGCACACATGTGCATTTACCCAATTTTATTCATATTTCTTCTTTTACTTAAATTGCTAGTCTAATTCCCTTCCTTCCCTTTTAATTTTTTACTTTAGTCAAACATATTAGACTTAGACTCTTGTTATATTTCTTAGTTTGTAATTTAAAAATTAATTAAATATTCTGTTCTAACAAGGACTAAAGATTTTTATTATATTTTCTAGGATATCTAGATTTTTATTGACTAACAATTTGATTACATGACATGCCCTTCAAGACGCACCTCTATGCTCCAAGGGTGCCACTCTCCTTTGACTAGTTTGTAATTTTGTCGGACACTTGGAGTCAACACTTCACTTGGTCGACCTTGTGAGAGATGAAGGGCTATCTAAGGAATAAGGATTCCACATTATTGAATGCCCTTTAGAATTCTTTGTGAGTGGCTATCTCAGTCTACCCTTAGATCATCGTGAACCTCTCTAACTAGGTAATCATTAAATTACAGTTCAAATCATGACATGAGTTCTAGTAGGCTATGACAGGCAGTCTACCACACCTATCCCTCATCTTTCTAGTTTTTGTGTATGACCCCTTTACTACTTATGTGAGTTGGATTAACAAATGTCACCAAGCCTACATCCACTGACAAGGAAAAATTCAATAATTCATATATATAACATCCATACTGAAATAATCAAATAACACATGCATGTAAATAAAATACTCAAGCCAATACAATCCACTCCCTGACTCAATCCAAAGTGCAAGGAAGTCCATTGATCCCATTGACATCCTCAACCTGTCATGTATTATGCACACTCAAGAGAACTCGTCAATAATACCTGTCAATATATATACATATATAAATTAAAATGTAAATCATAATGACATTATAATATTGCTCATAATCAAGTCGAAATCATAATGTACCATAATCGTATCACTTGCTCACAAGTTTCCTCAAAGAATAAGTTAGTGTAAAATGTGATCGGTGGAACTAGATGTTACATACACCCCTTCTTGTTTTAAACTTCATCCTGAAGTTTGTAACATATAATAAGGAAAGTAATAATGTATCTGACACATATCTACATATATAATCTATCAAAGAAATAAGGAAATTGTTCACGCATCGCATATGAATCCTCCCATGTAGCCGAGTGTGGATTAAAATTCCCCACTGGACCTTGACCTGATCGACCATTCGACATTGTATATTTCTAGTGTGATGGTCCAATATGCGGATTGGATATTCCATGAGATAACCCTCATCCAACACCTCCAAAGAAATCATGTCAATAACATGTGAAGGATCTGAAATATAATGTCGTAAAATAGATACATGGAATACATTGTGAATACACCTCAAAGAATAAAGAAAGGCTAGTTGGTAAGCCATGGGTCCTTTCTTTTTTGTAACTTTGAAAGGTGCCACAAACCTAAAATAGATTTGATCAGCCTTTCCAAAATTGATATAACTCTTATGCAGTTTCACCTGCAAGAAAACATTGTCTCCAACTTCATAGTTGTGGGAAATGCGATGTGCATCAACATAACTCTTCTACTGATATTGCGCTTATTTAATTGTTTGTCTTATAGTTTGCATCTTTTCTTACATTTCTTGGATTACTTCCGGTCCCGTGAGGACTCTATCTTCTAGTCAATTTCAACTCAAAGGTGTCCTATGATGCAGGAGCATCTCAAGCAAGCCAGCGCAGAGACAACGGATAGCTGGAAAAGCTCCAGCACAAATTTTGAAAATGTATTAAAATATTAATGAAGCCATTAAGAAGGAGTTCCCTTGTAAAATGTAATCAGACCTTGAGAGATCCAATCTCTTCCTTAGTAGGTAGAAGGAATTTATAGTAGTAATTGAAGGTAGATAGAATTGAATGTTAGATTAGACAGTTTTAGAGTGCAAGAGGGAAACATGATATAGACACCCTCATTGTGTATTGTATTATTATTGTGAAGAGCATATAGAGCTGAGAAGCAGAGAGCTGTGTGAAGACACCCATGTATAGATATTTGAATTAATAGAGGAGCTTTGATTCAAATTCATGGCGTCATGTTTGTTCTCTGTGTGTGTATGTTGAATGTTATGCTCATGGTTATTTTACATCTTCTACTATACATTTTCTTTTATGTTATGTATGAATGATTTCTTGTTGAATGTTTGAAATTTAAGAGGAAAGGAAAAATGAATAAGTTTCAATTGTTTCTCTATTTGAGCAAGAGTTCCTGCAAGGAGTGCAGTTGAATTGTCCGCAAGGAGTGGGTTGATGAAGGGTTCAGAGGGTTGTCTCTGAAAGCTCAGACTAGATAGCTTTTGTTCTCATTCACATAGAAGTGTAGTTAGGCACAGGAGCCATGCAAGGAGTGCGCGGGCCGAGTAAGGTCTCAATGTTGTGAATCTGAGAAGTCTTTGAAGAACTACTACTGTAGGTGTGCGCAGGGTCGAAGGATTTCAACACTTGGAAGTGTTTGAAGGTCACTGCAAGAAGTGCATGCAAGAGTTTCTAAAAGACCTGGAGCCATGGGAAAAATCAGTAGGATTTTAACCTTCGAAGGGGTCGAAGGAAGGTAACAGGCCAAGTACCTTGAAAATAAGAAGGAGGGTGTAGTGACATCAATCCGCAGAAGGACGATTTTCGCAGAGAGAGGCACTTTGTTTAGTTCGCACAGAAGTCCACAAGGGAAGAATGGACGGTCGGAATTCTCGGTGGAGAATCCGCGAAGTCCCGTGAGTCATCAGATCTCATGGAGGATAAGGAAAGTTACAACGAGTGCTTCGAAAGGTTCTAATATCAAGAGGAGTAGAGCCATCGGTCCAAGCCAGTCAGGGCTGTTGGATCACTCGTGAAATCGCCTATCGGGGTTTCGTGAGAGGAAGGGTCGAAAACTTGGTATTAAAGTTCACGAAATTGCGAAGCACAAAGCCCTGAAGGATTGATAGGATTGTGTGGGACCATAGGGAATAGCAAGGTGGACAGGTGGCACTCTATTGACGTAGAATTCAATTGAGTTGAAGTCTCTAAATGACGAGAAGTCTAGTTGTGGGGCCAGTGCCGAGAAACGTGTCAGAGTCTGACATCTCAGGATTTCAGAGAATAGAATATCGGGATTTCGGGGTTCGTGGGCAGAGTTGTATGTTATCACAACTCGCGAAATCGCAAAAGCTGACAGGTCGGGGTGATATCGGAGTTTCATAGTTTCGGGATTCGGGGGTCAAAGCGACCAGACACTCGACTGTTGGATTCGTGAAGCGCAAATTCAGACCTCCTAAGTGCGAAGGGAGGATCCTGCGAGGAGTTGTTGTGGGTGTGGATTTACCGAAAGGGAAATAGAAGAGTGTTTTAGATTTCTTCAGGCCAAGGAGGGAAGAATGATCCTGTGTATGTGCACTACCTGACCCGTGGGTTGAGGGAGGCTGCATGAGGTTGGTATCAGAGCACAGAAAGGTTCTTTGCTTTCTGTAGCAGAGAAAAGGAAAAATTCACCATGCCACCAAGGAGAAGGGACAGGAAAACACTCGATCCACCAGAGGATAGGGAAATATCGAGAAGGAGAGGTAGGCAAATGACTGATCCCACCATGGAGAAAGAAATGCGTGATCTACGTGCTAGACTTGAGGACATGGAGACAACACAGAGACGTACTGTCAGTGCTGGGGATCTTAGTGATTCCGAAAGTGAAATTGAGGCTGAACATGAAGAAGAAATTGCAGCATAAGATGCCGCAAACGAACATTTGATTAGAGCTATTGCAAGAATGGGTGCAAGAGCAAAAATGGACATTCCAGTTTATGAGGGAAACTTGGATGCAGAGGAGCTTCTAGAATGGATTAGAGCTCTGGACACATACTTTGACTATGAAGATGTCTAAGAAGACAAAAAGGTCAATCATGTTGTCACAAGATTGAAGGGACATGCAACATTGTGGTAGGATGAACTACAAGCTAACAGACGTTGCAAGGGCAAGCAAAAGATAAAAAGATGGGATAAAATGATCGCTAAGATGAAGGCGAAATTCATCCCCAGGGATTATCAAATTAGTCTATTCAGGAGAATGCAGAACCTGAGATAGAACCTGATGACAGTAAAAGAATACACTGAAAAATTCTACAAGCTGAACATCAGGGCAGGTCATCGGGAGAGCGATGATGAAAAATTTGCCAGCTACATGAATGGCCTGAGATATGACATTCAGGATGAGATGAGCATGGTAACCATTCAAATGGTGGAAGATGCCTATCAGATGGCTTTGAAAGCAGAAGAGAAGTTGAGCCAAAAGCAGGGTCAGAGAGGCCAAGGCAGAAGTTAGCCCAGAGGCAAATCAGTTGCCCAAGATAAATATCAAAAGCCCAAGGAGGACTGGAAGAAACCTCAGACTCAAACTAAGAGAGGTGGAACCTCACAGCGAGGGAAACATACTGAATTGAGAGGATATTATTCTGACAATAATACTTTTCCTCATACTAGAGGTAGAGGAAGAGGAAGAGGTGGAGTAATAACATGCTTCACATGTGGAAATAATGGGCACAAGTCTTACGAGTGTCCAGATAAAAAGAAAGAGAGTGGAGAGACTCAAATTTCCGAAGCACAGAGGCGAGATGTTAAGGCGGAAGATCGTTGATGATGCGAAAAGTCCTTTTGATGCCAGAGAAGGAGGTGGAGAGTTCAGTCCAAAGAACCAAACTTTTCCGGACTGCTTGCAAGACCAAGGATAGGGTATGCAAGGTTATTGTGGACAGTGGTAGAACATATAATCTCGTTTCTATAGAGATGGTAGAAAAGTTGGAGCTGGAGACGATTGATCATCCAAGCCCATACATAGTTTCGTGGATACAAAAAGGACATCATGTAACTGTCACTAAACAATGTTTAGTTGAATTTAAGATAGGAGGATATAATGATAAAATATTATGTGATGTTATTCCCATGGATGTTTGTCATCTATTGCTGGGTAGACCATGGCAATATGATAGGAATGTGATTCATGATGGGAGAATGAACACATACACCCTAGAGAAGAATGGGAGAACTCACATGTTTCTTCCAATCAAGGATAAGGAGGTGAATCCGGAAGTAAGTAACACTGTACTTCTCATGAGTGGGAAGGAACTTCTTACAGAGGTTAAAAAGAAGGAAGAGTCGTAGCTCATTGTGGTCAAAAAACTGAAGATTGTTTTGACCAGCACAAGAGTGGATGAACTACCTCATTCATTGCCACCGATCAAAAGTGTGAGTCATCATATTGATCTCATACCAGGAGCCAATTTTCCAAACAAAGCTGCATACAGATTGACGCCGCAAGATAATGAAGAGGTTAAAAGACAAGTCTAGGATTTGTTGGACAAAGGTTTGGTCAGGGAAAGCTTGAGTCCATGTGTTGTTCCAACAGTACTCAATCCGAAGAAAGAGGGAGGCTGGAGGATGTGTACTGACTCGAGGTCCATTAACAAGATAACCATCAGGTACATATTTCCATTGCCAAGGATGGATGATCTGATGGATTTCTTGAGTGGAGCAAAGTATTTTTCAAAGATTGATTTGAAAAGCGGTTATCATCAAATCCGCATGACAGAAGGTGATGAGTGGAAAACAACATTCAAAACAAATGAGGGGTTGTATGAATGGCTTGTTATGCCATTTGTCTTAGCAAATGCACCGAGTACGTTCATGAGGTTGATGAACAAAGTCCTGAGGGAGTTCATTGTAAAATTTGTTATCGTATATCTGGATGACATACTGGTTTTCAGTAAAACAGTGGCAGAGCATCTAAAACATTTGGCTACAGTGATGCAGAGGTTACAGCAGGAGAAGCTGTTGATAAACATGAAGAAATCCTCATTCATGAAGACAGAGCTCATTTACTTGGGATTTGTTATTTCTGCAGATGAGTTAAGGATGGATCCAGATAAGGTGGAGGTAATCAAGAATTGGCCATCACCGAAGAATACCTTTGAGGTGAGAAGTTTTCATGGATTGGATAGTTTCTACTGAAGGTTCATTAGGAATTTCAGTGGAATCAGTGCACCGATGATGGACACAGTAAAGAAAAGACACAAGTCTTTTCACTGGACAGAAGAGGCTGAAAAGAGTTTTAATCTGTTGAAGAGGAAGATTACGGAACAACCAATTTTGGTGTTGCCGGATTTCCAAAGGACATTTCAGGTGAAATGCGATGCAAGTGGATTTGCAATAGGGGCAGTCTTGACTCAAGAGGACAGACCGATAGCATACTTCAGCGAGAAGATGAATGAAGTGAAAGTGAAATACTCCACTTATGATAAGGAGTTTTATGCTATTATACAGGCATTGAAAAAATGGAGACATTACTTGATCCCGAAAGAGTTTGTCTTGTACAGTGACAATCATGCGTTGCAATTTGTGACTCAACAGGAAAAGTTGAATCAGAGACATGTTAAATGGGTTGAATACACGCAAAATTTCACTTTTGTGATTAAACATATTTCGGGTACTGCTAACAAAGTTGTTGATGCTTTGAGCAGGAAGTGTTTGCTATTGCAGGAGTTCAAAGTCAAAACATTGGGTTTTGATGACCTAAGGGACATGTACGCAGATTATCCATATTTTAAGGAAGCGTATGAATTAGCTGAGAATCCAATTCTTGGGGATAGGAGCCAATGGATAGACTACATGATCCAGGAAGGATTACTGTTTAAAGGTAATCAACTTTGTATTCTGAAATGCTCCATGAGGGAGAATTTGCTGAAGGAGAAACATAGTGGAGGATTGGCAGGGAAATTTGGTCATGAAAAGACGTTTGAAAAGTTGAATGAGTCATATTTTTGGCCGTGAATGCAAGAAGATGTTAAAATATTCATGGACAGATGCATACTTTGCTAGCATTCAAAGGGAAGGAAATAGAATGCAGGGTTCTATCAACCATTTCCCATACTTGAGAGGTCATGGGATGCAATCAACATGGATTTCATATTGGGGTTGCCAAGAACACAAATAGGTTTTGACTCAATCTTTGTGGTGGTGGATAGATTTTCCAAGATGGCACACTTCATTCCATGTCAGAAAACCAGTGACACGACTCACATTGCGAATCTGTTTTTCAAAGAAGTCATTCGACTTCACGGCTTACCAAGAAGCATAGTTTCGGATCGAGACACCAATTTCATAGGACACTTCTGGAGGACCTTATGGAAGAAGCTGGGAACTAAATTTTCATTTAGTTCATCTTATCATCCTCATATGGATGGACAAACAGAAGTGGTGAACATGAGTTTGGGAGACTTGATGAGAATCCTGGTGACAGAACACCACAGCTAGTGGGACAACATATTACAACAGGTGGAATTTGCTTATAACGACTCAGTTAATAGAAGCACATGGAAGAGTCTGTTTCAGATTGTTTATGGCATGCAACCGATAGAAATTTCTGAATTGAGAGATTCATAACAGAATGCAACTAGAAGCGCTAGTGCAGAAGATTTCAGAGAGGTGATGAAGGAACTTCACAGCCAGGTGAAGGAGCAGTTGCAGAGTTCGAGCCAGGAATATAAGCGTAGAGAAGATCAGCACAGGAGACAACTTCAGTTTGAGGTTGGTGATTTGGTTCTGGCACATTTGAGAAAGGAAAGGTTCCCAAGAGGAACATATAATAAACAGAAGACGAAGAAAATTGGACCATGTAAGGTCTTAAAGAAGTTGGGGATGAATGTTTACGAGATTGAATTACCCGATGGGATCGAAATTTCTCCGATATTCAATATCTCATATTTGTACCCATATAAAGCTGAGGAAGTAGGGACATGAAATGAGAAGCTAGTGATCCAGTGGACAAAGTAGATGCCAGTTGTAGATAAGCCACAGATGGAGTGCATACTGGACAAAAGGGTCAGCAAGAAGACCAGGCGAAAAAAATACTTTGAGTATTTGGTCAAGTGGAAGGGCCATCCAGTTGAAGATGCCAGTTGGGAGAATGAAGTGGAGATCAAGAGGCATGGACAGACCATGCACAAGCTCATGGACAGGAACCCATGAAAATTTTCAAGCTAGGGAGTATGATGCAGGAGCATCTCAAGCGAGCCAGCATGGAGACAACGAACAGCTAGAAAAGCGCCAGCAAATTTTTTGAAAATGTCTTAAAATATTAATGAATCCATTAAGAAGGAGTGCCCTTGTAAAATTTAATCATACCTTGAGCGATCAACTCTTTTCCTTAGTAGGTAGAAGGAATTTATAATAGTAAATGAAGGCAGATAGAATTGAATGTTAGATTAGACAGTTTTAGAGCGCAAGAGGGAAACGGGATATAGACACCCTCATTGTGTATTGTATTATTATTGTGAAGAGCATACAGAGAGAAGTAGAGAGATGTGTGAAGACACCCATCTACAGAGATTTGAATTAATAGAGAAGAGCTTTGATTCAAATTCATGGCGTCGTGTTTCTTCTTTGTGTGTGTATGTTGAATGTTATTCTCATGGTTATTTTACCTCTTATACTATACATTTTATTTTATGCTTTGTATGAATGATTTGTTGTTGAATGTTTGAAATCTGAGAGGAAAGAAAAAAGGAATGAGTTTCAATTGTTTCTCTATCTAAGCAAGAGTTCCTGCAAGGAGCGCAATTGAATTTTCCGCAAGGAGTACGTTGACGAAGGGTTCAGAGGGTTGTCTCTGAAAGCTCAGACTAGATAGATTTTGTTCTCATTCACATAGAAGTGTAGTTAGGCACAGGAGCCATGCAAGGAGTGCGTAGGATGAGTAAGGTCTTAGATTTGTGAACATGAGAAGTCGTTGAAGAACTACTTCTGCAGGTGTGCACAGGGTCGAAGGATTTCAACACTTGGAAGTGTTTGAAGGTCGTCGCAAGAAGTGCATGCAAGAGTTTCTGAAAGACTCGGAGCTGTGGGAAAACTCAGTAGGATTTTAACCTTCGAAGGGGTCGAAGAAAGGTAACATGCCAAGTACCCTGAAAATATGAAGGAAGGCACAGTGACATCGAGCCACAGAAGGACGAGTTCCGCAGAGAGAGGCACTTTGTTTAGTTCACACATAAGTCCACAAGGGAATAACAGATGGTTAGAATTCTCGGTGGAGAATCTGCGAAGTCCCGTGAGTCGTCAGATCTCATGGAGGAGAAGGGAAGTTACAACGAGTGCTTCTAAAGGTTCTAAGGTCAGGAGGAGTAGAGCCATCAATCCAAGCCAACCAATGCCATTGGATCACTCGTGAAATTGCCTATCGGGGTTTCGTGAGAAGAAGGGTCAAAAACTTGGTATTAAAGTTCACGAAATCATGAAGCGCGAAGCCGTGAAGGTTGATAGTATTGTCTGGGACCATAGGGGCCAACAAGGTGGACAGGTGGCACTCTATTGATGTAGAATTCAATCGATTTGAAGTCTCGAAACGACGAGAAGTCTAGTTGTGGGGCCAGTGTCGAGAAACGTCGTAGAGTTTGACATCTCAGGATTTCGAAGGATAGAATATGGGATTTTGGGGTTCATGGGAAGATTTGTATGTTATCGCAACTCGCTAACTCACGAAAGCCGACATGTCGGGGTGATATTGGAGTTTCGGAGTTTCAAGATTCGGGGGTCAGAGCGACCAGACACTCGATTGTTGGATTCGCGAAGCGTGAAGTCCAACCTCCTAAGTGTGAAGGGAGGATCCCGTGAGGAGTTGTTGTGGGTGTGGATTTTCAGAAAGGGAAATAGAAGAGCATTTTAGAGTTCTTCGGGCCAAGGAGGGAAGAACGATCCTGTGTACATGGACTACCTATCCTGTGGGTTGAGGGAGGTTGCGTCACCTACACAGTAGTCTGTATATAAACTCAAAAGGTTCCATCTTAATTGTACTCTGATAACTGTTGTTGTACACAAACTCTACCAATGTTAAAAACTCTTTTCAAAATTTTTTTTGATCCATCACATACATTCAAAACATATCCTCTAAAATTTGATTCGTTCTTTCTTTTTTTCCATCTATTTCGGGGTGATAATTTGTACTAAAATTCAATTGTGTTCCCAAAGCCTCTTGGAAACTAGTCCAAAAACCTCGAGTGAATAATGTTCCTCTATCAGATATTATCTTCCTTGGTACACCATGCAATCTCATATTCTTGCAAACAAAAACTCTAGCTATGTTCGATACCTGATATTTTGTATGAACTAAAATAAAATATGCACTCTTCGTTAGAGTGTCAACAACCACAAAAATAGAATCATGTCTCCTTGTCGTCAGTGGCGACCCAACAATAAAATCCATCGAAATAACTTCCAATTTCGATTCAGGAATTGCATGTGGCTATATCAATATTGTTGGATGTCTATGCTCAACCTTCACTTGATGGAATTCAATACATCTCGCTACATAATCTACTATATCAGTCTTCATTTATTTCCATAAGAATGAAGGCTTAAGGTATTCCTTCATCTTCGTGAGTCTAGGATGAGCCATATACACAACTCAATGAGCTTTGTTCAAAAATGAATTTCTTAATTCGTCATTTGGTGGTGTTATCACTCCAGGAAATTCTCCTAGGCTGTAAGTCGGAGATGCCTGGTAACTAACTCTTTTTCGGGAAATGTTTTCTTAATAATGATGTGTTTTTGTGGATCAAGATGAATATCTAAGGACTGGACTGTGTTTTCAAGACTGTTTAGGAATATAAAATCTCACAAGGCCTTCTAGCTATGCAGTCAGACAAGGTTTGATTAAATGGGTTAGGAAACAGCTATTGAGCCAGATTATACTTCATACCAACAAGCACAATGGGCTTAATAACCAAAGAAATATCTTATGATCATCAAATTAATCAATCAACATATGAGATGACAGTCATATACAGATTGAATGAGCATTAACAAAGAGCATTCACTCACAAGATATCAGAGACAGGAAAGAGAAATCTGACAACACAACTGAGGGAAGCTTGAAATCTTTCATATAATAAGAATAAGTCTTTTTGTTACAGTGGCAGCATCATAGCACTCAAAATCAAACCTTTTCTTCTTCAAATTTTCCTGGCTTTATAGCCTTTACATACAGTTTACATATCCTAGAAAACTGGATCTGTTATACTAAAAATAGAAAGTCAAATTACATTTACAAAAAGATAGGGAAAACACCCAAAAAGGAGGATAATCTCTATGAGCTGGTCCTTAAGATGTGTTGATTGTTGATGACGTGGATATTATCCTTCCAAGGCTTCTTCAACCTGTTCTTCCAAAGATAAATTCGAGCTGATGATGTGTAGCCAAAAACCCCTGAAATTTCTCCTATGAAAAGATGCCAAATGTGGTTAAAACTCTTCTTCTTACCTTATCTCTTATAAATAGTCTTTAAATCTGACTTGATAATTCAATATTTGACTATTCGAAGAAGTTTCGTCTCATTCTGATTCGAAAATCTCTGATCTGTGCAAAATTTCAAGCATTCTGGTTATCACAGACTTTTGGTGGTTAAGAGTATTGATTTCTGAATGTCTTATCCACCGAAAAGGCCCCCTTTTCAGTGGTTAATGAGCGCTCCTGGGCTCCCCTAAACCACCAAAAATCAAATCACTCTCAAAAATCAAAATCTCAAAACTTTATTTACCTGCATGATTGCATTTAGTTCCGAGGATTCTTAGAGGAAATTCCCTTCTTTCTGTCATCAATAACTGTTCATCAAATCTCCTGCTCCTCTCCTGTTCCTCTGCTTGTTTGCAGAGAATGAAACTTTGTTCTATGCATTTTGTAACCCCTATTCCTGCTAGATGTATCACCATATCTGCCATATCACTACAATAGTCAATAGCATATTGAAACTCAGGGTAGCTTAATGCACCTGTGCAAGACTGCCAGAAGCCATGGACTTCTGGATCTGTGGAGAAGGTCATGGGCTTTCCAAACAAGTGGGTTTTAAACAGATTCCCATAACAGGACCTTCTGGTGTCTTCAAAATGGGTTTGGATTTGATGTCTTCAGGGCTTTATCATAAGTTGTGAATGGTAGTGCCAATTAGATCTTTTCAAAATCGTCTCTGCCAACTGTTTTACTGCTTAAAAAATAGGGCAGTGATAACCATGCTCAAGGCTTTAATAAGCTGCAGGGAATCTTCTGTATAAATTTTATAACCACTTTCACGACTCACAGCCTTATGATAGATGAGGAAAACACCATCCAATGATCCCGCTAACTTATCTCTGCAAGCATCACAAACATGTCGTAAAGCCATTGCTGCTGCAGTTGACGAATCGTCTGATGTGATTAGTCCCCTTGTCAAAATTTCTATTAGTGTGAGTAGAAATGATGATGCATTAGGTGCACCACTCAGCCATTTCGAATAAGATCCAATGGTTAAACAAGTTGTCTGATGAAGCTGAGGCTGAGGTGGAAGTTTTGGTAAGAAGCCCATAACCTGTAGCATTACAACTCCTTCATACGTAGGTACTGCTCTTGATATGGCTCGAATACTATACAGTGCAGCTTCTGCAGATCGCCAATCCCAAGATCCTCAATTCCCAATAGTGCTTGCTGCTTGGAAAAAGCTATTTGAGTGAATATTAAGAGTAGTTTCTCCACCCAAAACTGAAGAAGCATCCATCGAAATGTCCCCCAAATCATATCTTGTCCGTTTGAAATCACTAATATCCTCCTTCAACAAGTCTTCATAATTTTGGGGATACATTACTCGAAAACTAACCAGTGATACTAATAACTCAAATGTTGGATGGAAAATGGTCAATATCCTCTCCATTTCAGATTCAATAGCCGCTTCATTTCCAAATGAACGATAATATTCTCTTTTTGTCAGGATAGTTTGGAGACTATGCCAAAAGTTGAATGTCATTGAAGCAATGTCGAATTCCGGGTGAGATGTAACTTCCACTAGAGCTTCAACAATCATCATGGATTTAGTCGAACCACTTGCAATCAACTCAACATAAGGATCCCCCATTTCTGCAAATAAGCGAGCCATTGCCTTCACAATCTCGTCATCCTCCATATAAGCTTGATCTATTCCAGATTCTCCTTTAGGAGGGAATGTGGCACTTGGAAGATCCCCACTAAGCTGAGATTTAGGTTTTACAGTCTCCACAAATATTATTCTCCCGCTCAGAACCTTCCCATTTATTTCATTTTTAGCCCTCGATGATGAGGATAACCAACATTCTGTAAATTTCCATAATAACTATGGCTTGCCTCAATGCCCTGATTCTGATCGACCCACAAAACATTTGCACACAAATCATCTTCCTGCAAATCAGGTGTTTGACTATTTGCATGTTGCACCTGTCTTTATTTTCCCTGCTTGCGTGCTATGACAGAGCACCTATTGTTTTCCTCATGGCATCTTTGCACGGATTCGAGTTGTTAAGTGCTTTTATTTCGCCTTGACATATGGGTGTAATTATCTCAAGGCTTGGTGCACTGGATGTTAGGACTGTGCGCTAGGCTTGGGATTGAATACACTTGATGTTTAAGCTTAGAACCTTGAATTTATAAAATATACATTTCTTTTTCATACTATGAGATAATAAACATGACAATAAAAATGATGATACATTTTTATGTTTTATATTCTCTATAACATAGACATGAAAAGGAATAGATGACCTTATTTGTATCATGCATTGCAGGTCCGGAGGCATGCTAACAAAGGATTAATGAGCAGAGTAATCAGATAGGAGCTTAATGAGCACTATGAAGATTTTGATATGGATCAAGAGTATCAAGAAGATGATAAAACATATGAAGAATTGATAGAAATGCAATCAAAATAGTGGTGCGATTTTGATTGCTAACATTTGGCTCCTACTCGGGGATGAATCCTCCCTGCGAGGTTTCAAGAACTCCATATATGATGCCTTTCCTGCTGAAAGCTCAAACAGAACTTTAAACTATAGTGTTCCATTGGGCATGGAGTCAATTAGCCCGTAAAACCAATCTCTAAAAATTCTCAAACTCTGTGCAACTGATCTTCCATAAACCTTCAAAACCCGCTTTTATCAAGTTAACTACTATTCTGCTGCAATCTTGAAATGCTCGGGCAGCAAGCTTATTTTCTACTCCTACACTAACCAGCTCTGCCATTTGCTAGGTGAATGATGATTTCCATAGAAGCCATCCAAGCAATTTGAACACTGAAGAAATCTTGTCTTTTTTACTGATCAAAAAATGATGTTGAACATGCAACCACAGTGACAAGGAGCTTTTCAGGAAACCATACTTACCTGAAAACATGTGCGAGTTGAAGAAATCTGAAACTTTCAAAACCTCTGAAAAGCGTAACTCCGTGAAGGCTGCTACTGGATCCTTGAAAAGAAGGTAAGAAACATGCTTCTCCTCAAGAAACAGCTGCACATCTATGGCAACCTCTTGCTCATCCATGATTGTTCTTCTGCAAGAAGACTGATCATCTTCTTGTCCTCTTGAGATCAGCTCATGATCAACAAAAGTTACCATTTCATTATCAGAATGATGCTGACAAGAGGATAACAAAACAAGATTTCCATCACATGGATTAAGCTCAGCTGAGAACATATAATTTATTATGCAATCATCAGTCATCATAGGCTCTTCTTGACTTTCAAACTGATCATAAGCTTCACATGCATACCTGTCTCTAGAACATCCTACCAATGTTGACGAATCTGATTCTAGATCTGAAATGTACTCACCCTCAGGCTGCTGGTCCAAATCTCCTTTATACTTAGTGCTTTATTTCTCGGAATATGAAATATATCCACAGTCTTCTTGCTCATATGTTTGCAGATTTTCAGAATCAGCTTGCATTCTGATCCACCTAGATGCACGGATGTTCTCCTCCACCTCTCGAGCGTCTTCGAACAAGTTCCCTAATGTTGAAGATTTTCTTTCTAGCAAGAGAAGGATAAGTTCATTATGATGCGCCATCAGATAATATACCATGGCAGTGATCTCAGTAGGCCGAATCTCCAATGGGATGTCATAATATGTCCTATGGAACCTTCTGTTGAAAACAGTCAAAGATTCTTCCTTCTCTCTCTTCAAAGTACAAAAATCATTAAGGTACTGATCAAGACATTTATTCTCACCCTAGTGTTTTGAAAAAACATAATAGAAATCATTCCATGAACCAATTGATCCAGGTTCCAAAAATCTAAACCATAAAGCAGCCTCTCTAGTTAGAGATTTAGAAAATAATCTCATAACAATATCTTCATGAACAATTTCCAGATTATCAATAAAATTTTCAAAAGCCTCCAAATTTTTTTCAGCTGAAACATGACTCTCTCCGGTAAAATGAGGAAGGTACTCAACAAAATATGAAGGATAAGGATGAAGATGAGCTGGTAGCTTGAGAGGTTTAAACACCCTTTGTCTAATCTTAGACTGAAATTCTGTGGGCTGATCAGGTTCAGAAATTATGGCCAGAGGGGCTGATATTTGGGCAGGTTTTGAAACAAGTTCAACCTCCTCAAGGTTGTATGCATGATCAGATTCAGAGGGAATCTGAATGCAGATCTCATCTTTAGGAATAGGCTGAGGTAAAGCTATAGGATCGACATCAACAACATAAGGAGGTTGCAAGATTTCCTCTTCTAAATATGGGCTTATAAAAGATGGTTGATAATCTTCTGAATATACAAAGCAGAAAATAATTCTCTTTACACGCGTAGGGAAGAGCATGAAAGAGTTGATGAAGAAAAACAACAGTTCATGAAGCAAGATAATGAACTGATACCTAGATTCTGACTTCAGCCTCTTCATCTTTTATCAGCAGGATCATCCCCAGTGGAGTCTTTGAACGTGGAGTCGCCAGATAGAAAATTACAACCAAGTAATTCTCATCCTTTGTCTATCATCAAAAGCTGAAACTATGTCGTCTCCCAGGGAAGCTGAGCTTCAATCTCCTCTCCCCGGCAACGGCGCCAATTTGTTATCACTCCAGGAAACTCTCCTAGGCTGTAAGTCGGAGATGCCTGGTAACTAACTCCTTTTCGGGAAATGTTTTCTTAATAATGATGTGCTTTTGTGGATCAAGATGAATATCTAAGGACTGGACTATGTTTTCAAGACTGTCTAGGAATATAAAATCTCACAAGGCCTTCTAGCTATGCAGTTAGACAAGGTTTGATTGAATGGGTTAGGAAACAGCTATTGAACCAGATTATACTTCATACCAACAAGCACAATGGGCTTAATAACCAAAGAAATATCTTATGATCATCAACTTAATCAATCAACATATGAGATGACAGTCATATACAGATTGAATGAGTATTAACAAAGAACATTCACTCACAAGATATCAGAGACAGGAAAGAGAAATCTGACAACACAACTGAGGGAAGCTTGAAATATTTCATATAATAAGAATAAGTCTTTTAGTTACAGTGGCAGCATCATAGCACTCAAAATCAAAACTTTTCTTCTTCAAATGTTCTTGGCTTTATAGCCTTTACATACAGTTTACAGATCCTAGAAAACTGGATCTGTTATACTAAAAATAGAAAGTCAAATTACATTTACAAAAAGATAGGGATAACACCCAAAAAGGAGGATAATCTCTATGAGTTGGTCCTTAAGATGTGTTGATTGTTGATGATGTGGAGATTAGCCTTCCAAGGCTTCTTCAACCTATTCTTCCAAAGATAAATTCGAGCTGATGATCTGTAGCCAAAAACCCTTGAAATTTCTCCTATGAAAAGATGCCAAATGTGGTTAAAACTCTTCTTCTTACCTTATCTCTTATAAATAGTCTTTAAATCTGACTTGATAATTCAATATTTGACTATTCAAATAAGTTTCGTCTCATTCTAATTCGAAAATCTCTGATCTGTGCAAAATTTCAAGCATTCTGGTTATCACAGACTTTCGGTGGTTAAGAGTATTGAGTTCTGAATGTCTTATCCACCGAAAAGGCCCCCTTTTCAGTGGTTAATGAGCGCTCCTGGGCTCGCCTAAACCACCGAAAATCAAATCACTGTCAAAAATCAAAATCTCAAAACTTTATTTACCTGCATGATTGCATTTAGTTCCGAGGATTCTTAGAGGAAATTCCCTTCTTTCTATCATCAATAGTTGTTCATCCAATCTCCTTCTCCTCTCATGTTCCTCTGCTTGTTTGCGGAGAATGCAACTTTGTTCTATGCATTTTGTAACCCCTATTCCTGCTAGATGTATCACCATATCTGCCATATCATTGCAACAGTCAATAGCATATTGAAACTCAGGGTAGCTTAATGCACCTGTCCAATACTGCCAGAAGCCATGAACTTCTGGATCTGTGGAGAAGATCGTGGGCTTTGCAAACAAGTGGGTTTTAAACAGATTCCCATAACGGGACCTTCTGGTGTCTTCAAAATGGGTTTGGATTTGATGTCTTCAAGGCTTTATCATAAGTTGTGAATGGTAGTGCCAATTAGATCTTTTCAAAATCGTCTCTGCCAACTATTTTACTGCTTAAAAAACAGGGCAGTGATAACCATGCTCAAGGCTTCAATAAGCTGCAGGGAATCTTTTGTATAAAATTTATAACCACTTTCACGACTCACATCCTTATGATAGATGAGGAAAACACCATCCAATGATCCCGCTAACTTATCTCTGCAAGCATCACAAACATGCTGTAAAGCCATTGCTGCTGCAGTTGATGAATCGTCTGATGTGCTTAGTCCCCTTGTCAAAATTTCTATTAGTGTGGGTAGAAATGATGATGCATTAGGTGCACCACTCAGCCATTTCGAATAAGATCCAATGGTTAAACAAGTTGTCTGAAGAAGCTGAAGCTGAGGTGGAAGTTTTGGTAAGAAGCCCATAACCTGTGGCATTACAACTCCTTCAGACGTAGGTACTTCTCTTGATATGGCTCGAATACAATACAGTGCAGCTTCTGCAGATCGCCAATCCCAAGATCCTCCATTCCCAATAGTGCTTGCTGCTTGGAAAAAGTTATTTGAGTGAATCTTAAGAGTAGTTTCTCCACCCAAAACTGAAGAGGCATCCATCAAAATGTCCCCCACATCATATCTTGTCTGTTTGAAATCACTAATATCCTCCTTCAACAAGTCTTCATAATTTTGGGGATACATTACTCGAAAACTAACCAGTGATACTAATAACTCAAATGTTGAATGGAAAATGGTCAATCTCCTCTCCATTTCAGATTCAATAGCCGCTTCATTTCCAAATGAACGATAATATTCTCTTTTTGTCAGGATAGTTTGGAGACTATGCCAAAAGTTGAATGTCATTGAAGCAATGTCGAATTCCGGGTGAGATGTAACTTCCACTAGAGCTTCAACAATCATCATGGATTTAGTCGAACCACTTGCAATCAACTCAACATAAGGATCCCCCATTTCTGCAAATAAGCGAGCCATTGCCTTCACAATCTCGTCATCCTCCATATAAGCTTGATCTATTCCAGATTCTCCTTTAGGAGGGACTGTGGCACTTGGAAGATCCCCACTAAGCTGAGATTTAGGTTTTACAGTCTCCACAAATATTATTATCCCGCTCAGAACCTTCCCATTTATTTCAGTTTTAGCCCTCGATGATGAGGATAACCAACATTCTGTAAATTTCCATAATAACTATGGCTTGCCTCAATGCCCTGATTCTGATCGACCCACAAAACATTTGCACACAAATCATCTGCCTGCAAATCAGGGGTTTGACTATTTGCATGTTGCACCTGTCTTTATTTTCCCTGCTTGCGTGCTATGATAGAGCACCTATTGTTTTCCTCGTGGCATCTTTGCACGGATTCGAGTTGTTAAGTTCTTGTATTTCGCCTTGACATATGGGTGTAATTATCTCATGGCTTGGTGCGCTGGATGCTAGGACTGTGCGCTAGGCTTGGGATTGAATACACTTGATGTTCAAGCTTAGAACCTTGAATTTATAAAATATACATTTCTTTTTCATACTATGAGATAATAAACATGACAATAAAAATGATGATACATTTTTATGTTTTATATTCTCTATAACATAGACATGAAAAGGAATAGATGACCTTATTTGTATCATGCATTGCAGGTCCGGAGGCATGCTAACAAAGGATTAATGAGCAGAGTAATCAGACAGGAGCTTAATGAGCACTATGAAGGTTTTGATACGGATCAAGAGTATCAAGAAGATGATAAAACATATGAAGAATTGATAGAAATGCAATCAAAATAGTGGTGCGATTTTGATTGCTAACAGGTGGTACATAAATTCTATTGTTATATCTCAACAATCCATCATTGTCAGATGAATAACCTTCATACCTTGGTATCATCATAGTGTATTGTCCAATATTATCCTTAACTTCCTTGTACCATTCGTTGTCAATATATAATGTTATAATATTTTCTTGAAGATTCGTCGTAAGTAGTATTACTGAGAATATGTGTGGTCTCTGAATCGATGCATCTGCTACTCTATTCACCATTCCTTTAATGTAGTTAATCTCAATGTCGTATTTGCTAAGAATTTTTGACCAACACCTTTATTGCACATTCAAGTCACTCTGAGTAAAAATATGATGTAAACCACTATGATCCATTTTTCAGTTCGAATTTTTGTCCAATAATATAATGTCTCCATACTCGTAAGGCATAAACAATTGCTAATAACTCCAAATTGTGTGTTACGTATTTCACTTTGTGCATTCTTAGTTTTGTTTAAATGTAAGAAACCACTCGATTGTCTTGCATCAGTACTCCACATAAACCTTCCTTGCATGCGTCTGTACATACCAAAAATTCCTTGTCCATACCAGGGACTTTTAATATTGGTGTTATCATTAACAACTCAAGATTTTGAAATTCTTCCGCGCATTTCTATTACCATAAGAATTTCTTGTTTTTCTTCTGCAATTCCATGATTGGATTTGTTATCTTCGAAAAACCTTCGACGAAATGCCAATAGTAACATGATAAACCCATAAAATTGTGTACTTACTTGTTTTTTGTTGGTGTTTTCCATTCCATAATATCTTGAACATTCGTTGGATCCACAATGATTCCTTCTCTATATATGATATGTCCCAAATAATTAATCTTTCTCTGGTAAAAAGAACACTTTGACAGCTTCCTGTACAACTTGTTTCCTCTTAGACACTGTAAAAATAATCTCAAGTGTTATTCATGCTCTTCCTTCCTTCGAGAATGAATTAGTATTTCGTCGATAAATACTTGTAAAAACTTGTTCAAGTATTCACAGAACACCCCATTCATTAAACTCATGAATATTATCGGGGAATTTGTCAATGAAAATGGTAAAAGAGTAAACTCATAGTGTCTGAATATCATCTTAAATAAGGTCTTAGGGATGTCTTCCTCCTCGATTCACAACTTGTGATATCCCGATCTCAATTCAATATTTGAAAACATCGTTTCTCCTTTCATCTAGTCAAATAAATCATCAATTCTTAGCAACATATACTAGTTCTTGATCATGGCTTTGTTTAATTGACGGTAGTCAATGCAAAGCCTGAACTATCCATCTTTATTTATTACAAAATAACTGACACACCCCAAGGTGATATGCTTGGACATATAAGTCCCAAATCCAACAAATCCTTCAATTTCATTTTCAAATCCTGTAATTTCGGTGTCGACATCCGATATGGCATTGCAATCAGTTATGTTCTAGGTTTTAGGTCTATGGTAAATTCCAATTCTCTTTCTGGAGGTAAAAATAGTAGTTCCTTAGGAAACACATCGACAAACTTTGATATACATGAAGGTTTTATAATTCTTCCATGTATCCTTTTTTGTTAAGAACTAAGATGGAATATAACTTGCATCCTTTGCACATACTTTTCTATAATTGTACAGAAAAAATAAATATCAATGACACCACTTGTATTCTTCCCACAATTACTCTACTATGTTCCAAGTCATTCGTGAAACTTAATTGTTTCGTCTTGTACTTAAGTATCACATCGTGTGATTCTAACGAATCCATCTCGATCACAATATTGTAATATCCCAATATTGTAACATATGGATTTACACTCGTAACAAAATCACCCAAGTTAATGTTACAATCCTTAACCTCTCATCCAACCTTTTTCTTGGCACCAGATGTTGTTTCCACATAACTAAATTTATCTTGTTCGAATTCCTTCACTGTAATTATTTTAAGATCAGCACTAGATAGAAAAATCTTTGTAGTTCTTGGATCTATAAAAACACTAAATTATTGATCAACTATCATACTTGAAGTCTCGAGCACTATAGATTGATGCTCGAACTGGTGATTATTAACCATTGCATGAATCTTGTGGGCATTTCCCAAGTCTCCAAATGTAGTCGGTCTTGATGATCCAACAGATATTTCCTTCTCAATGGGACAATATCTATGGTAATGTGTCTCTCCACATGTCCAATATCCATTCTTCGGTTTGATGCTCCTCGTCCTGGAGGAAGAAGCTATTGGAAAAGGAGTTTGTGGTCCTTGTCTTTTCTCCAGAACAAGTCTATGTTGTTTTTGCTACCAATGAAAATGTTTTTGTTGTTTTTGTAGTTCTTTGTATGGATTCCTTTGACTGGTCATTGATTTACGTGGTGTAGAAAATAAAGGTCCTATATGGGCATCGCGGTGCCCAGAATTCTGCCTTACTGATGTCGGCTACTGCGACGCAATAGGTGGCACATGTCCTATCTACTTGGAAGTATTCTTGCGATAAACCCCACTTTCCAACTCATCCTCAGTAATGAGGGCCTTCTGAACTGCATCGTGCAATGTCTGAGGCATCAAGATCCTCACTTTCGCATGAATGTTGAAGTTGAGGCCGAACATAAAATTGTTAACTTTTAATTTCTGAGTGTTCAATTATGGAGTATATCTGAGTGTAATATTCCCCAAAAATAAATTATTATTGAAGTTTGAAAATACTTAGGAATTTATTTCCTTTTTAGTAAATCCGAAATTGCAAAATTATTGCCATTTATGGCAATTCTGAATTTGGAATTTAGCTAGTTGTAATTTATTATTATGACTGTTGGGAAAAGATTTGATTTTCCCAACCAACTCTTTGATTATGAAACTTTTAAGAAACAAATATTTTTATATTTATTGCTGAGATCCAAATGGAACAACTCAATTGAAATTATCTAACCATGACTCCATGAGTGGGGAACATGTTTGAACTACCTCAGGGCTAAATTCTATAAGTGGAAAATCAGGAATTTGGCCATTGGCAGCCGCTGAAAATCAGGGATTTGTAAAGATATGAAAATTCCCAAGGGGAAAATACCTAGTTACAAGATGATTTTGCATATATAGCATATGGGAGGAGGTAGGACACTACCTAGTATGTTGGTTGTGGAGCCTGATTATCTTCCTGATGCAGAGGTCCTTTGCTTTCAGCCGTGTCTATACCCCATGAAGTATTTACACCCTAGAAGTATGTACACTCTTCCACGTCGGGGAGTGCAGAGGGGGGGTACCCCCTCTGTGGGGTTCGGGGGGTCTGGGGGCAAGCGGGCCCCCGAAGCAAAAATTGCCTTATAAAAGTATATTGTAATTTCATTGTAAATCTGGACCGTTCATTATAAGGTCGCAGATCTAATGGTAGAGATTATGTTAGGGTTTTTTGCCCTATAAGGAAACCCTCTTTTATGAGGGAAATGTATTTGCGGCTATGTACAAGGGTGAATATTGTATTATGAGAGAGGAGACTATGAGAGAAAGAAGAGGAAGTTACAACAGGTTTTGTTGTAGGTTGTATCCCTTCATTTGCTGGATAATAATAAAGGAAGGACCTGGAAATTTCTCTGGTGGACGTAGCCCACACTGGGTGAACCACTTAAATCTGTGTCGCTCTTGTATTTTGTGTGTTTTGTGTTTTTTGTTTCTGCATTTATTTTATTTTATTGCTCCGCGGTCCTGTTTTTCTAACAACTGGTATCAGAGCGTAAGGTAACTCGCAGGAAAAGAGGGTTCTTGGTTCGAGTGGGAGCAATGTCGGAAGATGGAAAGTTTAGGGTCGAGAAATTTAACAGCCAAAACTACCAGTTATGGAAGATGCAGATGGAGGACTATTTATATCAGAAGGATCTATTCCTACCATTGAGTGGAGTAGCAAAGAAGCCAGCGGCAATGAAGGACGAAGAATGGGAGATTCTTGAAAGAAAGGCTCTAGGAACGATACGGCTGATCCTGGCAGCATCGGTGGCTTTCAATATTTCGAAAGAAAAGACAACGAAGGATTTGATGGATGCGTTGGCCAAATTGTATGAAAAACCCTCGGCATCAAATAAGGTATTTCTAATGAAGAGATTATTTAATATGAAGATGTCAAAAGGTGGGTCTGTTGCAGATCATTTAAATGAATTTAATACGGTTACTAATCAACTAAGTTCTGTAAAAGTGGACTTTGATGATGAGGT
>ML780615.1:115714-135180 GCA_009831015.1 Picea engelmannii | reverse complement strand
GGTCTTCAAGATTGAATATGAAGATGAGAAATTTTCCAGGTCCAAGAAGGTTCAAAGTCCAGCATATACAACAACAGTGGATTTGTTGAGATCAGTCTCCAAGTGGGAGATTGTTGGTTGTGGAGCCTGATTATCTTCCTGATCCAGAGGTCCTTTGCTTTCAGCCGTGTCTATACCCCATGAAGTATTTACACCCTAGAAGTATGTACACTCTTCCAAGCGGGGGAGTGCAGAGGGGGGGTACCCCCTCTGCGAGGTCCGGGGGGTCCATCCCCCCAGCTGGGGGGTCTGGGGGCAAGCGGGCCCCCAGCGGGGGTTCGGCGGTAGCATCCCCCAATGGGGGTTCCGGGGCAAAGCCCCCGAAGCAAAAATTTCCTTATAAAAGTATATTGTAATTTCATTGTAAATCTGGACCGTTCATTATAAGGTCGCAGATCTAATGGTAGAGATTATGTTAGGTTTTTTTGCCCTAGAAGGCAACCCTATTTTATGAGGGAAATGTATTTGCGGCTATCTACGAGGGTGAATATTTTATTCTGAGAGAGGAGACTATGAGAGAAAGAAGAGGAAGTTACAGTGGGTTTTGTTGTAGGTTGTATCCCTTCATTTGCTGGATAATAATAAAGGAAGGACCTGGCAATTTCTCTGGTGGACGTAGCCCACACTGGGTGAACCACGTAAATCTGTGTCTCTCTTGTATTATGTGTCTTTTGTGTTTTTTGTTTCTGCATTTGTTTTATTTTATTGCTCTGCGGTCTTGTTTTTCTAACATAGTATGCTAAGGAGGGGAATATCACTTGTTGTTATGAGCACTGGTTTTCTGAGTGTGAGGCAAGGAGAATTTTTTTGATTATGGAAGAGGAAGATAGCTGAGGAGGAGTTTGGATTTCTCCCTCATGGATTCATGGTCAAGATAGGGGGTGAACGGAACAAGTAGATTGGTTGTTCCATTCTATGGTTGGGTGGAACTTGGCTGTTATGTTTGTTGTTTCAGCACTTTACTCAGATATGCCCATCTACTCTTCCCTGGTTGAATTTCAGTTGATTAAATAGTTGATAGCATACATTTTACTTATTTCTGGATGAATGTCCTATTGTTTTATGTCTGATAAAATACATCTACTTGTGCTGGTAGAATGAAATGAATTATGGAAATGATTTTACAATTGACTTGTTTTAGTAAAATTTGATTTAGAGAGCTATTGTGTATGATAGTTGTTAGGTGAAAGTTTTGTATTCACATGGCGTACTCTTCGAACCTCAATTATGAATGCATATTTAAGTATGAATATGCTAAAGACTTATTATATAATTTTAGAAAGTACATATCTACACGAATTTCTATGTATATCTTTATAAGTTGCAGTAAATCTACATAGAATAACATGATTACTATGATAATCATAAACTATACTATATCTCTAGAGTTATATATATATATATATATATATATATATATATATATGGATATTCTCTCCAAATATATCTAACTATACAACTACCCAATGAATTATGGAGTGATTTCCAGAATAGAAATCTATATGAATATATGTTTCTACCTATACAGGGTTTCTAAGTTATATAAATATCTAATATATAGAAACTAATTATTGACTATTGCATAACTTGAAATTCGATTTTTCCCATTAAAAATGACTATATAATTGGAGCAAATAGTTACAATATTGTTTCATTACAATAACGTAGAGGCAAAGGTTTGGTAATGTAAATACATAAATCATGTTTCATATTCTAGAGTCAGACCAATACTTAATGAGTCTTCAACTCTTCATAACATTGCAATTATAACTCTCAAATAGTGAAATATTATTTCAGTATGGGGTTTATAACTCTTCATAACTGTCTATAGGAGCCTGGTATAAATATTCCATGATAACATTTTCCTAGGGTAGAATTGTGTCTTTACAATAGAACCTGGGGTTAATTGTACCTTTTCGCACAAAGGATATGTCATGGATTCATAATCTGTGAATGATTGAAAGTCCTGCAAGAAAAATTGAGAGTTTATGATTAATATAAGATGGAAGTCAACAAAGTTAAACATTGAATACAAAATAATTTCCAGGATAATTCTTTTATGAAGTGAAAATACCACAGATTTAAAATATAGACTTCACTTAACTTGCGACCTGGGGAATAAATTTTCAATTTCTCCATTTGTGTCAATGAGAGAATCGCCCACAGGACCAAAGGGGAGGAGTGGACCAAGGTTTCCTAATGGGTACCCTCGCAACAAACAGGGGTCCCATCATTAGATGTTGGTAACCGAATCTTTAACCATACATTTCAGAAAATAAATAAATAAGAAGCATTCGTAAACCAAAATTATCAAGAACACATAGATTAAAACGTGCCCCGTGAAAACTAACAAAATTCGAAACACAGATAATTCTACGAGGCTTTTTCCCTCATAACTATAAGAAAATAAAAATACAGATCAATGACAAATAATAACAAGATCATAACAGAGTTCTAGTATCTAAATCTCCATCCCTCCTTTCATACGGATGAGGTGAAATTAGACAGACAAATCATCGGATTTCGAATGGAGAGTAAGGATAATTATTTTAAGAATTATTAAGTTATGGAATAATACCATATAGTGAGAATCTTAATCCTTGTGTCTATGCACGTACATGCACGACTAGGGTAAATGGAGAAATCCTTTATTAAAACAGAAACGTATACAACAGTAAAGAAAACCCTCACCGCAACCATAGAGTTTTGATTTACCACTTCACATATTTAAAATTGAAAATGTAAGGTTCCCACAGTGAGTCGAACACAAGAAGCCAATAACTCGAAGATTTAGGGATAAACCAAACAGAGTAAAAAGGGAAAGAGTAAAACATATCTACAGATAACATAGTAGGGGACAACCATTTAAAAGAGTAAGTTTAAGTAGCGAAGACCGAGTATTTTCCTTGATGGCGAACCCTCGCGAAAGAAATTATGAGTTATGATAGAGAACTTTAGCATATCAGATTACTTGGTGTTGAAATATTTAGGGTTTAACCACTGGTTCTACAGTGATAGGTATGCCACAAGAAACTCCCAAATAAGTAGAAGGTTACACAAAAAAGGAAACGACTGAGGTTATTTTTCTTACGGACATGTCCCAAATACATTTCGGGACTATTCCCAATTCAATAACAAAAAAAACGTCTATGTATAAGACTTTACAAGATAACATATTCTGGAAAGTGACGACCACCTCACGGAAGGGATAAAATCACAAGCCCACAACCTTGTAGATATTAAATATCTATCCATGCCTCGGGGAAATATTCTAGAGAAAGATAAGATTTAACAAGAAGGGAGACTTTCAACCAACAACAGTGCAAGAAAAAAACCAGATTACAGAGACAGCTTAAGGTGTGACTAACTCTTTTTTTTTTACAGTAGTCCAAGCAATAGGATTTGAAGATCTTACCCGATGAAGGAGGAACCAGACGGACACAAAACGTCTCCTTTCCTGCACTGAATAGGAAGCCTCCTTGTCATCGGGGTTACACACAGAGTAAAATTACAGAAACTAACACAGAGTGATTTTTCTACGAAATTACACAAAGCCATAGGTAAGGAATGAAACAATAGCCTTAGGAAACCTTGCAAAATAGATCAATGGTGATAGTGATGAGATGTACCTCGACCATGTGATTAGAGTCAGGTGGCAGGAATACAATGGGCACAGTGGACGAGCAATGATCCCAAGGGAGTACATTACAGAACGCCATAAATATCTATGGAAGGGTTTAATTAAGCCATGGCAGTCGTATCTTTGCCGACCTCGCATCAATTTATAGAGAATGCAATGACAGTTAGTTTAGGTTTACAGTTTAGTCTTTGCTTTCAATTTACTTATGGTTTTACTCTTACTGTCAGATTCGTTATCCCTTGTGCCAGGGTTAATTTAAAGGGGAATGGTAAACGAAAAGAAATGAGCAGCCTGCACCAACTGTCTGGTCACAACCATACATAGCTTTAACACTTATACATACTGGTTTCGCATTAATAACAACTCAGTTAATGAATACCTTTCACATACAACCTATGTTTTAGTCAATACATTCAACCCAGGGGTCATCGTGTGGATCGATATGATTCCATAGTATTTCCTATGGTTTGCGCAAATAGAAGGGAAGATCTAAGGTGTATATATATAATTTATTTATACAAATAGAATGGAAGTTCTAAGCATTTATATCATTGTTTTATATAAATGGAATGGAAGTCTAAGTGTTTATATCATTGTTTGCCACAAGTAGGATGGAAGTCACAAAGTCAATTTAATGGTTAGTTATTAAGTTACTCTTTTACCCTTTTGTTGAGGATAGGATCGAGTTAGTTATATATATGTAACTTGCACTTGTGACATGAAATGGGAAATGTAAGTTACAGAAGGAAAAATAAGCATTGGGATTTTTCTATAGTACAGTTAATAAATGCCTAGAAGGTTTTGAAGACGAATGATCAACTCTAAGAACCCTAATATATATATTTTTTATTGGTAAATCTGGGCTACATTACATGTGGTATAATAGAAAAGGTTACAACACTTGGACCTTAAACAGGGACAAAAATGTTTACTTAGCACATCAAATTTGTGTTTAATGAAAAATTAACAAAACATTACTATTACAAATAGAAAAACTTTATTTTTGTTTTGATCATGGCAGTATAGAATGAGTAAGAGATCTGACTTGAGGAGAATCCTGAGAAATCTCAGGATTTTGGAAACCATGAGAAATATCATTGTGGAACTACAAGTTTTCAAACCAGACAATGATAAACTGAAAAAGGCACAAAAAGAAAAACATGAAATAAATGAATTATTTTTTCATAACACAGTAACAAAGAAGATCCCGAAGGACAATAACGAGGAATAAGATGTCAGAAAAAGGGCCTCCAAAAATTTTGGTCTTGAAGGAGAAAAGGAGGACAACTCTTCTGAAGGTACACCATTAGCAGAAGATAAAACAACCACACGAAGAAAAAGGAAATAGGTGGACCATCTTGAGGGAGAGTTTAAGATAATCAAACTGTCCACCTTTGATGGGGAATCCAGGACAGGGGAGGAGGCTAAAGCATGGTTAATATACATAAAAACAAATTCCAGATCTACAACTATTCCAACAATATGAACATCAAAATGGCCATCTATAACCTAAAAGGAGAGGCAACATATGGTGGTAGGACCTGAAGTTGGCCAAGGGCCTAAAGGAAAAACAGATGGAGTGGTCGGATTTTAAGAAATACTTTAATAAATAATATTTATCTGAGAGTTACTATGAAAGAAAAACCAAATATTTTTATGAGCTATGACTTGGTCAAATGACTATGGATGACTTGATAAACAAATTCTTGGAATTATTAAGGTTCTTCCCTTATATCAGGGAGGACAAAGTAAAAATATCACAGTTCATAAGTTGTTTACCACATTCCTATAAGGAAAAAATCAAGTTCGACAACCCCAAGTCCTTAAGTGAATTTTTTAGGAAGGCCCGAATGTGTTATGACCAAAACAAACAACGGTCACAATTTCCCAAGCCTTGGAAAGACAAGAGACAAGACTAAATTATTCAACAGAAGAAGGGATATCAACTAGCCCCTTTCCAGAATGCAGCAAAGAGTTTTCCAAGGAAATATTTTCACTCCAATAATTAGAACACCCAAGGAGGTGGTAAACCAGTTAATCCAGGAACAAAGAAGTTTGGGGACAACCCCAAAGAACCGTTAAAATGTTGGGAATGTGGATAACCTGACTTAAGGAGGATTTTTCCACGTTTAACTTTTGCAACCAGGAATACGGTTCACAACCTACAGGAAGCCTCTATAGTGGGAGATATGGGTATAATCTTACATAGGATCAATGCAGTCATGGATGGATGACAAGTTGATCACCAGTCCACTTCAGTAGAGGTTGAAGGTAAAGTTAACAATAATCATGTTTTTGTTTTAATTGATCCAGGGGATACTTTTAGTTATGTCACTCCTGGTGTAATGGATTCAAATAAACTTAAGAAGTTTAGGCATGCAAAATCTTGGCTAGTCCAACTAGCAACAGGAAAAAAAAGAAAAGTAACTAATTTTATTTCTGACTGAGTTCAGTTTAGGCACTCAAAACACAAACATAAATCTGACTATTCTACCGTTAGGGTCTTATGAAATAATTATCGAAATGGACTGGTTAGAGAGTCATAAAGCAGTTTTGGATTGTTATGAAAAAGCACTCAATTACTAAGACAAAAACAACATTGTTACGACAATACAAGGCATACGAAAACCAGTCTTAGTTAGGCATATTTCAGCAATGCAATTTAAGAAGTGCATGAGAAAAGGTTTTCAGATTTATGTTTTCCAAGTGACAAATATGTTGGAAAAAGAAAATAAACCTAGCCTAGAATATTTTTTCATCTTGTATGATTTTAGAGATGTGTTTGTTGACGAAATACCTGAACTACCCCCAAGGAGAGAGATATAATTTTCTATTGATCTATTGCCTGGTTCAACTCCTATATATAAGGTGCCCTACCGAATGAGTTTACCTGAATTAACATAATTAAATATTAAAGTACAAGAATTGTTGGACAAGGAATACATCAGGCCAAGTGTCTCGCCATGGGGATCACCAATCCTTTTTGTTAAAAAGATAGACATAACTCTAATATTATGCATTGATTACAGGCAGTTAAACAAAATGACTATTAAGAACAAATACCCCCTACCTATAATTAATGATCTATTTGATCAAGTGGGAAGTGAAAGGATCTTTTATAAATTGGATTTAATATCTCATTATCACTAGGTTAGAATAAAAGATAAAGACATAAGTAAAATAACGTTCAGAATGAGATATGGATATTATGAATTTGTTGTTATACCATTTGGTCGCACTAACACACCAACAACATTTATGTGTTTAATGAACAACATATCCAGTCAGTACTTGGATAAGTTTTTTTTGGTATTTTTTAACGATATCCTAGTGTATTCTGAAACAAAAGAAGAACACGAAGAACATCTAAGGATAGTATTTCAAACTTTAAGAAAACAAAAATTGTATGCTAAATTCGACAAATGTGACTTCTATCAAAAGAAAATATAGTACCTAGGACATGTAATATATGAAGAAGGTATTGCAGTCGACCCAGAGAAAATAATATCCATCATGGAATGGAATATCCCTAAGGATGTAGAATACATACGATCATTCATGGGAATCACCAGATACTGTCACGTATTTATAGATGGATTCTCTAAGATTTCTTACCGTATCACATCTTTACAAAAGAAGAGAACCAAGTTTAATTGGTCACAGAAATGTTAGGACAATTTCAATAAGTTAAAATAATTGTTAACAAGCACACCCATTTTAAGGGTAGCAGACCCGGATAAAGACTTCAAAATCTATTTGGATGCGAGCAAAGAAGGTTTGGGAGGTGTCCTATCTCAAGAAGGGCATGTTATTTGTTACGAGTCCCAAAAACTAAAAAAGCACGAATGAAACTACGTCACTCACAAATTAGAGTTAGCAACTGTCATCCATTCATTAAAGATGTGGAAACACTATATAATGGGCATAAATTTTTTGTTGTTGACTGATAACAATGGTGTGGAATTTTGTTTTAGTCAACCAGACCTTAACACAAGGCAAGCAAGATGGCTGGCCTTCTTGAGCAAATTTGATTTCGAGGTTAGACACATCAAGAGAAAGGAAAACAAGGTGGTAGATGCCTTAAGTAGAATAATTATGCATCCATCAATAATTAAATCAAGGTACGTGATCATTTTTGTTGATGATTTATTATTCTTCACATATCTTTTCTTTCTCAAGAAAAAATCATAGGTCTTTCAACACCTCAAAGATTTCAAAGCCCTTGTTGAGACATAGTCTGGAAATAAAATCAAAGTCCTCCAAATAGATAATAGGGGAGAGTATGTAAACCATGTGATACAAAATATTTGTCATGAGGTTGTGATTCGGTTGCAAGAAATGGTTCCTTATACTCCGTAGCAAAACAGAGTTGCTGAGCGAAAAAATAGATCTCTAAAAGAGATGGAATATTGCATGCTACATGAAAATTCACTTCCACATATATTATGGGTTGAAGCACTTAATTGTGAAACCTACATCCAACAAATACATCCCCATATATCTGTCAAGGATAAGACCCCCTACGATTCTTGGAGTGGACTTAAACTAGAAGTGACCCACTTTTGTATTTTTGGTTCACGTGCATGAGCCAAGATTACCTCTATGAAGAGGAAGGTACTTGATCCACAAAGCACATAGTGTATCTTTGTTGGATACCCCGATAGTGTGAAGGGATATAAACTCATTGACTTTTCCTCGGACCAACACATCATTGAGCATAGTGTCCAATCCGAGGAAAGTGTCTCGCATGTACCTCATAAACCACATGTAAACACTTATGTTCTTCCACCTGTCAGAGATGATGAGCATGCACATGGTGAATCTTCTTCAGATGAGAATTCTGATTCAAAGGATTCTAAAGATCTATATATATAGTCAATATAGTCATATGTAGAGTCATTTCATGCAACTGCATATGAAAATCCATATCCGAGGCCCAAGTGGGCCGATACTAATATTTAGGATCTATGAGATCTTTTTGGGGATTCAACTGATACTAGGAGGACTCGATCTAATTTCGAGGAGCCTCCTCTTTCACTCACTACCACTAAATTGATGCCACCTAGGAAACTTTTCTTGGTTCAGTTTTCATATCCATAGTCCTATGGATAGGCTATTGGAAATACCTTTTTAGAATCCACCATGCATGAGGAGTACAATTCCCTCCTAGAGAACTAGACTTGGGATTTGGTTCCCCTTCCTTCAGGAAGGAAACTTGTCAGGTGAAGATGGGTCTATAGGACCAAGAGCACATCGAATGGATAGGTTAGTAGATATGAATCCAATCTAGTTTCCAAAGGATTTCATCATGTGCAGGGTATTGACTATGATGAGACCTTTTCTCTAGTAGCGAAGATGGATTCCATATGTTTGGAACTTTCCATTGCGATAGCCAAGGGATGGGAAGTCCATCATATGGGTGTGAAGAATTCATTTCTTCATGGTGATATCTCTCAGGAGATATATATGGACTAGCCCTAGGGATTTTTGCAGGATTCATATTTGGTATGTCGATTGAAGAAGTCTCTTTATGGCCTCAAGCAGGCCCCAAGGGCATGGTATGCCAATATGGAATCCTACCTATTTTCACATGAACTTTTTACATTGTAAGTAAGACCTAAATGTTTACATGCTCATGATGGTTGGTCCACTTCTACTCCTAGTTTTGTATGTTGTTGATTTGTTGATTACCGGTTGCTCTAATTCAACGATTGTTGAAGTCAAGAGGATTCTACATGATAGGTTCTTAATGATGGGCATGGGTACACTACATTTCTTCCTTTGACTTGAGATCAACCAGGATGCATCAGGCATCAAACTATCTCAGGCCAAGTATGCACAAGATCTCCTTGAGAGATTTCACATCACATACTACAAGTCCTCCTCGGCTCCTTTTCTATTAGGATTTAGACTTGAGGATGGCGGGGACACTCCACTAGTGGATAGCACATTGTACAAACAACTAGTGGGGATTTTGTTGTATCTCACACACTCCAAACCAAACCTCTCCTATGAAGTTGGAGCAGTCTCCAATTTCATGCAAGAGTCACATGAGATACATTGGAAGGATGCAAATAATATCCTTCGATATGTACAGGGCACCATCACCTTTGGGATTCACTATGAAACATAATCTACATTGGACCTCATCGGGTTCATTGATTTTGACAGGGTTGGTGATAATTGTTGATTAAGGTTGGTTGTCATTGATGTCAACCCTTGAAGAAATCCTTGTAGCAAAAAGGTTTGGGTAATGGACCCAAGATTGTTTGATGTAAAGATGACTCATTATTGTCTCATCATGGTTCATAAGAAGTAAATATGGATGAAATCCAAAGTGTTCCCCTTATGGTGAAATCCATCATGGGAAGACACTTTATGGAGTAAGAGAACCCATGATTAATTCTGGAATAATGAGTTGAAGGACAATGAATTTTTCAGGGAAACTATCCTAGATAGATAGTGCTTGTCATGTTGCTTTCGGTGGTATGTGGAACGTCACATAACTCCTCACGGTTAGAGAGTTATGACCATACAAAGTTGAAGAACCCCTCATAAGTCTTATAAAATCCCCCAAGGGTCAAACTTCTTTGCAAAAGAAATTATTTTAAATAAAGTAGCCCTAAAATAAGGAAAGTGTAAGGCTACATGAATATATAAATAAGAGGCAAAGCTCACTCATTAAACACACTATAGAACCCAGATTTCAAATTAACGTTTAAAATTTATTTTCAAATTTCTGTAATTTCTATAAGTCTTTAAAGAAGTAAATATTCATAATTTACAATCTATCTCCATACTTACGTAATAAAATTTGGCGATAGGTACTAAATTTAAGTAAACAAATCATAAATTTTAAATATAAATACCTCGCTCTGATGCTATCCGCAACAACCTGCTCCCTTCGCTTGAACCTATCCGTAGCAGCTTGCTCCTTAAGACACCCCAAAACCAGCCACCCTACCGACTAGTACGCCTAGCCCTAGGACATCAATGGACGTCCTAGCCCTCCGAGCCCAAAACCCCTCAGCCCCGGTGCACTGTAAATCCCACTGTCCACTAACTCTGTCCCAATGCTTCAAAAATCCCTCTCCTCTCGAATGCATGAATCAATCCCTCCAAAATGAATAATCCCCCTCCCTGGTCCTTCTTCCTCCCTTATGCCTCCTTCACCGCCCTCGCATCTTCACCCCCACCAAACACCTTATCCATACATTTATATCTATTTAATGGTCTTATCATTTACTTAATGTTCCTTTTATGTATGGGTTATGTTATCCCTTATGGGATATGTAACCCCATTTAACCTTATTTTATTTTCCCTCATTTGTTTAATACATAATTAATCAATTATTTAATTAATAATCAATTAATCACTAACCATTAGTTTAATACTTAATCATTTAATGTCTCATTTAATAATTACTCATTCATTAACCCTTAMTCAAGGAGTTAATCATACTTCAGCTAAGTATAATCAAAATAATTAATTAATAACTTATAATCAATTAAGGTTATATAATAATTAATTATAATTTAGCTAATGTTTAGGATTATTTATGAAATTATTCATAGTAATAAGAAAAGGGTCATTACACACACACTTGTACATATTGTATATATATTTTCTTATGTAAATCTTCTTGTAAATACTTGTGGATACATCTGAAGTGGCAAATGTCTGAGGTAGCACGAAGGGTTGATGGTGAAATTCTCAGATTCACAGAAAAGCCTATTTTATGAGGCATACATGGGTTTTTTGTGTATAGGGTGCATATGTAGGTGGGATGGCTGTGTATAGGGTGAGTATGTACACGAGTTGACTATGTATAGGGTGAGTACATGTTGATAAAGCCATGAAACCTGAGAAGATGAAGGCACAAAGGTTTTAGATTCTGAGATCAAGCTCTGAGGAAGGTATAGAGTGCTTAGATACATCAGATCCTCCATTGGTTCAAAAGGTATGTCTTATTTCTATGAATAATTGGATTTTGATGTACACATGAGGAATGGCAATGGATATTTGAGGATTCTCCCTAGAGAGACTAGTGGCTACATGGGATCTTCTGTATAAGTCATATCTACAGAAATACAATGCTGGTATATTTATCATTGATACTTCTTGTTGAGGAACATCTTGTATTTCTTGGCATATGGATAAGAGTTTTTATGGTACATGGTTGAGATATTATATTTATTGATGTATTGAAAAATTGAATATCACAAAGGGGTTGATGATTGATCTAGAATTGGATCCAGGAGGATTTCAGGTCCAGAAAAGGCTCAAAAATGAAAGTGCTCGAAATCATATGAAACCAATTCCATTGCGACTGACTCGTCGCACTGATTCCTACCATATATTTACTTTGTCAAATGGGCATCGTATGAGAAAGTTATCACACTCTGATCATTTTCCCAAATAGCTAAAAAGTCAACAGTCAAACTAGCAAAAATTCAATGATGACGACAACATGACGTCAGGATGACATCACCATGCCGATGTAAGCATATTGACATGTGGAAGCACAACAATGGGGTGACTGGACAGTGACAGAGACCAATAGGATGTTGACACGTGGCATCAGAGAACAACAAATGGTGGGGTGCCACGTGGCACCCATGGGTTGGCTGATTATTTACATGTTTTTTTTTTAAAACTAAACAGTAATTGAACCGAAGACCTCTTTTACAGGCATAACACCTTCACAAAGACCCAACCACCAACGCATTGCATGTGTTACTTGTTAAAACATGTGTTACATATTTTATTTGAATTATAATCTATTAAAGTTTGGCACGGAGGGGGTTGGGGCTTAGCCCCAGCCCATGGTCTCTTAACATAGCAAATGACTAGGGGTGTGGCATAAATGCCATCCATTAAAACAAGGGTGCGGTTCTATGCATATGCCCAAGAATCCAAGAGCTAACACGATTTTTGGGGCCAACGCTTCGCCAATTTTTGTTGCCATACGACCAATAATAGGGGGTGCACACCCATTCTGGGGGATTTAGCCCAAATTTATATGAAAAGTGGTTTTTTTACCCTATGTATTAGATTTTTATTGATTTCCAGGCCTGCTAATGGAGGATTTGGCCATTATTGGGAGATATTGGGCTTTTTTTTAGCCTAGATTTTGGGAGGAAGTTGGGGAAGGATAACCAACTTCAGATCTATAAAAACCAGGTCTATTTGAGGCCATGGAGGATAGTCAAATCAGATTTATGTTGAATCAGAGCCAAGGCAAAGCCGTTTTTATGCAAGGAAGTTGTTGAGGAGGAGACCTTTGCAGGCCATTTCCAAGAGCTACACTTAGTCTTTTTCAGTGCCGTCAGTTGTGTTGGATTTCTGAGGTCGAGTAGAAAATAATGAGTCCATAATGAGATCCATTTTCTGTAATTTTTTTGTACCTTGAAAGCATTGAAGAATTAATAAATAAGCCTCCCCCACTGAGACAAAGGCCCAGAGACATAGGCAATTTTGTGCCGAGCTACGTTATCACTTCTCTTGTTATGGTTTGTTCTTCTTATTGCTTCAGCTCAGATCTATATATTGTCTTATGGATACTATGTTTCTTCATTAAATTCATACTCTTTCATTCAACTTCATAAATGGTTAATTAACACATGCAATTAATAACTCAATCACGGTCATTAAAAGATCTTTTCGGGTCAAGTGGTATCATAGCTAGTTGAAATTTGGAATTTGAGTTTTGCATCTTAACCAGGGAAAAGATACAACAAGGTGAAGGCGAGATTATTGCAGAGAATCCATTAATTGGATTTAGAAAGAGAGCTTCTCACAACGAGAAGAAGGCATCAGAAGAGTGACTTTCTCTTGATGAGAAAGAGTTTCAAAAAATTTCCTTGCTATGTCGGAGATGGTGAAAGTTTTGTATGAGGATTACTTGGAACAAAAGAGACCGGTTCTTAGAAAATATTCAAAGGGAAAAAGTGAAGAGGAAGAGGATCCTCCTCAGATTCCTCCTTCACCTCCATCATCACCTCCTTCTTCTCCTTCTTCTTCAAGTTCAAGTTCTAAATCTAATGCAAAGAAACATTTTCATAAACATAAGAATGAAATGCCATTATTAAAACTTGATGTTAAATTTGAGTTACACATATATGATGGTGAAGTTAATGCAGAGAGACTTGACAATTGGGTCAGGCAGATGGATGTTTACTACATTGTGCAACAAATCAAGGATGAGGCCACACAAATCAAGTTGGCATCTTTGATACTTCCAGGGACAACTCTCATCTAGTAAAAAAGAAAGTTGCAAAATGGAACGCAACAAGTGGGTAATGTATTTCCATCATGGCAAAGATTCATTTCCGAACTTAGGAAACAATTCTATCCTTTGGGTTATAAAGAAAAAGCATTAATATAATGGCAAGCTTTAAAACTAAGAAAAGGACAAACAATGCAAGAGTATACAAATGGCTTTCGAAAAATGGATTTGATGTTAGATATCCCTTTACATACACAGGAAAACTTTATGAAGTATATAGGAGGTTTACTTTCCCATATTAGAAATATTATATTCATGTTTGGACCAACTAACCTTGATGAGGTTTCTGTTCAAGCAACGTATTATTGAAGAAAGGAAAGCAGGTGTATCAGGGGAATCGTCTTCAAGGAAAGAGGACAAGAGGAAGTGGACGGGGAAAAAGGAAAGTTCAGTGGTGAGAAAGGAAGAGAGGCTCTCTTGCAAGAATTGCAAGAAAGAGGGGCATGATGAGGACTGTTGTTGGCAGTTGCATCCCAAGAAGAGGCCAAAGTGGTTCAAAGAAAGGAAAGGGAAACAAACACTTGCAACGACAACAAGACCCACAGACTTGGGATTGGATTGAGGTGATGAATCAAAGGTCTCATTGGTTGGTATGATAGGTAAAATTGGTGAAGGCATTGATTATAGAAGTAACTTGTTTCATATAAGGACCATCATGCGACACACAAAGATAGACACATTAATTGACAGTGGATCTCAATCTAATCTAATCTTAGAAGAATTGGTTAAGAAATTGGTGTTAAAAACACAAGTACATCATAAGCCTTACACACTTAAATGGATAAGCAGTCATCATCAAATGCACATAACAAAGCAGTGCACAATCAAATTTTCAATTTCATCTAAGTATGTGGACAAAATAACATGTGATATAGTGTCATTAAGAGAATGTGGAATGGTCTTTGGTAGTCCATACTTATATGATCGTAAGGAAATCTTATACACGACAAAGAATCAATATCATTTAACTAAAGCAGGTCAAGATTATGTGGTTCATGCTCATCATGTTAAGGAAAATAAAACACTTCAAACAATGGAACAATTAAAGAAAGTAGTTCAAGTAAGAAACAAAACAAAAATTGTTTCAAATGAAGTAATCAATCTTAAGCAGGAACAAGAAATGATTGTTGAATGGAAAATCAATCATAGGATGCTCCAAGATAAGCTCATGTCATGCAAATATTACAAGTATATCAACTCATTTGTAGTTTTCTTTTCAATGCTATCATTAGTAATGTTGTCTACATGGATGATAGTGGCTTCAGTAATATGTAACAGGGTTCAAATGGCTAACAATATGTTGTCAGTTGTCTTGATTGTGTTACAATCAATCTTGATGAGACAGGTGCACAGGACAGAGTTCAGAGATAGAGGACAAATCGGGTGGCCTATCCCGATCTTGTTGACTGGTTAGTAACCTTTTGGGGACCAAAAGGTCCTTTAGTAGGGAGGTGTGATCCAGAATCAAATCCATGAGGCTTCCAGGTCTAGAAAAGGATAAAAAATGAAAGTGCTCGGAATCGGACGAAACCAATTCCATTTCTACCATCTCGTCGCGCTGATTCTGGCCATATATTTACTTTCTCAAATGGGCACTATATGTGAAAGTTATCACACTCTGATAGTTTTCCCAAACAATAAAAAAGTCAATAGACAAACTGGAAAAAAGTCAATGCTGAAAAAAACATGACATCAACATGACATCACCATGCTGATGTAAGCATATTGACATGTGGCAACACAGTAGTGGGGTGATTTAACAATGACAGGGACCAATAGCATGTTGACACGTGGCATTAGAGAACAACAAATGGTGGGGTGCCACATGGCACCTATGGGTTGGCTGATTATTTATATGCAAAAATTGTTGAACTAAATGAGAATTGAACCAACGACCTCTTTTACAAGCATATCACCTTCACAAAGGCCCAACCACCAACGCGTTGCACGTGTTACTTGTTAAAACATGTGTTACATATTTTATTTGAATTATAATCTATTAAAGTTTAGCATGACTCTTAGCATATCAGACGACTGGGGGCATGGAATAACTTCCATCCATTAAAACAAGGGCACGGTTCTATGCATATGCCCAAGAATCCAGGAGCTAGCACGATTTTTGGGGCCAGTTCTTCGCCAATTTTTGTTTCCATATGACCAATAATAGGGGGCACATGCGCATTTTGGGGGCTTTAGCCCAAATTTATAAAAAGTGGTTTTTTTACCCTATGTATTGGATTTTTATTGATTTTCAGGACTGTTAATGGAGGATTTGGCCATTATTGGGAGATATTGGGATTTTTTTGAGCCCAGATTTTGGGAGGAAGCTGGGGAAGGATAAACAAGTTCATATCTATAAAAAATAGGCCTGTTTGAGGCCATGGAAGACAATCATATCAGATTTATGATAAAGAAAATCCAAGACAAAGCCATTTTTATGCAGGGAAGTTGTTGAGGAGGAGACCTTTGTGGTCCATTTTTGGGATCTACGCTCAATATTTTTCAGTGCCATCAGTTGTGTTGGATTTCTGAGGTTGAGAAGAACATAGTGACACTAGTATGAGATCCATTTGATGTACTTTTGTTGTACCTTGAAAGCATTGAAGAATTAATAAAGAAGCCTCCCCCACTGAGACAAAGGGTCGAAGACGTAGGCAATTTTGTGCTGAACTCCGTTATCACTTCTCTTGTTATGGTTTGTTGTTCTTATTGCTTCAGTTCAGATCTATATATTGTCTTATGGATGCTAAGTTTCTTCATTAAATTCATCCTCTTTCATTCAGCTTCATAAATGGTTAATTAACACATGCAATTAATGACTCAACCATAGTCATTAAAAGATCTTTTTGGATCAAATATATTTTAATGACTGTGGTTGAGTTATTAATTGCATGTGTTAATTAACCATTTTTATGCAGGGAAGCTGTTGAGGAGGAGACCTTTGTGGGCCATTTCCCAGAGCTACACTTAGTCTTTTTCAGTGTCGTCAGTTGTGTTGGATTTATGAGGTCAAGTAGAACACAATGAGACCAGTATGAGATCCATTTGATGTACTTTTTTTGTACCTTGCAAGAATTGAAGAATTAATAAAGAAGCCTCCCCCACTGAGACAAAGGCCCGGAGACATAGGCAATTTTGTGTCGAACTCCATTATCACTTCTCTTCTTATGGATTGTTGTTATTATTGCTTCAGTTCAGATCTGTAAATTGTCTTATGGTTTCTATGTTTATTCATTAAATTCATTCTCTTTCATTTAGCTTTATAAATGGTTAATTAACACATGCAATTAATAACTCAACCACAGTGATTAAAAGATCTTTTTGGATCAATGACTAAGATCATGTGAGGGATAGTATACTCGTTCATGATTACACATACCTATATTTCACATGACTAGAGAGAGACATACTTGCCTTGAGTAGAGGTTATGTATGAGAATGCATGCACAGGGTACAATTACAGTCTACATACAATGACAGGTTAGCGATCTATGTGAAACAAGTTACAGAGGGTCAGAAGTTTTGGAAGTGAAAGCAAACCCTAGTTTCAGAAGGCATATGCAGGTTGCATAACAGATAGGTTGCATGCATACGTGGGTTGCATCACTACAGGTCGCATATCTGTTGTATTTTTGTAGATACATGTTCATTTCAGGTACGGTTTGATTACAGGGAAGGTGTATAGTTTGGATACAGGGAAGTGGTACAGGTTGATCCAGTTGTACAGTAGTATATCTCACAGTGATAGGTTGACAGTGGTTCCATCATTCTACTTCTACTTCAATATGGTTGGATGGGGCAAGGATAGGTGGTTGTAGCCACCTTCCAGTTGTAGCCGAAGAACATAGGGGGTTGTAGCCTCCTTCTGGTTGTAGCTTGATAATTGGGGAGTTGGATCTTCCCTTAGGTTGTAGCTTGAAAAACCAGGGGGTTGGAGACTCCTTCCGGTTGTGGCTAGAAAATAAAGGAAGTTGGTGCCTCCAATGAATGTATTTCTTCAAGACATATAAGAAAAAGCATTCTGTGGTTTTCTCTCGATTTGGGTTTCCACGTAAAACACTGGTGTACTATGTATGTGTGTGATTATTTATTTCTTATTGCTCATTATTGGATAATAACTCTACATTGATATAACATTTGAAGAAAAAGGATTATAATTACGTTATTATTGATTCACCCCCCTCTTAGTAATCCAACAATTGGTATCAGAGTAGGTTCCTTCAAAAATCAGTTTAACCACTGAAAGGTAGATAATGGAGAGTACCAAATCGTATAAAAATGGAATACCACAGTTTGATGGACATAAGTATGATTTTTGGAGCATAAGGATGAAGACATATATATAGGCATAGGGATTTCAAGTTTGGAAATCAATTGTAGATGGATACACATCATCAACATTTCCACCAACAAATGACAAAGAAGTGAAACTTGGTGAGAATAATTCCAAAGCCAAAAATGCACTTTTGAATGGTCTCAGTGATATGGTATTCACTAAAGTTGCACATTGTAAATATGTTAAAGAGATTTGGGACAAGCTTTGAAATATTTATGAAGGAGATTCAAAAGTCAAAGAAGCAAAGCTTGAAACTTACAGAGGTTAGTTCCAACAACTAAAAATGAAGGAATATGAAGATGCCGCAGCCTACTTCTTACGAGTCGATGAAACGGTGAATGCAATCATAGGATTTGGAGAAGAAATCAAAGAATCTGTAATTGTTCAAAAAGTAGTAAGATCTTTTCCTATGAGATTCAACCCTAAGATATTAGCACTAGAATAAAGATAGGATCTAAACCCAATAAGAATGGATGAACTGCATGGAGTCTTCACAACGTATGAGATGAGAACTGAACAAGAAAATCTAGATGTAAAAGAAGAATCCTTCAAAGCATCCAAAATATCAAAGCAAAAGAAAAAGGAACAAGAAGAATATAGCAGCAACAACGATGTCTCGGAAGATGATGAATAAGTGGCCAACTTCGTCAAAAGAATGAACAAGGGAACCAACAATAGGTATAGAGGTAAGCTTCCTTTAATTTGTCTTAATTGTGATGGTATTGGTCATTTTGCTAACAAATGTCCTCATAAGAAAAATATAAATGATGAAGGTTACTCAAAAGGAAAACACACATATAAAGGCAAAAAAACTACAAAGAAATATTTCAAGAAAATATTATGCATCAAAGAAGACATCTCATCATCAGATGAAGATGAAGTCAGTGACTGCAAGATACCAGATATATAAAATATGCAGAACAGGAACGAAATGCTAGAAATAACAGAATAACAGTAAAATATCCAGCATAATCTTCACAATACACATAAATGATATACGAAATAGCAACAGAAATAGAACTTGAACATAAATAGCACTTGATTCAGATAGCAATGTTCACAGGCCTCTTCGAGGGGGCAACCTCCAATCAAGCAGCGCTCTGTTACAATAATATCCAAGCTAGGGTTCTCATACCCTCGACTCCTATTTATACTAAAAAGA
>ML780615.1:93473-105105 GCA_009831015.1 Picea engelmannii | reverse complement strand
ATATTGCAGAGGTTTAATATGCATGAAAGTAAACTGGTCAAGGTTCCTATTCCTATAGGTGTAAAGTTATCTACAGATCAGTGTCCCAAGACACAGGAAGAAGAAGAGGACATGTCCCATGTTCCATATGCCAGTGCAGTTGGCATTTTGATGTATGCAATGGTTTTTACTAGACCGGACATTGCACATGCAGTGGGAGTTTTGAGCAGGTATATGTCAAAGCCAGGGAAGGAGCATTGGACAACAGTAAAGAGGGTCTTCAGGTATCTTCGTGGCACCACCAGTTATGGATTTTGCTACCAAGGAAGACCGAGATTAGACAGAGTGGTGGACATACATGGATTTGTTGATGCAGACTGGAATGGAGATCTGGATCACAAAAGATCTACAAGTGGGTATGTGTTTAACCTATTTGGAGGAGCAAACAGTTGGATGAGAAAAAGACAGGCTGTAGTGGCACTCTCAACTACAAAAGCTGAATACATGGCAGCCACTCATGCAAGCAAGGAAGCAATATGGTTACAAAGATTGTGTTCAGGTATTGGGTTGGTACAACAAGCAGTGAGATTAGACTGTGACAGTCAGAGTGCAATATTCCTGGCAAAGAACCTAACTTGTCATTCGAAGAAAAAGCATATTGATGTTCAGTATCACCTTGTGAGAGACATGGTTGAGGAAAAGAAGGTGCTGCTGGAAAAGGTTGACACTTTGAAGAATGCTACAAATTCATTGACAAAGTCTGTGAGCACATAAAAGTTCTCCTGGTGTAGAGTAACAATGGGCATTGTTGCCTTGGATTGTTGACTATATAATCCCCTAGACCCTTGGATGCAAAGAAAACAACAAGTGGGAGAATGTTGGGTATGTGTTATATTCTTTGCATGTGTGTCTGTGTGGGTGCATCATATACAACTGCGTCTGACGATCCCTTCACCTAGAGCTCTGTTGTGTGTGTCGGATGATTTCCTAGGGGGGTCCTAGGGGGGAGAATGTATGCCCCCCCTAGTTATGCACAACGTTCAGTAACGGGCGGTATCCCAGGGCCGACGGGGTTTGGGGCAGTGCCCCCCAAAATTTTTTTTGGGCGGTTTTTGCTATTTTTAGCGAATTTTGCTATTTTTAGCGGATTTGTAAATTAATCCCCGATTAAGGGATTAGGGTTTTGGTATCTACGGAATACCTAAAAAAATTGTATATATTGTATGGAGAATGGTGAAATTTGATATAATGAAAATAAGAAAGGTTTTCTCGGTTGAGGGTTTCCAGTATAAAATCTCTGTGTACTCTGTGTATGAGCCATTGATTAATTTTTGTATTGCTTAAGAATCTATATTCCTTGCTTTACTTTGTAGGTTTAAAACTTACATGATCTATTTGGACCAACTACAACAAAGGGCTTAAAATGCGAGATATACTTTATGTTATTAGTTGATGATTATACAAGAATCACTGCAGTTTTCTTTCTCAAGAACAAGTCAGAATCTTTTGAAAACTTCAAGATCTAAAAGGAAATAGTTGAAAATGAGATGGATTCAAGAATCAAATGCTTGAGATTCTATAATGGATGAGATTTCACTTCAAAGGAATTTATGGAATACTACAACAGTCATGGAATAAAAAGGCAATTCTCTATTGCTAGGACACCTCAACATAATGGAGTTGTTGAAAGAAAGAACGGGACAGTAGAGGAAATGGCTTGAAAAATGATAATGGATTCCAAATTGATAGATATATTTTGGACACAGGAAGTGAATACAACAATTCATATTCAAAATAGAGTAATGCTCAGAAAGAACACTGATAAAACTCCCTACGAGATATGGAAAGGAAGACCAAGAAATGTGAAGCACTTCAGAATTTTTGGAAGCAAATGCTACATCAAAAGAGAAGATGGCAGAATGGGAAAGTTTGACTCTTGTGTGGATAAAGGAATACTTGTTGGTTACTCAAGTACAAGGAAAGTATACAAATGTTACAATCTAATATTAAAAAAAGTTTTGGAAAGCATCAACGTAACAATTGATGAAACAGGAAGACCAAAATCAAAGGAAGAAGAAAACAAATCAATGGAACAACTTTTCAAAGAAGAAGATGAAAAAGAAGTACAATAGGAAGATGAAGAGAATCCGATAGAAGTAGAAGAGCAAGTTCAACAAGTGTCTCCAAAGACACCCAACAAACGAGTATAGAAGAATCATCCTTCAGATCAAATTATCGGGAACAAAGATGTAGGAGTTGAGACTAGAAGAAAAATCCATTCACCATAACAAACACACCTGGCACTCTTATCTAAAATTGAACCAAACTGTTTTGAAGAAGCCAACAAGGATGAATTTTGGAATAAGGCCATGGATGAAGAATTGGATCAAATAGACAAAAATGACACTTGGGAATTGGTTCCAAGACCAAAGAAGAAGAATGTGATTGGCCCAAAATGGGTTTTCAGGAATAAATTGAATGAATATGGACATGTTACAAGAAGAAAAGATAGATTGTTATGTAAAGGATATACATAGATTGAAGGAATCGACTTTGAAGAGACATTTCCTCAGTTGCCATAATGGAAGCAATCCATTTTATGTTAGCTTATGCATGCTCTAAAAATGTTAAAGTATATCAGATGGACATAAAAATAACTTTTCTGAATGGGGAAATTGAAGAAGAAGTCTACATTGAACAACCAGAAGGATTTCAGTTGTCAGAGAACATAGATTATGTGTGTAAATTAAAGAAGGCCCTGTATGCTCTAAAACGGGATCCTAGAGCATGTTACTCTAGATTGGATAAGTATACGCAACAGGTAGGGTTTAGAAAAGGAAGTGCAGACAACAACCTCTACATCAAGGTAAGCCAAGGTAATATTTTATTAATTGAAGTTTATGTTGATGGTATTATTTTTGGTAGTGATGATGACAGGTTAAGCCAAAAATTTGCAAAAGATATGCAAAATGAATTTGAAATGTTGTTACTTGGAGAACTATCCTTCTTTCTAGGACTTTAGATACGTCAAAGCAACCAAGTAATTTTTATTTCTCAAACCAAATATATCAAAGAAATGCTAAAGAAGTTTGGAATGGAATATTGCAAACTAGTTATCACTCCCATGCAAACCAGTTGCAAGTTGAGCAAAGATGATGATTTGAAGTCTACAGATTAGAGGCAATATAGGTCAATGATTGGAAGCCTACTATATGTGACAACATCCAGAATAGATGTAATGCAGGTAGTTGGACACATGGCATGATTTCAAGCAGCACCAGAGGAATCAAATGTATTAGCAGTGAAGAGGATTTTCAGAGATCTCAAAGGAACAAAAGAGTTTGGATTATGGTATCCAAAAGGAAAGGATCTATCACTTATTGCCCATACTGATGCAGATTGGGAAGGTTGTATTGATGACCGATGAATCACCAGTGGAGAAGCGTTCTACTTGGGTGAGTGTTTAGTATCATGGCTAAGCAAGAAACATTCATTGGTATCTTTATCTACAGTCGAGGCATAGTATATTGCAACAACATCGTGTTGTACACAGGTTCTTTGGATGAAACAAACTCTGATAGATATGCAGGTTGAGTATGATGAGCCCATTCCTATATATTGTGATAATACAAGCGCCATCGATATCTCGAAAAACCCAGTGATGCACTCCAAGATGAAGCACATTCCAATCAAGTATCATTTTCTATGGGAGAAGGTTGCAGAAAAGAATATCAGAGTTGAGGATGTGGGCACGAAAGAACAAGTGGAAGATATCTTTACAAAACCACTTCCATGAGAAGCCTTTGAATATCTTCACCAAAGACTTGGAGTTATTTCTACTCCAAAATGAATGATTTTTGAATTATTTTTGAATTCTTATCTTATATGTCTTAGATTTACACGAGGAAGCACCTTAAGAGGACAGTTCAGTCAGGGGGAGAAGCCTCAGATGGAAAGATACCTTTTCCATTGATGAAAAAAGGGGAGAGTTTTATAGTTTTATCAGATGCAGAGGACAGAGGGATGGTTCCAGGGGGAGCATATTTATCATATGTAGAGGACAAAGGCATGTTTCTAGGGGGAGAAGATTTATCAGATGTAGAGAATAGAGGCATGGTTCCAGGGGGAGCATGAGTGATATGATTTCAATATTGCATCAGAGTGTTTCCATCAATTCTAAAGGGAGAGATTGTTCATTAAGGTTGGTTGTCAATGATGTCAACCCTTGAAGAAAGCCCCACAACACAAAGGTTTGGGTAATGGACACAAGATTGTTTGATGTAAACATGACTCATTATTGTCTCGTCATGGTTGATAAGAAGTAAATATGGATGGAATCCAAAGTGGTCCCCTTATGGTGAAAGCCCTCACGGGAATACGCTTTGTGGAGTAAGAGAACCCATTCTTAATTCTGGAATAATGAGTTGAAGGATAGTGAATTTTTTAGGGAAACTATCCTAGACAGATAGTGCTTGTCATGTCATTTCCGGTGGTATGTGGAACGTCTCATAAGTCCTCATGGTTAGAGAGTTGTGACCATACGAAGTTGTAGAACCCCTCATAAGTCTTATAGAGGCCCCCAAGGGTCAAACTGCTTTGAAAAAGAAATTATTTTAAATAAAGAAGCCCTAAAATAAGAAGAGTGTAAGGCTACATGAAGATATAAATAAGAGGCAAAGCTCACTCATTAAACACACACTTGTACATATTGTATATATATATTTTCTTATGTAAGTATTTTTGTAAATACTTGTGGTTACATCTGACATGGTGAAAATCTGAGGTACCATGAAGGGTTGACAACGAAATTCTTGGATTCAAAGAAAAGCCTATTTTCTGAGGCATACGCGGGTTGTCTGTGTATAGGGTGCGTATGTACGTGGGCTGGCTATGTATAGGTTGAGTATGTATGTGGGCTGACTGTGTATAGGGTGAGTACATGTTGATAAAGCCATGAAACTTGAGAAGATGAAGGTGTAGAGGTTCTAGATTATGATATCAAGCTCCTAGGAAGGTCTAGAGTGCTCAGATACATTAGATCCATCCATTGGTTGAAAAGGTATGTCTTATTTCTATGAATAGTTGGATTTTGATGTATGCATGAGGAATGGAAATGGAGATTTGAGGATTCTCCCTAGAGAGACTAGTGGCTACATGGGATCTTATGTATAAGTTAGATCTACAGAAATACAATGATGGTATATTTATCATTAATACTTCTTGTTGAGGCACATCTTTTATTTCTTGGCATATGGCTAAGAGTTTGTATGGTACATGGTTGATATCTTGTATTTATTGATGTATTGAGAAATTGAATATCAAAAAGTGGTTGATGAATAAGATCATGTGAGGGATATTATACTTTTTCATAACTACACATACCTATATGGCACATGACTAGTGAGAGACATACTTTCCTTGAGTAGAGTTTATGTATGATAATGCATTCACAGGGTACAATTATAGTCTGGATACAATGACATGTTACAGATCTATGTGAAATAATTTACAGAGGGTCATAATTTTTGGAAGTGAAAGGAAACCCTAGTTTCAGAAGGCATATGCAGGCTACATAACAGATAGGGTGCGTACATACGTGGGTTGCATCACTATGGGTCACGTATCTATTGTATTTTTGTTGATACATGTTCAGTTCAAGTACGGTTTGATTATAGGGAAGTTGTACATATTGGATATAGGGTAGTGGTAAAGGTTGATATAGTTGTACAACAATATATCTCACAGTGACAGGTTGACAGTGGTTCCATCATTCTACTTCTACTTCAGGGCAGTTGGACAAGGCAATGATAGGTGGTTTTAGACACCTTCCAGTTGTAGTCAGAGAACATAGAGGATTGTAGCCTCCTTTTGGTTGTGGATAGATAATTGGGGAGTTGGATCTTCCCTCAGGTTGTAGCCTGAGAAACCAGGGGGTTGGAGCCTCTTTCTAGTTGCAACTAGAAAACAAAGGAAGTTGGTGCTTCCAATGAATGTAATTATTCAATACATATAAGAAAAATATTTTTTTGGTTTTCTCCTGATTTGGGTTTCCACGTAAAACACTGGTGTATTGTGTATGTGTGTGATTGTTTATTTCTTATTGCTCATTATTGGATAATAATTCTACATTGATATAACATTTGAAGAAACAATAGTATAATTACACTATTACTGATTCACCCCCCCTCTCAGTAATCCAACAAATTGATCACAAGTCCACATGTGGTTACTCACTCAGTCTTGGTTCTGGACCTATCTATTGGTTGAGAAAGAAGCAAGCTACTATTTCTCTATCTTTAGTAGAGGAATATTAAATAGGGGTAGTTAACATAACCATTCAGGCTATGTGGCTACAATATTTTCTCATTGATTTGGAAATTCAGTTTCATCAGTCGATCATCATCTGGTGTGACAACAAGAGGACTATGAAGTTATGAAGAGATTCAATTTAGAGGAAACAGATGAAGCACATCGAGATCCCAATGAACTACATCCGAGAATTAGTACATGAGGGGATCATCAACCTACAATTTTTTCCTTCAGTAGAACATAATACACACATCTTCACCAAGACCTTCACCAAGCATATGTTCCATTCTCTCCACAATCATCTTGGAGTGAAGGACACAGTTGCCTAGAAATTATCAATTCTTTGTTTTGCATACATTGTACTTTGAAGCAGGGGGGTTTCCCATGAGGTTTTCCCTCTTTCCTCATTTATTTCAGTGTATTTTATATTTGGTTACCTAACATGGCCTCGTTGTCGGGACCCATTCTTTATTTTCACCATAGTGATATTCAGGCGGGTTGTTGGTGATACTTCACACACACCTAGGAATTATTTTTCCTAAGTTTTTCCCTATGTTTACTAGTCATTATTCAGTCTCCCATAGTTTCGGGAGAATATTCATTTTCCTACATTCTAGAAGAATGTTCTCTTCAGTTCACACTTTAGTTTGATCAATTGAGTGGAGTCTAGATGCCACATTGGGATCATCACAATGAAGCATTTAGATCATCACCATCTAATGCACATTTTACTTGGGATTATCACCAGACTAGTGCATTACTCATGATTCCCTAATATCCTCCTCACTTCACTTTGTGTCAGTTAGTTAATTGAAGACTAAGAGACTAGTTAACTAAGACTAGGTGGCAGTTCACTCCCGTAACTGCCTAAGAGACTAGACTAGGTGGAAATTTACTCTTGTAACTGATGGTGTGTGTCCATATCATTCTATACCACCACTATGGCCCGTTGGATTCTCCTCCAATTCACATTATTTGATTTATACAAAGAATATCATGTGTAAATTATCATTCATTCATTTGGTTAACGATAATTCTTCCATTATTTCTCTCTTCTTTCTATTTTCTCATATTTTCTTTGTAAACTGTGTATGTCATTTTCTAGCTAGATATATTATTTATAGGTTCAACACATTTACACAAAGGGTTTGGATTACCCTTCCTTCATTGGATCTACATTCTCCTTTCCCTTTCTTTCCTACATGGAATTTGAATTGGAGGTGTTTCTTCTTTCATGCACAACAAATCCATGCACATCAGGTCCCTTGATTATCCTTATTTTGATGATATTATATTTCTCATGCATTAGGGATTCAAAAAAATAATCCAATTTCATCATTTTCCAGGTTTCTCTTGAATTGAACCTATTTTTATGTAATGCTGAGATGAAAATTACATAATTTGGACAAAGGCTTGCTAGAATAGAAAGAACAAACTATTTTTTTTGAGCTGATTTGTCTATTCCACATCCATTTAGATGAAGGAGAAGGGACTTGAACTTTGTAAATAAGTCTTGTATATTATCAAAATTCCTTTTATCTAAGGAATCCAACTCAACCTCGAGCATATGGCCTCTCATTTGATCCTGTTTTCCAAAGAGATCCTCCAACTTTGTCCTACTATCATCTGGTGTTGTACAAGCTTCAATGTGAAACATAAGATCATGGGACATGGACACAAAGATGAGGATATAGGACTCATCCATGTAGTTAAATACATGTTAATAGTGACCCACCAAGTCTATTATCCAGAGGTGAAGAGTTATAAGTAACTATGTTGCAGCTTCAACACTTGAGTTGCTCTCAAATTCTTTATACGAGCCTAAAATCCTTTGTTAAAAGATTCTGGAATGCTCGGTTATTGCACCAATAATCTTAGTTATTCTCTATCATTCTCAATATAAACTCTTATCCTCCTCGTGATCAATTTTTAGAACCCAACTCTTGAAACCAGGTGTTATCCTTTTGTCTGATGCTAAGCCTCTTCCTATCCACCCAACTAGATGTTGTGACCTAGAAATTATTCCCTTAAGTGCTAACTCCTTGGAGATAATTCTCCATGTCACCAATGTATATAACCATGGATAATTCCATTATAGAATTCCTTTTGGTTGGTAGAATGAGTGAATTCCACATATAGCAGTCCCAAGACATTGATACTTTTTACCTCTTCCCAACTACCAGAAGTCTCAAGGGTCGCGAGACGCAATGATCTAAACTGTTGATCCTGCTGGTCATCAATGATCATGATATCTTCTTCTATGATATCATTCAATGATATACCACCATTGATTCAGATCACAGCTCCATTTTATACCATTAATATCACCTTTTATAATATTTCAAACTATAAACCTAGACACCATGGAACTTTGAATGCTCTGGAACCACCTTGACATGTGTCATCTCTGGAGTGGGGCTTTGACGTCAGACTAACAATATTGGCGTCAAGATGATGGTACTTTTTTCAATTCTCATCAAAATAACACCCAAAGGCCGAGATCTTAAATAATGTGCACCATTGATCTTGCTAGTGATCAACAGTCACAATCTTCCCATCTCTTTTTTAAAACTACCAGTACATGCTTTGGGCTTTCCTATGAAAACCTGACTCATGTCACTTTTTCACTAGGTTGTCGTGTGTCACCTCATTTCATGGCTTTCACATGCACCATATCTCAAATGTAACTTAACACATTTCATCTTCGGTATGGGCCACGTGTCACTTCCTCAATGGAGTTCCTTACGTCAACCTGATGTTTATCGTCATCGTCACATCGTAACTTTTGGTAGCATCAAAAACCTTATAAGTCTCTATGTTCATGGTATGATATAATGAGAGTCATTTATTTGATGACTTATCCCAGATATAATCTTAGTTATTGATTCCTTCTAAATGTGTAATTGTCTCTAACTTAACTTCCTTGTACCTTCTAACACTCAATATGCTTTCGTTCGTCGATCTAACTCTGTATTTGACGGTCATATATTTCTCTCACCACCAGTTGTCGATACTTTGTAGAATCCTTCTAAATTTTATCTAATGTATTCTATTCATAATCATAATGATCCAACGGTTGTTATTTGTCGACACTTATAATGGAATATGAACACTAGTTAATTCTTTATACAAAAGAAAGTTCATTTTTTTTATTCCTTTAGAAAACATATCTCTCCCTTCAATTTTTTTTATGATAGTTCTAGATGATTGTCTATATTCATTCTTTTCACAACCTATAAACACACACAAATAATTAGCTTTAAAAACATAAGACTTCATGGTCTCATTCAATTCCTATAACATCATCCCCACATGATGTGCTAAACTTTCTTGACAATTCATGAAAATTTCAACATGTCTCCATTAAACATCTCCATCATCATCCTCTCTAAGGGATGATCCTTGATCTGGTTAATAGAAATGAAATCCTTCTTCCATCATTGTCCTTTGTCTAAACTTATCTACTCTAATTTTCCTTTTCTTCAATTAAGCATTCAAACTATGAATCAATTTCTTCATAAAAAAAATGCACAATACACCACTTAACCTTCTTCTTCACATTCCAACCCCATCTTTGTTCTTCATTGCTTTCCTGTAGCGGCTTAAAATTATATTGAGTCTTTCCTTAACCTCATTAGATTCTCTGTCAAACTCCTATCGGTTCAATTTTTTGTAAACTACTTTGGTACTTTGTTTCCACTGGATGTGGGTTTTCTCTGAACCTCTTTCATCAACATCAATAGTCATATATGTATTTTCCCTTGTGAAATTCTCGTATTTCACTGCGATTTGCATCACACGTCTTCTATAACAAGTCTCTACATATTTCCACTCAATACCTCATCAAGATTTACTTGAGCCTGACCTCCTAGTATTCTTCTAATTCTCTCCTTTGGAACCTCCTTGAGCACTCCTCCACCTACTCACCTTTCTATGAGAGATTATATTTTTCTCCTCACTTCCATTTCTCAGCTGAAAGTATTTACAACATTATTTGTTGCAAGGCTTTTCCATTAGCTTCTTCACCTGAGAGCTTCACTTTTTTCCTCTTCCTTTTTTACAAATATTTTGGATGCAATGCCTTCTACTATTCCTTTTGTTACCACATACAAACATAATATGTTTTTACCAGTTTTGATCACAATGCATTAAACCAATACCTATAATATAATTTATGAGATCTTGTTTCTTCAACATCTTCTCCCATTTCTTCCTCTTGGTTGGAAGGGTCTCAAATATGCAATAATCCACTTAAGGAAATCCAATTCCTTTTTCTTCCTAGCTTCACAATTATCTTATTCTATATCCTTTATAGAATTCCAAATAGAATTAACATTTTTTGATACCAATTGATAGTGATCCACCCAGTGGATTACCCACATGTGAAAAGTTATGAGTAACTTTGTTGCAACTTCAACACTCAAGTTTCTCTTGAATTATTTATACAGGTCCAAAATCCTCTCTTAACATATTATGGAATACTTTGTTCTCACATCAGTCCTCTTAGGTATTCTCTACAGTTCTCAAATACAAGTCTTACCCTCCTCATAACCAAATATTAGAACCTAATGCTTAAAACCAAGAGCTATCCTTTTTTCAGACGCTAATCCTCTTCCTATCCACATGACCAGAAGTTGTGACCTCACTCTTATACCCTTAAGCACTATATCCTTGGAGATAATTCTTCATGTGACCAATGGCTATAACCACGACTAAGTCCATCATAAATTTCCCTTTGGTTGCGTGAATGAATGACTGCCACATATAGCAATTTTGAGACGCTCAGACTTTTTACCTCTTCCCAACTACTAGAACTCCTAAAGGCCGCAAGACACAATGATTTGAATCATTGATCCCACTGGTGGTCAATGACCATGATTTATTCTTTTATGATACCATTCAATGATAGATCATCACTAATATGAATCACGATTCCAGTATGGACTTTTTATCTCACCTTTTATAATATTCTAAACATACGATGTGGCCACCATAGAACTCTAAATTCTCTAAAACCTCCTCGCCACATGTCGTATCCAGAGTGGGATTCTAACGTTAGCTTGACATATCTTGGGGTTAGGACATCAAGACTTATTAAATCTTCTCATTCAACTAATTCCCGAAGGTTGAGATATGAAACAATGTGGATCGTTGATCCTGCTTGTGATAAATGATCACAATATTCCCATCACTGTTATGTAGATTGTTAAGAACCAAACATCAATATAGCATAGAAAAACCTCAGGAAAAGTACTCAACGCCTTGAAAAAGAGATAATTTAAGATAATAAGCCTCTTCGAGGGGGCAACCTCCTTTTACCCCACTTAAATGTTCAAGTACAAGA
>ML780615.1:57855-89462 GCA_009831015.1 Picea engelmannii | reverse complement strand
GAAATTTTTCATTACTTCCATGATCTTAGCTTCCATTGAATCCATCTTAGTATCCAACTTATCTTCCATTGAATCCATCTTAGTATCCAACTTAGCTTCCATTGAATCCATCAACTTAGCTTCCATTGAATGCATCTTAGTATACAACTTATCTTCCATTGAATCTCTCATCTCTTGTAGTTCATCTTTGGTTACTATCTTCTTTTGTAAATCGTTTATGTCCCTACGCATTTCTTCACCTTCATCAAGAGTCCAATTAGGATTTTATGGAGGCTTATTTGGTGTAGGAGGTCCCTTTTTGGATGGCATGTTGGCCAAATATCACTTTTGAGTCTTGATTTTGAGGTGGTTCTGCTAGACAATATTTATTCTGTTATATCTCCCAAGTTTCGGCCCTTCTGGGTATGAAACTTTCCTTTAGGTATTTCTCTGATATTTCTTCTCTTCAATGCCACAGGTCTGATCAAAATTGGATGTGCCAAGTCGAATTTACAGTAACTTCCTCACAACTTGTCGATTTTTGGCCTTTCCAAGAGATCTCACTTGTATAGAATTCCCCGCACAAAATAATTTATATCAAATTCTGAAACTCGCACCCAAAATACTACAGACTGTCAACGATCCAATGCAACCAATCCCACTCAATTTGGATACTCTAGCAAGAATTTATGCTTGTTTTACCTGGAACACCTTCTTGAGACTAGTCAATAGGACTAGTCAGATACCCTATCTTACACAAGGTGTATCTACAAATTTAAGATGACCCAGAAGATGAAATTTTTACCACGGATGTATTACTAATTTTTGTAAATGGCCTCCAAAGTATAGGGTCTGAAATGTTACAGAAATGTTTTTATAGAGAAAATTCCTCAATGACTCATTTCAGGATGATTCCAAAACTCTATCTTGTATAGGATATATCTCCAAAAGTGTAAGGCCTCAGGAGCTGAATTTTGAACCCAACGTACCTTGATCCGTGTAATAAATACCCTCCAACCGGTTTCTTCTGAAACCTTGTAGAACAAAAGTTATAGCGAAAATGCCACGATGTCTCAGATGTAGCAGCGAAACCCCAAGACCTTGAGCTCTGACTCCATATGTTAAGAACCAAACATCAATATAGCATAGAAAAACCTCAGGAAAAGTAATCAATGCCTTGAAAAAGATATAATTTCAGATAATAAGCCTCTTTGAGGGGGCAACCTCCTTTTACCCCACTTAAATGTTCAAGTACAAGATGATTCAAAATGAAAATGTCTCCTTGGTATATATAGGAGACAAGGAGGTATAATTACAATTAATGGCCTAAAGCCGAGATAATTAAAATAACATTACTAATATAAATTACAACTAATGGCCTAAAGCTGACATAAATAAAATAGCATTACTAATCTAATATGCCCCAATTAAGGGGTAATGAGCCAACATTAGTGGGATTCTAACGTTATCTTGACATATCTTGGGGTTAGGACATCAGGACTTATTAAAACTTCTCATTCAACTAACTCTCGAAGGTCGAGATATGAAACAATGTGGATCGTTGATCCTGCTTGTGATAAACGATCACAATATTCCCATCACTGTTATGTAGATACCAGTATGTCCTTTGGAATTTTCTACATGGACTTGGCACATGTCACTTATTTATTAAGCTTCCATGTGTCACCTCATTTCATGGATTTCACACCCACCATCTACCAAATGGACATTAACATGTGTCATCTTCAGTATGGGCCATGTCTTACTTTCTTAGTGAATTTCCTTACATCAACCTAACATTTGTCGTCATTGGTACATCATAAATTTTAGAATCATTGAACACCTTATAAATTTTGATTCTCGCGGTCTGCTATAACGAGAGTCGTTGATATGGAGGCTTATACAAAATCTAATTGTTGGCGCAATTATATGTTCACTATATTGAAATCATTTAATATGTCAATCTGGTTTTGTAATTAATAGAGTTGATGCACTAAATGTGTCAATAACATGTAAATTCCTATGTCTGATGAGTATAGCCCATATAAGAAAACACTCTAAAACCAAATACTCTATTTTCACACTCTTCAAATGATATGCTCCACACAGTTCAAATATTAGGAAGAAAAAACTCATAAACAAGCATATGATCTAAAGTTCTTGCTTAGATGATGGATCTTTTCATTGTTGGCTCATGAAAGGGAATGGTGAAATTTAACTCTATCTCCTATAGAAACTAAAATAACAACAATTAACAATCTGCATATTCTTAAAAGAAAACTCAATCAAGCCTAAAAGAAACACCAGGTGAAGTAAGAAACTTCATTATAGGTTGATGTAGGTTGAGAGATGGAGGTCTTGATTGTGCCTGTGTTTGTGAAATATATCATATTCACTTCTAGAAGGAACTATAAGTGTGGTGGGATACTCCATTATAGGCTCATGTATGGTGAAATATGGAGATCCAACTTGTCACTAGATTTTCAAAATAAAAACAAACATTAAAGCATTTAATCAAATTATTGTCTTCATATACTTACACAACAATGTAAAGTAATTACTCAGAAATAATTGCACTCATAAATCTCATATTACACACAAAAATATCACTCACTCAGAGTCATAACACATCTATATTGTATGTTATCCTATGCATCACTTAAACATAATAGGAATAAAGTTAGATGCTATGATCAAATATAGAATTATTCTATCCACACACAGAAAACCAAAATTATATTCACAACTAAATATAAATAATATTACCTTGATTGGGTCGGTGGGCCCTTTCCATACCAACAAGGAAGCTCTGAAAGGAAACTTACATAAGAGAAGATTTGAACACACACACAGAATCCATGAATTTCAATTTATATCATTACTTCAAAAAATAGAGGAACAATCCAAAGTCCTCAAGAATAAATCTTACAACATAATAGAGATTAATTATATTTCCATGTATATGTCTATCATCTACAAGGCTCTCTCTTTAAAGAGAAACATTCATTACAATCAAAGTCTAGAGATAACATCAAATATTTGCACAAATATTACAAATGGTTGATGTATCAATTTTCAAGGGAATGATTTTTTCCTCATCACACGAAGTGCATGAGTGATGAAATGTATCGTGGTCTTCAATGAAAAAAGAATGTTCGAGCCAAAAAATTCCTTGGACCCATCGAGAAAAACCTCATTCAAACACCCAAGCCTACAAATACATAACGAGTATTGGATGCGAATAGCTGGAGAAAAAGACTGGTACTGAATGCACACAGTCACATAAATTGGTAGAGAATGCACATAGTCATATAAATTGGTATCAAACTAACATAGGAACAGGTACTAGATGAGTGCAAAAATAGGTACCAGATGAACTTAGCATTGGGAGATGATTTGAGTACCGAATGAATGCTGAAACAGGTATCAGATGAATAGGAGTTATTTTCATAAGGTTTTATTATATCATTCAAAGTAATTAGAGAGAATTAAACATCAAATATTCAATCCAAATCATTAATAAATCTCATAAATTATGATTAAACATAACTTGCCTCATATGTACACAATAATGGCTAAAGGACATGTCTATTAAGGAAAATAGGCAAATAGTGCATATGTTTGAGGAAAAATTAGACAGGATATGGGACAACATAAGGCAATTAGAAGTGAAAAAAAGGAGACTCAAAATCTCCCCCATGCCCAAGCCATTTCATGTCCTCATGAAAACATTGTTGAACCGGTCCTCAAAATTTCAAAACTAGTGTTGTTTGCCACCTTGATTGAATATTAACTGCTTGGTTTTAAGATATCCAATCCTGAAGCCTCATCCTTAAGCTCCCTCTTAATAACTTGTGTATACTATATTAGGCACAAAAATTTATTGATCTTGGAAGAGACCTCATCATGTTCGTCCTGTAGCTTTTGGTTATTCTCCTTCAGCTATGAATTTTCTTTCTTGATGTGCCTATCAAAAACTTTATACTCCTCCACTTCTTGCTTCGACTCTTCATTCTGTTTTGTAATCCTTTTAACTTTAAATACCAAATGATGTTTTGTTAGAGGAATGATAGGTTTAATTGTTGCTTGCTCAGTTATCTCTTCCCTAGATTCAAATTCCTTTCTTAAATCATATGTCTCTGTCACTAATTCCTCATCTTCACTAATAGTTGTGACATACATTTCCTCCTACTCTAGTGAGGTTGGAATGTCCACTAGATCCAATGCAAAAGAAGGGACGTGAGTAACTTCCACCTTCTTAGCCATGCTCCGAGTAGTTCTTCATACTAGACCTGAAACTTCCTCAGGTGTGCTAACATGAATAGAAATTACCTCCTTAAACAATCTCCTTTTGTTTGTTTTAGTCTCGGAGATGGGCACCAGACTTTGTTTTTCCTGTGCCTTCTTAATTTTTATTTGAGAGGACTTAGATGGAGAGACTGGAACTTGTTCTTCTTGTGTACTACTTGTCTCTCTACCAGGGGAATTAGATGTAGGGGTTGGAACTTGTTCCTCTGGTGTACTCCTTGTCTTTCTACTAGAGGATTGTGTTATAACACTCCCTTCACTGGCTCTAAATTTATTATTTTTTTGACTCTCACTTTAGGGTTATTCTGTACTTCTCCAACCTTCTCCTTAGGTACCTCAACAATTACTTCTAGAATATTTTCTATAATTTCCCCAACCTTCTCCTGAGGTAACTCAAAAACTACTTTGAGAGCACTAGCTGCAATTTGTCTAGCATCATGACCAGACCTTTGTTTATTCCTCTTTTTCTCACTAATTTGTATTTTTCTTTTAGTTTTCAGGTCTGGGAGAATTTTCTTGGTTTTAGATGACCATTCCACCACAGGTGCAGGTTGTTCACTTAACACTATTGTCTTTCCTTTGTCCAATTTTCTTACAGATTTTGGTGAGCTAGGGTCAACATGATCTACTTCACTACTAGATTTCTTGCCTTTCTTTCTACTATCTCCCTTATTCTTTTCTAACCCTTGACCATGTTCCCCTGTTATATTTCCTTCTACAGACTTAGAAACTTCTTGAGAAAAAAACTCTATGAGGAGTTTCTTCCAACTATTGTCTCATTTTCCCAACTCATGAAAAACCAATAGTTTCATCATCCCATGGTGGTAGAGACTGGTTTCAGGCTTCTAAGAGGCATACTTAACCCCTCTCACGATATTATTTAGACTTGTCCAAATAAAAATGGGGAAAGTCTATTTGTGGTCCTCCTTCAAAATGTAACAAAAGCCTTAAATGATTAAGGAAAGTTATTGCATAACTCCCTTCACATGTTAGAAAATTTTACAATAAGGAAAGCATCACCCAATATTCTTCTTTGATCCATTTACTGGAGATACCTTTTGTCCAATCTGGGTCCAAGTTCTTGGGCTTGAAATTTTTTTGACAGAGGCTCCTATCAATTATTATGCCTTTGAAATAATTCTCTCGAGTAGAAGGTAACTTTTTCGCTTTTTCTATGGTGGATTTAGTGATTGTGAGTTTTAGGTCCCCCAAATGGATTCTCTCTCCACAATAACTCTAGGAGAAGGCATGAGATAACCCCTCATTATGTCCTCTGAAATTTTCTAATAAGGGAACCTAGCCGACCCTTTCAAATTTCTCTTTCCATGCTTGATACTCCTTCGTTTATATGTACATATGGAACACAGGTTTGTGCCTTTCAATCCCCACGTCGGCTTTAAAATGGGTCTCAAAACAAGTATAGGAAACATAATTCAGGTGAGAGTTTGGTAGTGGAAGAAAAATTACGAGAACAGGGTGATGGAGGTAGAGTAACGAGATAGTAGGATCAAATAAAGTGGTGGTGTATAGTATGAAATGGGTAATTAACGCTCATCTAGATGGAGAAGACATCCTTAAGATCGTTTATAATGAAAATTAGAAGACAATGGTCAATTCTTTGAAATGATGGCGAGGTAAGGAAGGAGTCAGAAATTATGCCAAAGGATCGTATTCATGGAAAAGGTGAAAATCATACCCAGAAGTAACATCGCATCCCATTCTTACCGATTTTCATAATGATTGCAACAAATGTGGGTGATATGACCAAAATTAACCATTGGGCAACATTTGACGTCATAGGTTTGAAAAAACGTGAGGTTATAGAAGGTGGCATAATCATAGTTTTGACATCATACGAACAAAAGTTTTTGAAAATAAATTTCAAATTGGACGATCACTTCATGAAGAGATTTATGTAAATCATAAATGATTTTGAAAATAGGCGAAATCATGAAGACTTAAGAACATAAGTATATGGAGGTTTAATAACATAAGATGACAAAGGGATATGAGAATAACCATATGTTTAACAAAAAAATCATGTGATTCTTAATAAAAAGGAATAAACATTAATTGCATACCTCTATTACCTTAAATGTATTTGATCAAATAAGAGAAATATCAAATGTGGAACAATGTTACTCAAATTCCATCATTATTATCAGATCACAAACTTAGTATTGGACCAACACAGAGAATTGATTTAGTACTGGACCAACACAGAGAATTGATTTAGTATGGGACCAACACATAGAGTATTTTCCAGTATCGGATGAACTCAAAGACTTTTTTTTAGTACAAGATGAATCTTTGACAAGATACCTTGAATATTGTAGGCTTCTCTTTGTGTATAAACATGTTTTGAGGGTCAATCTGAAGTAGATGTTGGCACTCACTAATTTTTTGTCTGAATTTTTTCTCCTAAATGATCATGTTGAAAAGGTTATAAACAACACACTAGTACAGGAATGTTAGAAGTGGAGCAGAAGTCTCATACAATGAGGAAAAATATCCAATGATTAGGCTCCAAGATATGTAACAAGAAGGAAACTGTAGCTAGACATCCTCCTGTAGAGATGCAGAAACCTCCTCTTTTTGGAACCAGAATAACCACTACTTATGTTGCCACTTCCATTTTATTGGAAACAAAAACCTAGCTACTACTGTCCTGTGGATTTTTCTTGATCCCAAGTCATTTAATGATTTCCGGTGTTTTCAACTTTTAGGAGTCTGAAAAACTTAAACAAAATTCCATATACTATCCTATGGATTTTTCTCGAGCTCGACTCAATTAATGCTCGTCGGTGTTTTCAATTTTTAGGATTCTGGAAAACTTAAAGAAAAATCCATATATTGTCCTGTGGATTTTTCTTGATCCCAGATCAGTTAATGATCGTCAGTTTTTTCAATTTTTATGAGTCTGAAAAACTTAAAGAAAACTCCATTAGGCTCCTTTCCCATGAGTAATCTACCAGGGTTGGGTAAAGGAATAAACATACACTTAGACGATGTCCTCCTTATTTCTTATCTACATGAGAACACAATTATCTTATTCTTTCGTTAGTAACATGAAAAATCATTATCTAAGAACAAACCTATATACATATATGTACAAAGTAAAATTTAATCACACAACAAAACTTACAGTGGTGGTTCAACAAGATGATAACTCCTCTTTCTTACCAATTGCATTTCAGAATTTTGAAGAATTAGTTTGATGAAATCCTATTTAGACAGAGGCTTATGATAAACTTTCAATCGATTCCCATTTACAACAAAAGATTTATAATCTTCATCAATGATTTTTATCTTTAGTGAAACATTGTCATAAATTGTGTCTACCTCATAGGGTCCCAGCCATCGATTGGACAATTTACCCCTGAAATTCTTGAACCTACTATCATATAGAAGGGCCCAATCACCTGACTGAAAATATTTCTTCTTGATGTAGTGGTCACGCCATTTAGTTCTTTGTTTTTGAATGAGTGTAGTCCTCTGGAGAGTGTCATTTATGATTTCATCAAGTTCACTTAGCTACAATATCCTCTATTTTTTAGCTTCATCCAAATCCATTCCCAATTGCATAGAAGTCTTGAAAGTTTTTAGTTGAAATTATATGGGAAGCAACACTTGCTTCCCATACACCAATTAATAAGGTGTATGGCATATTTTTTTTCTCCAATTTTTTTTGTAGGCCCATAAGGCCTCAAGAAACCAATCAACCCAATATTTATGGTGTAACTGAATTGTCTTGGTAAGTATAGCCTCCATCACCTTGTTAGTTGATTCCACTTGTCTATTTATTTGGGGGTGATAAGGTGAGGATTTTATGTATTTAATCGGATATTGTTTAGTAATGGATCTGACCAGATTGAAAATAAATTGGGTTCCTTGGTCTTTCACTATTTCTCGAGGCACACCAAAAAGAGTAAAGGTGTCTTCAATTAGAAAATCAACAAAAAATTGTTCATTTTTAGAGTACAAAGCTTTAGCCTCTACCCATTTAGTCACATAATATGTACATACCAAAATATAGCTTATTCTTTGAGACACTGGGTTGATAGGTCCTACAAAATCCAAATCCCATTTCTCAAAAGGTTCAATTACTACCTAAGCTTAGAGAGGAATATTATCACTTGTAGTTGGTTTCCCCATCCTCTGACAATCATCACAACTGGCCACATACTTCTTTGCATCCCTGAAAATAGTTGGCCAATAGTAGCATGACCGTAGTATTTTTTATGTTATCATTTTATCAACAAAATGGCCTCCACATGGGTCATCATGACAATATTTGAAGATGTCATACATCTCATCCTCTTGTACACATCTTATAATCACCAAATCAGGCCCTGTACAATATAGACAAACATCATTCCACATATAATTTGCACTCAACTGAATAATCCTCTATTTTTCTGAGGGGACAGATTCTAAGGTAATTTTCTTGTTACAAGGTAGTTAGCCACATCTGGAAACCAACGAATGTAATTAGAAATAGAAAACAAAATTGCCAAAGAGGTATCTAAGGCATCAATGAAGATATGAAAGGGAAGAGATTTGTTTGGTCGTCTTAACACAAGGGCATTGTAAATATTTTTTTTTTTAATTTCAAAAGAAATCTGACATTGTTCATCCCAATGGAATTGTAACATCCTGCTCTTGCGTGCACTGAGGAAATGTATTCTTAAGGAAACATGCTTGCAAGTGATCTAGATTATTATACTATTGGTCATTGATTATGATTATGAGATACTATGGATATGATGATATGATATTTGGTTGTATTTACATAGACAAGTGATATTGATTGGGTTCTCCTGAGTGTTAATGACTTTGGACATTGAGGATGCAGAGGCATCGATGAAACCCCTTTGACTCCAGATCGAGTGAAGGAGTGGACTATTGGGGTCTGAAGGTTGTTGATATGACATATGTACATATGATTAGATGTTATGATGATTGAATATTATTGTTGACATGATTCATGGATGGATGTAGGCTGATGATAACTTGTCGACCAGACTCACATGTGGAGTAGAGGGGTCACGCGGGACAACCAGAGACATTGAGGGAGAGGTGTGGCAGTAGCCCTTCCATAGCCTATTAGTACTCCCATCGTGGCTAAAACTGTAGGTTAATGGTTACCTAGTTCGAGAAGACCCATGATGTCGTGAGGGCAGACTGTAACAGTCACTCACAATTATTCGTCACTATAATTGCTTATTTAACTAAACAATAAAGTTCTACATAAATTGTCAACCCAAGGAAGTCTGTTTATTAAAAAGGAAATCACACACTATATATGCTCAATCTCAAAAGCAACCTAGAGTTGTAGTAAAAATATGTTAATCACACCTTGCCTTGAACAAACTGAAGTTCTAACTTGAATGATAGGAAAGCAATCTACCTATTGTAGAGTTTAATGTTTAAAGAAGTAATTTTCCAAAGAATCCTGGATTACATTAAGAAATAACAACTTAAGAAAGAAATCTTTTCATGATACTGCAAAAGGAAAGACCAACTATTTTGTAACAGAGAACAGGACCCTATTCCCCAAGCAGGAATCTTCAGCACCTGTTTCCAATCATCACACTTTTATGAACTCATTGCTAACTGAAATGATTGACACACACTGAAGGCTAACTAACTCTTTAACAGAGAACATGACCCTATTCCCCAAGAAGGAATCTTCAACACCTGTTTTTGATCATCACACTTTCATAGACTCATTGCTAATTGAAATGATTGACACACACTAAAGACTAACTATCTCTTAATAGAGAACAGGACCCTATTCTCTAAGAAGGAACCTTCAGCACCTATCCCTAATTATCACGCCTTCATAAATTCACCAAACAAGATTGCTAACTAGAATGATCAACAATTACCCAAGCGTGAATTATATGAAAACAATGTAACAACCAGTAAAGCATAGTTTCAGCACAACAGAGTTCATTCAAGTAGTGTTTCAGCAAAACAAAATTTAATCAAGGCATGAACAGAAATAACACTAACACACTACAAAGCTAAAGGGTGAATCTTGTGAAGAATGTGGGCCCTCCCTTCTCACAAGATTCCCCTAAAATGAGAGGAACTAGAAAGAAATACTCAGAACAATCTTTTATTCATTTGTCAACTATATCATATTACAATCTGAAGTAAAACACATCCTTCTCTGTAAAATCCTTTCTTCGCTAAAAAGAAGATCCTCTCTAATTATGATTTCCTCTTATTTAAAGAGGAGAATCCCCTCGATAAAATTTGATCATTCAATTACATGTGTACATCTGAGTCCTATTCTTAGTTAGATCGACTCTCTATACTGGAATAGGATATCCTAGTCTCCCGCAATAGAATGCTATTACAATAGTTGAAAAGGTGTTGAGTGGGGTGTTGTTGTTTCAGCTGGAGTAACAACTTCTTTATTTGTCTTCTCGTTACTCTTGTTGTATGTTGTTTCAGCATCGCAAATCGCGGGTTGTTTCAGCAACGGGATTTGCGTTCTGACTGTTTCGACATGTGGTCACGCAGCAAGGATGGTTAATTCTGGCTCAAGGTGTGGCTATTGTGGTCAATGTAACAACTTTGTGTTGTTGTTTCAACATCGTAGACCACAGAGGGTGTAACAGCTTCTTCTGTGTGAGTTGTTGTTTCAGCATCGTAGACCATGGAGAGTGTAGTAGCTTTTTCTGTGTGAATTTTTGTTTCAGCATCGTATACCACGGAGATTGTAACAAATTCTTCTGTGTGAGTTGATGTTTCATCATCGTAGACCACAGAGAGTGTAACAGCTTCTTCTGTGTGATTTGTTGTTTCAACATCGTAGTCCACAGACTGTTTCAACCACAGGGTTTGTGTTCTTTAACTGTTTCAGCGATAGGCCTCAATGCTAATCTCCAGTTCAAACTGTTTCAACACTTATACATTTTTGATCAACGGTGAAGTACGAGAGTAATGTAAAATTATATGGAAAATAGATTAAACATATAGTAAAGAGAAGAGACGTTATATACCTTTAGAGAGATAGGGTAAGGTGATAATATAAGTTTAAATATGAGTGGAAAAAGGGTGTAATGGTAGCAAAAGGTGTGAGAAAAAAGGTACATTGTAGGGTCCTAACATCCCCCCCAACTTAAAATGTTGCATGTCCTCAAGAAACTTCAATCTGAATCAGAACCTGAACACCGACGCTGAGCGTGCATGTTACTCAAGTAGTAGTTGTGGAAGGTGTTGTATGTTGGAGCTCTGAACCCTTGAACGCATTGTAGCCTTTGCCAAGTTGTTGTTTTGACTTTCTTGGGCAACTTATAATGAACTTGATATTTCTCTGCTGGCATCCAGAGGATAGGAAAATGAAACTGATAACCTATCCAGATTTCAGCACATTGCTGAACACACTTGATGTAGCTAGGTACCCTGGAGATTGTTATCTCAATATTAGTGGGGCTGAAGGGATTGTGTTCCTGTATTTTCCCAGTAGATTGTTGCCAAAACATATTATTTGCTTGTAGTGCAACAATCTCTGTGGATTTAATGAACTGTTGACACTCCTGAAACACTGATGTCTGCAGTTGCTGAATGTGTTGAGTCATCCCTGGTTTCTTTAAAAACTGATAATACTCTGTAACAAAGGTGGCAACATTTTGTGGTTCTGGCTTTATCCAGAGAAGGCGGTTATCCTCGTTATGCTTGGTATCTAGGAAGTCATCCTGCCATATAATTTGATTGTTGAGGAAGGAGGTGAGTGCCCGAATCTGGATGTCACCGACAAGAGGGTTAAGGTTAAGCTGTTGATTCTCAGGGATGGCCTCATTATGAAAATATAATTCACAGAGAAGGTGTTGATCCATAACAGAGGCTTCTACAAAACTTTTAACAAAATTTGCTGGATTTAACACTACATGGGGTTTGCCTTCTTTGATTGATTTAATATGAAACAATGTAAGTCGAAGGTTCTTGTGTAACATCAGGGTGCTCTTCTTTGACTGCAAAATTCGAAGGTACAGGGGGAGCTCCTGGCATTGGAATTTGAATTACTTTGTAGCCTACTTGATAGTAGATGTCCCCACATTGACTGCACATATATTCTCTACACAGATTCTCTGTTGTAGTTCCCTCTGACATGGTCGCTATACGAGCTAGGGTGTACAATTTAAGTTCCTTCTCATAGACTTCCTTTGCCATGGCTAGCTCTTGCTTGTAGGATTCCAGTTCATACCTTAGGAACTCATTTTCTTGTAATACAGAGGCCATTGTTGGTTCTGGTTGAGGGGTGATTGGTTCTTGTGTAGCAGTCACAACCGCACTAGCTGGTTCTTTTAGAGTAGCTATAGGATCGACAACTGATTCTTGTGTTTCAGCTTCTTGATGTAAAGAAAGTAATGTTGCAACACCCTAGGCATTTGATTCCTGTGTCTCAGTAATAATATCAGTAGTTGGTTCTTGTGTTTCAGCTGTAGCTAGTTCTTGTGTGACAGCTATAGCTGGTTCTTGTGTTTTAGCTACTGAATGAGTAGATGGTTCTTGTGTTTCAGCTACTAAATGGGTAGTTGGTTCTTGTGTTTCATCTACTTGATGAGTAGCTGGTTCTTGTGTTTCAGCTACTAAATGGGTAGTTGGTTCTTGTGTTTCAGCTACTTGATGAGTAGTTGGTTCTTGTGTTTCAGCTACTTGATGAGTAGTTGGTTCTTGTGTTTCAGCTACTAAATTTGAAACGAATGATGTCACAACCCACTGGGCCTCTGGTTCTTGCATTTCAGTGCCCGTGGGTGGAATAGGTAAAGATTCAGGCATATGGGAGGTTGGAGGTGTACGGGGTATTAGTCGGATGGGTTGGGGGTTTAGGGCACTGGCAGTAGTGGCTGCCCTTGTTGAGGCCCTTGTTCCTTTTCTTTGTAAAAAGGGCGGAAATAAAGGAATTTGCTTTCGTTTACGTGGGGGATTTTCCTCAATGATGGGACAAGGATAATTTTTTGGTTCAGAATCATCGCTAAGAATATGAAGGGCAGGAGTGGATGATTTTGGTAAAATGTGGGGTGGGCTTGGTATGGTAGGGGGGTTAATTGGATTGATTGGGTCTGTAGGTGGACTGTTAGGAATTTATGGAGGGTCTGGAGGGTTTTTTGGTTGTTGTTCCTGAAGATTTTCAGGAATTTCAACAGCTTCTTGAGGATCTATGGGTGGGTTGTTTAGTGGAGGGTTTTGTTGGGAAAAACCCTTTTGGATAAGTAGTTGAACGAGACGGTGATGGGTGAGTGAAAGGGCAAGATCTTTAGCCTTTTTACAGTAGTGTGACATATTTTTAAGACAACCGAGCATATAATAAGGAATGGTCACCAATCTAGCATGTCGTAAATGAGACAATAGGACAAAATCATGCTGGTAGACTACCTGGTATCGGCCTTCACAGGTAAGGTAGTGCTTGACAAACTTTGCAACTTTCGGCCATGGAGGCGGCAACGAGCTAAGTCGGACACCCCGGCCTTTAGGTTCAATTTGTTCCCCTGGCAAGAGGAAATCCTGTTGGGCATTAAGGATGATATGTTTGTGGCTGGAAAAGAGAATTCCATTAGTAGGGAGACCCGAAACCTATGCTATATCCTCTTCTGTAACTGGAATCCAAACCCCTTGAACAATGGAATTATCTTCCTGGAGATTTCGAGCAAATTGCAGAACCTGTTGTTGATCAAATCCCTGGAGCCTCTGAAAATAACCGAGCCATCCTTCCTGTAGAAAATTTGATAGGCTTCTGGATACAGTTCTAACAGGGCTGTTGTGGTAGGTTTGTACTGTATAATAGGGCCTCCCATAGATAACAGCTCAGTAAAATACATCGTCAAAGAGTCGAGTAACCGCTTCTGTGCAGAGTGAGTTTTTCAGGTGAAGGCATGCAAATGGTGGTGAAACAAATGAAAGGATGGTAAAAAGGAATGACGGTGGTTTATTCATGTGAAATGATGGTATAAAAGTTTGATATTTCCTCCCCCCCCCCTCAAGTGCGGCTAATAATGATTTTACATGAGTGGTAATAATGAGTTGGAATCTTCTCATTAACTATAGCTTAATTGTATTTACGTATAAAATTTATATACCTCACCTTTACCTTTTGATTCGTACTTCAAACAAAATATAGTGCCTGTCCATAATAGTTCTGTAGTGGCCATGGCAGAGACTTTTGATTTTTTAGGGGAATTGTATCAAGGATTTGTTGACTGGAAGGAAAAAATGTAGTATGAGAGCACAAAAGCTTATTGACAGAGAATGCTGAAAAGTTGGTGTTTCAGCAACAGGGAAAGAATAGAGAAATGTTCGTTGAATAGTGATGTTGCAGAATAGTGATGAGGCAGTGGTGTTTCAGCAGTATGGAAAAAGGGAGAAATTGTTGGACAGTGGTGTTTCGGCAATGGAGAAAATGTGAAGAATTGAGGAACAGTGGTGTTTCGGCAATGGGAAAAAGTGAAGAATTGTTGAACAATAGTGTTTCGGCAATAGGAAAATGGTGAAAGGTTGTTGACAGTGGTGTTTCGGCAATGGGAAAATGGAGAAAGGTTGTTGACAGTGGTGTTTCAACAATGGGGAAAATGGTGAAAGTTTGTTGAACAGTGGTGTTTCAGCAATGGGGAAAATGGTGAAAGGTTGTTGAACAGTGGTGTTTCAGTAATGGGGAAAATGGAGAAAAGTTGTTGGACAATGGTGTTTCAGCAATGGGGAAGCTTGGCTCTTCTTGAGGTAAGATCATCCTTCCTTAGTAGGCCTTTTCTTTGATCAAGAATCTACAAAAATCAATTGTAACATGCTATTTCCTGACAGGGATTATTAGTAAACGAAATCTAATCTAATACTAAAGAAATTAAATTAAAAGAATTAATTGCAATGACGGGTAGGAGCCCCCTCTAAAAAGAGGTAATGAGAGTCTTCCACACATGTGGCCTTAAAATCTTCCTTGGAAATAGAGCACTGGTATAAACAGAGACAATGACCATTTACAAGTAACGGTGTTTTAGAGTCATCGATTGTGAGGAGCCTTATTGTTCCATTGGGGAAAACAATGTCTACTTCATAAGGTCCAAGCCATTTTGTACGTAGTTTCCCTTGAAATTCTTTAAACCGAGAGTCATACAGTAGGGCCCAATTACCTTTTTGGAATTTCTTATGTTTGATAGTTTTTTCATGCCATTTTGATCTTTGTTGTTGAATCATAGTTGTTTGATGAATGACATCTAGTCTTTTTTCATCCAATTCATTAAGCTGTTGCAACCTGGCTGTCTATGCATCGGTCAAATCAAGGTTGACATCTAAAGCAGTCCTTAAGGTTTTGATTTCAAATTCCATAGGAAATACAACACTCTTTCCATAAACTAATTCATAGGGAGAGAATCCTGTAGTATTTCTCCAGGTAGTTCTGTAGGCCCATAATGCTTCAGGGAGCCTGTGGGACCAGTCCTTTCTATTTTCCTTCATTGTTTTTGTGAGAATGGCTTCTATTACTTTATTTATGCTTTCCACCTGCCCATTGGCTTGAGGGTGGTATGGTGTAGTCATTCTATGTTGAATATGATATTTCTGAAGGGTGGCTTTAAAACCATGAGAAGTGAAAGGAGGTCCTCCATATGTAACTAATTCTCTTGGCACTCCCAATCTGATGAAGATGTCTTCAAATAGGAAATCTAGAACTGCTTCTTCAGTTGCTCTATGGAGTGCTTTAGCTTCCACCCACTTGGTCATATAATCTGTGCAGACCACTATGTAAACTTTTTTATTGGATGGGGGGTTAATGGGTCCTACAAATTCTAAGGCCCATCTTTCAAATGGTTCAAGTACTATCTGGGGGTTTAATGGAATTTCATCTCTATGATTAGGTTGGCCCATTCTTTGGCAGCTATCACAGGCCTGGACATATTTCTTTGCATCTTTAAAAAGTGAGGGCCAATAATACCCCATCCTGAGAATTTTATGTGTTGTTCTCTTATCAGCAAAATTCCCTCCACAAGGGCCATCATGACAATCTTTTAGTAGATCATAAACCTGATCTTATCTAATGCAGCTTCGAATTTCTCGATCAAGTCCTGTATGGAAAAGACACCCAGTTATCTAGCTATATCGAGCACTTTGTTGAATGATTCTTCTTTTCTCTCGATGGGATAGGTGTGGTGGTAACTTCCCTGCAACCAAGTAGTTAGCTATGTCTGCATACCAAGGTGAGTGAGCAGATACTGCAAATAGATATTCATCAGGAAAGGAATCATCTACTAGGGTATCATCATCAGGTTTTAACCGAGAAAGGAAATCAGCAACTACATTTTCTTTTCCTGGTCTATCTACAATTGTAATATCAAATTCTTGCAATAATAGTAACCATTTGGTAACTCGAGCATTTGTGATAGGTTTGTTCATTAGATATTTGATGGTTGAGTGATCAATATGGACAAGGGTAGAGTACCCAGTGATGTAATGTCGAAATTTATTAATAGCATATATAACTGCTAAAAAATCCTTTTCGGTAACTGTATAGTTAAGTTCAGCAGGAGTCATATTCTTGCTAATGAAGTAGATAGCATAAGGAAGATGATTTTCTTCTTGTCCCAAGACAACTCCTATTGCAGTATCTAAAGCATCATAGGATATATGAAATGGAAGTGTCCAATCAGGTCCTCTTAGAATAGGAGTTGTAGATAACTGATGTTTAAGTGTATTAAATGCTTCCTGGCAAGAATTAGTCCATTTGAATTCGACATTTTTCATCAATAACACAAACAGGGGAGAAGCTATTTTAGAGAAGTTTTTGATAAATCTTCTATAGTATCCAGCATGTCTTAGAAAACTTCTTACCTTTGTTTGGGTTTTTGGGGTAGGAAGAACTTTAATGACTTGTATCTTGGATGGGTCCACCTGAATTACTTGAGATGAGATAAAATTTCCAAGCACTATTCCTTCACTCATCATCATATTACATTTTTCTGTACTTAAGGAGAGGTGGGCTTGTATACACCGTTTAAGTACTTTCTCAAGGTTTTGTAGTGCTTCCTGAAAAGAAACACCATAAGGGGTAAAATCATCCACAAAAATTTCCATAGAGTCATTAAGCATATAAGAAAAGATTCCTATAACGGCTCTTTGAAAGGTTGATGGTGCATTACATAGTCCAAATGGGAGAAATCTATAAGAAAAATTTCCCCAAGGGCTAGTAAAAGTGGTTTTATGTTGGTCCTGGGGTGCAATTTTGATCTGATTATACCCACTGAAACCATCTAGAAAGGAGAAAAAATTCTTCCCTGACAAATTGTCTAACACTTGATCAATGAATGGTAATGGAAAGTGATCTTTTTGAGTAGCTTTATTTAAGGCTCTATAATCCACACATACTCTCCATTTCCCATTTTTCTTAGGAACTATTACCAATGGGGAAACCCATCCACTGTCTGATATAGGATATATAAACCCTGCATTGAGCAATTTTTGAAGTTTTTCTTTAAGGATTTCTCTTAAATTAGGGTTCATTCGTCGTTGGGGTTGGCAGATCGGTCGACAATCTTCCTTGATATATATACGATGACTACATAATTCAGGAGAAATTCCTTTCATATATGTATAGTCCCAAGCGAATGCTTCTTTATGTTTAAGAAGTAACTTCATTAATTGTTTTGTTTCAGCATCTGTCAGGTTAGGGTTTATGTTCAGTGTTTTTCCAGGTTCAATTTCTACTGGTATGCTTTTAGAAGAGATGGTGGCAGATGTTTGAGGTGGGTTTTCATAGTTAAGGTTTTCCTAATTATTTGACTCCAACAGTGCAACTAGTTGGTTATGAGTTTCTGGAGTCAAAGAGGAGGGTTCACAAATAAAATTATTAATTGCTTCATCCTCAGTGGAATCTTTAAGGCTTAAGGCTTGTCCGATATTCAAGATGGGTTGAATAAGTTGATCATCAAAATCTACCCATACAAAATTATCATTATTAATCAAGGGTGTAGCGCGAGGGTAGAGGGTGAGCTATTTAGTCTCGTAACTGTTGGAAATTGTCATTGAACCTGATCTACAGTTGATAAAAGCATTTGTTGTGGCTAGCCAAGGCCTGCCCAAAATTAGAGGGTGGCCCCCCAACTTTGTTTTAGATTGTAATACCACAAAGTCAGCTGGATAATTCCAGGATTCCACTGAGATGATTAGGTCTTCAATGACTCCCTCCAGTTTTATTGTGGAACGGTCAGCTAATTCTAAGATAGTTGGGGTGTCTCTGATTTCATTTTGTAGTTGTAACAGTTGTGAGGTTTCCAGAGTCATAATATTGATAGTGACACCTAAGTCTACTAGGACTCGAGGGATTATCGTTTTTCCAATTTGTACTAAGACGGTAGGGTGGCCAGGATCACCATATTTAACTGGGGGAACTTTACCTGACATTAGTGAAGACAAGTCACCCATGACATGAACTGTAAGGGGATCTTTAATTTTCCTACCAGGTTTCTTAACACAAATGTCTCACATAGTCCTGGCATAAATTGGTACATCTCGGAGTGCTTGTAGTAGAGGAATTTTGACATAAAGATTTTGTAATTCCCCTAGAAGATTGAAAGTTGGTGGCTCAGGCGTTTTAGTCAAAGCTAAATGCTCAGGAAATGGTGGTTTTGTTGTTTCAGCAGCAGTGTTAGAGGATGATTGTACCTCTTCATGTACATCATGCTCTTTTGTTTCCTCTTTATCAGAAGAGGTAACATTAGCTATGATAGGTTCTACTATTCTCCCAGATCGTAAATCAATATCAATGCATTGCATAGGCAGAAGAGAAAATGTAGGTTGGTTATGAATATCAATGCGCTGCATAGATTTATTATTGGGGTTAGGGTTAGGTTGTACAGGTAGTTGGGGTCTCATCATTTGATTGTTTGGTGGAGTGCTTGATGGTAAGGAGAGTGGTTGCAGAAATTGTGATTGAGGTAATTGATTTGGGAAGGGGCGTTGTTGTCCTCTCCAATTTGGATTCCATTGGTTATGATATGATTGTTGTTGTTATGGAGGCCAAGGAGTCCACATTGACGGATCAACAAAGGGTGGGTTAGTTTGTTGCATGGGTGGGTAATTCATTTGATTTAGATATTTCATTTGATTATAGGGAGGGTAATTCATTTGATTGAAATAAGGATAGTTATTCCAACGATTAGAAGATGTAAATGGCATGTTAGGATTCATACCTTGTCCCCGTGGTTGCCATTGCCTTCTCTGTGTCAACAGATACACAGCTTCAGCTTCTTCATCAATTGGTTGTAATGCTGCCTTGATTGTTGGTAAGGAAGGACATTGTTGAGTTTCATAATCTTTATCACAGATGGTGCAGATTGGATTTTTGTCCAATGGACATTCCCTTCGTGGGTGCTTGTCTCTACATTTAGAAAAAAATATGGACAGAGCTTCTTCTGCTTCTGCTTACTTCTTTTGAATCTGTAGGGTGTCAATTTGTGAGGCAAAAGAGCTTAACATTTCAGTTTTAAAACCTTCAAGTAAATTACCTATTTCGGCTCTTGTTGCTCCCCCACTGGATGATTTTTGGACTCTTGAAAATGTGGTATCCCTGCTATTTGATCTATTTCTTGAAGCTCCTCTTGAACATCTTTTACATAGGTTAACAATTTCATCGTATGATTCCTTAGATATGTCCCCTTTTCCAAGCATATTCAGCATATCTAGACAGTCATCCCTTACTCCTTTTAATAATATTGTTTTAAGAATATCTTTACTTACATTGGGGTGACTGGATCTTTGTAGATTATATTGTAGCCTTTCTACAAAGTCCTCCAAATTTTCATCCTCTTTCTGCATCATCTTAAATAGTTCCTCCCTTTTTTCTCTTGTTCGGCAATAGTCCTAGTATTTATTCAGGAATTTTTGTTTCATTTGGTCCTATGTTGTGATTACATGGCCTCTAAGACTCATGAACCATCTTAGTGCATTTCCTTTCAATGTTGCTGGAAATAGCTTTAATTTTTTAGCATTGGAAATGTAATCATAACTTTTGCATAATATATCAAACTCAAAAAGGAATTCATCAAGATCCTCTGAAGACAAACCATGAAAGTTAGGTAGTGCTTAGAGTGGAATGTTCTTCATGGGAGCTACCCCTCTAGGAAGATCACCAATAGGAAATCCTAATGTGGAGAAAGAGTTTTCGTCATTTACCTCTCCTTCAGGACATGCTTGTTCTTCATGATGCAATTATTCATTGTACTCATCCATGTTTTCTTCTTTCTGCTCCCCTGCTGCACTTTCTCTATCCTCAATGTTTCCTTCTAGTTTCTCAACTATCTCAGGACTCCAAACCTCTTTCCCCATTTCAAAGTTTGCTTGAAATGAAGGTTGGGATTTTGGTTTCCGAGAGTTTGGTCATTGAGCAACAGATTCAAACTTTGATATAATCTTGTTGATATAAGTCTTTCTTCCTCCTCTTACTCTGCCCCTGCCACCTATAGGGTCAGTGCCTTTGAGGTCTCCTCATCCTCTCATGCAATATTTGTATCTAAAAAATCATAAGTTCTTTTGAAATCTATAATTACCTTCCCCGACAACAGCGCCAAAATGTTGGTCACTATAATTTCTTATTTAACTAAATAATCAAGTGCTACAAAAATTGTCAACCTAGGGAAGTCTGTTTGTTTCAAAGGAAATCACACACTATATATTCTCAATCTCAAAATCAACCTAGAGTTGTAGTAAAAATATGTTAATCACACCTTGCCTTGAACAAACTGAAGTTCTATCTTGAATTACAGGAAAGAAATCTACCTATTACAGAGTTTAATGTTTAAAGAAGTAATTGTCCAAACAATCCTGGATTACATTAAGAAATAACAGCTTAAGAAAGAAATCTTTTCATGATACTACAAAATGAAAGACCAACTATTTTGTAACAGAGAACAGGACCCTATTCCCCAAGCAGGAATCTTCAGCACCTGTTTCCGATCATCACACTTTTATGAACTCATTGCTAACTGAAATGATTGACACACACTGAAGGCTAACTAACTCTTTAACAGAGAACAAGACCCTATTCCCTAAGCAGGAATCTTCAACACCTGTTTCTGATCGTCACACTTTCATAGACTCATTGCTCATTGAAATGATTGACACACACTGAAGACTAACTATCTCTTAACATAGAACAAGACCCTATTCCCCAAGAAGGAACCTTCAACACCTGTCCCTGATTATCACGCCTTCATAAATTCACCAAACAAGATTGCTAACTAGAATGATCAATAGTTACCTAAGCATAAATTATATGAAAACAATGTAACAACCAATAAAGTAGAGTTTCAACACAACAGAGTTCAGTCAAGTAGTGTTTCAGCAAAACATAATTTAATCAAGGCATGAACAGAAATAACACTAACACACTACAAAGCTAAAGGGTGAATCTTGTGAAGAAGTTGGGCCCTCCCTTCTCACAAGATTCCCCTGAAACGAGAGGAACTAGAAAGAAATGCTCAGAACAATATTTTATTCATCTGTCAACTATATCATATTACAATCTGAAGTAAAACACGTCCTTCTCTATAAAATCCTTTCTTCGCTAAAAAGAAGATCCTCTCTAATGATGATTTCCTCTTATTTAAAGAGGAGAATCGCCTCGATAGAATTTGATCATCCAATTACATGTGTACATCTGAGTCCTATTCTTAGTCAGATCGACTCTCTATACTGGAATAGGATATCTTAGTCTCCCGCAACATAATGCTATTACAATAGTTGAAAAGGTGTTGAGTGGGGTGTTGCTATTTCAGCTGGAGTAACAGCTTCTTTATTTGTCTTCTCATTACTGTTGTTGTATGTTGTTTTAGCATCACAAATCGCGGGTTGTTTCAACAACGAGATTTGTGTTTTGATTGTTTCAGCACGTGGTCACGCAGCAACGATGGTTAATTCTGGCTCAAGGTGCGGCTATTGTGGTCAATGTAACAATTTTGTGTTGTTGTTTCAGCATCGTAGACCACGGAGGGTGTAACAACTTCTTCTGTGTGAGTTGTTGTTTCATCATCGTAGACCACGGAGAGTGTAGCAACTTTTTCTGTGTGAGTTGTTGTTTCAGCATCGTAGACCATGGAGAGTGTAGCAGCTTTTTCTGTGTGAGTTGTTGTTTCAGCATCGTAGACTGCGGAGCGTGTAACAAATTCTTCTGTGTGAGTTGTTGTTTCAACATCGTATACTACAGAGAGTGTAATAGCTTCTTCTGTGTGAGTTGTTGTTTCAGCATCGTAGTCCACAGACTGTTTCAACCACAGGGTTTGTGTGCTTTAACTGTTTCAGCAGCAAGCCTCAATGCTAATCTGCAGTTCAAACTGTTTCAACACTTATACATTTCTGATCAATGGTTAAGTACGAGAGTAATGTAAAATTATATGCAAAACAAATTAAACATATAGTAAAGAGAAGATACATTATATACCTTTGGAGAGATAGGGTAAGGTGATAATATAAGTTTAAATATGAGTGGAAAAAGGGTGTAATGGTAGCAAAAGGTGTGAGCAAAAAGGTACATTGTAGGGTCCTAACAAGAATGATTCTAAGGGGCACGTGATAAGGTAGGGGCCTTATTCCTTAGAGTCCCTTAGTCTCCCACAAGATAACCTGGGAGAGTATTGAATCGAGGGGTTTGATGTCTACCAAATTCAGTCAAGAGGCGAGTGGCACCCTTGGAGCACGTAGTGCGTCCTGAAGGGCACGTCGTGATTTTAACGGGTAAGTGAATAAACCTAGTTAGCCTTAAAATGAATGATGTGGTAAGTAAGGTTTAAAAACAAAATTTTCCCTAATAAAAATGTGCCCAACATAGTGAAATTAAAACCTAGGTCCAAGTAGAACACGTGGTAAAAAATAATAATAAATAAATAAATATGTAACAAGAAGGGGGGTAAGGAATTCAAACTTATTTATTAAAGTCAAAATTATAATGGAGGAATAAATTTAAAAAAGGGGGTAAATGGTTGTTTTATCTAAAATTCATAAATTAATTTTTAATTAAAAAGGAAAAAGGGGTAAATGGTTGTTTTATCTACACTTGCTAAATTAATAATTAATTAAAAAGGAAAAAGGGTAAATGGTTTTTTTATCTACACTTGCTAAATTAATTTTTAATTAAAAAGGAAAAAGGGGAAATGGTTGTTTTATCTATACTTGATAAATTGATTTTTAGTTAAAAAGGAAAAAGGAGGAAACCTAAAGAAAAGGGGAAATGTAAAGAAAAAGTTGAATGTCCTACTTGGTAAGGAGTCTTTCCTTTAGAACTTTCTAATTATGAACTCAACTAGGAATTAAGTAAGGTGTAAGTCATTTAAAAAGTGTAAGGGAATTTTGGGACACCGAGGAGCGTTTTTAGGAATGCTTTTAGGTGGGTGAGGGAAATAGGAATATTTAATTAATTAATAAAATTGATTTTATGGTGCAACTAGGGGATGGGTGACATGTGTACAGGGGATGTTTTCCTAATTAGATTAATGAAAAAGGAATTTAATCAGAATTTGGGAAACTAATTACTTAAACAATTTATAAAAATAATGGAGGAGGAAGAGTATAGATCTTATCTTTTTGCGTAAGGTTATGCTGCTGAAATTTTACCTTGACTTAATTTTCTTTTGTGGGAGTTAGGATATGCAACTCAGGTAACGAGTGGTAGCTCAACCTTGTGAGGCAATATGGGTGCTAGCATTCTCTAGTATTTTGTGTGTGGCCCCTTTGTGGCTCGGGGGGCTTAGGGGGAAGAAGAGTACCCCTAGTGTTGGTTGGGAGGTATCGATGAGGTTACATAGGTTGGAAAGCGGGAGCTGTATGGAGTGCACGTGGGACAACAACTTTGGCGCATTCACGTTTGGCTAAGGTACGCCTATTAAAGTTGTTAATTGCAATGAAATTTAATTTACACATGTTATTTTCTGTTCTCGGTTGAATATTTCATTGCCATGAGATTTCATGCACCTTCTTTCCTACAATATTTGTAATCCCCTTGCTTGTTGTATTTGGAATTGATTTCCCATGGTGAACCCAACCTATGATTGAAATGACTTATCTGTGTTTGTTGTTATTGATTAATGCAAAGAAAAAAAGAGTTTTTATCTTCTGCCCCTTATCCCTTAAGTTATTAGTTTGTGCCTGAGCATTTAGCGAGGAGCCGAATCGATAGTCATCACTCTGGTGTTTAAAGACCTATATATTCAAATGCCCTTCTTTTATGTGCATGGATAAGTGAAGGATACATTTCTCCCATCTACCTAGCGCTTACTTATCTCTATGTTTTTCTCTTATGATTAATCTCAAATCCTTGTGTTTCTGTGAATGAGTATCCTTGCATTTTTTATTGATTCATTGCAGAATGATTTATCATTGCGTTTCTATGAATGAGTATCTCTGCATTTTGATCGATTCATCTCTGATTGATTAATCTTTTATCTCTTCATTTTCTTTTTGCAAATCTCTCCATCATCCCCCAATAATTGTTACTCTGTGATTCTCTTTTATATACAACATTCACCCTATGCATTTCGTGGGACATGACACAACATTTCACACCAGATTTTTGTGATGCTTTGCACAACATTCACACTATGAAATTCATGGATCATTAGACAACATTCAACACGATTTTTCTGGGCATATTACAAAGCATTCAACCATGATTTTCCTTGCACATTACCCATCATTCAACATGATTTTTTTGGGCATATTACAAAGCATTCAACCACGATTTTCCATGCACATTACCTATCATTCAACACGATTTTTCTAGGCATATTACAAACCATTCAACCATGATTTTCCTTGCACATTACCCACCATTCAACACAATTTTTCTGGGCATATTACAAAGCATTCAACCATGGTTTTCCTTACACATTACCCAAAAATCAACACGATTTTCTGGGCATATTACAAAGCATTCAACCACGATTTTCATTGCACATTACCCATCATTCAACACGATTTTTCTGGGCATATTACAAAGTATTCAACCACAATTTTCCTTACACATTACCAATCATTCTACACGATTTTTCTTGGCATATTACAAAGCATTCAACCACGATTTTCCTTGCACATTACCCAACATTCAACACGATTTTTCTGGGCATATTACAAAGCATTCAACCATGATTTTACCTCTGTGATTTCATATATATTTATGACAGCGTTATCGTTTATTTGGCTATGTGATTCCATGTATTTAAATGACAACAACATTAGTTATTAACTCTTCTATTAATATATATTTAAATGACAACAATATCATTTATTTACTCTGCGATTTCATCTATATTTATGCCAGCATTATCATTTATTTACTCTGCGACTTTAATATATATTGACTGTGAATTTACCCATATCTAATGGACAATGATTTGATTGCATTTTTGTTGTGTATGACATCGAATTCATATAGCGATTTTATGATAATGATTTTCATTTTATGATAGAAATTTATATAGAGAATTCATATAGCGATTTCATGATAGAAAATTTTATTTATCATAGCGAACTCATATAGTGATTTTATGATAGAGATTACTGTAATTTTATAGAGTTTAATTTTTCCCTTGAAATGCAATTCAATAGTGATATATTTACTCATTGATTTTAGTAATATTTACACAATGATTTTAGTCATGTCTACACAACGATATATATTACATTGTGTTGACAGCGATTTTATTTCTAGATAGATGGTATTAATGGGTACCAATTTCACAATGTTGATAGTAAACATTAACAACGATTTATATAATTTATAGACAACATTATCACTAATTTTATAGATAGTAAATCATTGTTAATAAGCGATTTCAGAGTGGACTAGATATAGTAATATAATACCATAATGGATTGCGATTTAATATACTAGATAGCATCATCATGGATATAATTTTAAATATTGCTGACACCAAAATGTTATTACGCAACGATATTATTCATCAAACAGTTATGGCTATTTACCCAACGATATTATTATAATTACTAATAGTTTATCAATTGAATTATCCAGAGACCACAATAATATAGACAAAAATGATATAATGATATATTAGACAACAACGTCGAATATTTAATAGACAACATAGTTCATTTATATTATGTTAAGTAGTTCAAATATTAATAGAGAGCTTAGTTCACTTTTTGTTAAGTAGTTCACTTATATTAATAGACAACGTTAATTGTTGACAACGTTTATTGATTATGTTAAGTACTTATAGTAGTTCACTTTTAATGCAAAAAAAAAAAACCAAGTAGTTATTCCATAATGATAAAGAATGATCAGTTTAAGGAATGTATGACGCATGTGGATTAGGAAATTAATGTGAGGTATGATTGGTTAAAGATTAGATTCCTAGGCGCTATTAACCATGTTGATGTAGAATTTGTTTGGAATTTAATGTGATGTATGATTGTATAGTAGTCATATTTCCCTTGCGTCGTGTTGGCTTTTCGATTGGGTGCTTGGGTATAGTCTTCGTGTATTTATTGACACATATTTCGGTCTCCTAGTGTGAGGGATTTAGCTTGGGTTAAGGGTATAGATATGTTATTTTGCGCCATGGTTACTGTCATGCCTATCGTCTTGTGACATAATGATTCCTGATGAGGGGATCATTGCGTGCCTTGATGGTTAAATGCAAATGATAACCTAGCCGGATTCTTGTTCTTCCTGATGTGGGTGTATTGTTCATTGTAATGGATGTTGGTACTTGGTTTTGTAACACCTAATGTGTTTGGTTTTGTGCGCCATAGAGGTTTCTAGTTACTATTCATCGAATCCATTGTGTCGGGTTGTTGATGTTTTCCTTTATCTTGTAGGCATTGTCTTTATTGAGTCAGGTGAATAGTTGTTTTTATCTGTCTATTGATTATCACATGTTTCATCTAGTTGCATGATGTGCTAGTATTTTGATTCGTTGTTGTCTATTGCCTAAGTGTGTAAGTTGTTTTCATCTTCAAGTCATGTTGAGTAATTGTTGGCGTTGATTGTGTTCCTTCTTAAAAAAAAAAAATTTGCACTTTCTTTGCTTCTCATGTAGTCGTAACGATTGGGGTCTTTACATATGGTATCACAGCGAGTTCGACCTGTGACATGGGATCACTATGACTTTCATTGAGTTTATTTTTTATTATAAGGTTGCTAATTAATTGAATTGAATTTGTGCAGGTAATCATGGTTAGAGGACACCATGGAGGCAGACCATGGGGTGCTAGTCGAGGAGGGGAGATGCCTCCAGTAGCATCCATGCTTGAGGGGTCTAACCCCTAGGGAGATGAACATGTTGTCGAGCAAGAACAAATAGTTGTGGGTGATGTGGTTGGGTTGATGAGGTCCTTTCAGTGGATGTATGAGGCACTGATTATCCATTTGGATATAAATAAGGCCAGGGTATAGGAACCCCTTGAGGGTCCACCATACACTCCGTTTGGTACTAGTAGCATTCACCACGAACTCAAGAAGGTCAAATTTTCGATTTCTTTGGTGCCCTGGATGACGTAACCACCAAGGCATGGTTGGAGAATATGGCGATGTTCTTTCTTCTTCGTGAATATGCCTCCAACATGAAGGTCCACATGGCAGTATTTCAACTGAAGGGGAGCGCTCTTCTATGGTGGAAGATGCTCCTATCGAAATTGAACATGGCCATCGAAGACATGTCATGGGAACTGTTCGAGGAATGATTCTGAGAGAGATATATATCAAAGGAATTCATTAAGTGTCAACCCAATGAGTTTAATGCCTTGTGACAGGGAGGTCGTACGGTGCCCAAGTACGAGGCCCATTTTATGGAACTTCTATCATATGCTCTGCAACTGAAGACCGAGAAACTTAAGGTCAACAGGTTCTTGTTTGGCCTTAATTTCAGCATTCGTGCAAGGGTTAGGATTTTGATTCCTCAAATCTTGCATGATGCTATACAGAAGGCCCTCATAGCAGAAGAGGAGCTTTTTTATGGGGGTTGGAGCATAACTCCAGCAAAACCAAAAGGGCAGGTGTCATCTAGTGCACAACAACATCAGACAGGAGCTAGAATTTCACCAAGATATCGTGGCTTCCAAAGAGGATCCACTTTCACTACACCTCGATGACCAGCGCCTCAACAATGACCTCCTTACCATCGGTGATCATACCCTTAGTATTTTGATAGATCTAGATGTTATAGAGAGTTTCATTTTTGGGGCAGTGCTAAAGAGAATTAACATAAAAGCAGTCAAACAGGATGAGTTTAGCTTTGTAGAAATATATTTTGGAGCCAAACAAAAGGTTGGAGGGAAGGTTATGGGCTGTAGCCTTAACCTAGGAGAGTTTTTCACTAGGGCCAACCTGTACGTCACAATCTTAGGATATTATGACGTTGTGATCGGTATGGACTGGTTGGAATTGCATGAGGTGATAGTCAACTGTAATATGAAACGATTAAGATTGTTCAATGACGAGGGACATAGACGCATGATTGTAGGTCTGAACCAAGGAGTTTCCATGAGGTTCATCTCTTCCTTGTCACTACGGAAGAGAATGTGCAAGGGATATAATATTTATGTGATCCTTGCATTAAACGAGAAGGGAGTAGTGAAAGGTATAGAACACCTTCTGGTGGTGAGAGAGTTTGTAGATGTATTCCCTGCGTATTTTACCTAGGATGCCACTGGAGAGGGAATTGGATGTTACCATAGACCTAAAACCGGGGACTGAACCAATAGTAAGAATGACTTATTGGATGTCAACCCCGAAGTTACAGGAGTTGAGAATGCAACTGAAGGAGTTATTGGACTTGGGACTTATGCATTCCAGTGTGTCACCATGGGGTGCGCCTATTATTTTCATATGAAAGAAGGATGGGTCATGGAGACTCTGCGTTGACTATCATCAATTGAATAAGGCAATGATCAAGAATGAGTACTCGTTTCGAAGGATTGATGATTTGTTCAATCAGATGAAAGACGCGATGGTGTTTTCAAAGATCGACTTGATATCAAGGTATCACCAATTACGAATCAAGGAGGATGACATCCCTAAGACCTCCTTTAGGATGAGCTTTGGACATTACAAGTTTATTGTTTTACCTTTTGGACTGAGAAACTCTGCTAGGGTATTTATGATTTTGATGAATAGTGTGTTCCACGAATACTTGGACAAGTTCATCCAAGTATTCATTGATGATATTTTGATTTAATCTTGAACATTGGAAGGGCATGACAAGAACTCGCTCTTGGTACTACAATGTCTACGAGAGAACAAATTGTATGGGAAATTGTCTAAATGCTCATTTTATTAATCGAATATTCACTACTTAGGGCATTCCATGTCCGATGAAGGTATCGTTGTGGATCCAGCAAAGGTCAAAGCTATTATGGAATGGCCTACACTGAAAATGTCATGTAAGTGCATAGCTTCATTGGTTTAGAAGGATACTATTGACGGTTCATCGATGGATTTTTGAAGATAGAAAATCCGATTATGGAATTGCAGAAGAAGAACAAGAATTTTGTTTGGACCAAGGAATGTGCGGAAGCATTTCGGAGGCTCAAGACGTTGTTGAAAACAACACCTATACTAAAGGTCCCTGACATGGACGCAGACTTCTTGACATGCACTGACGCATCCAAGGAACTCTTAGGCAAAGTCTTGATGCAAGATGATATAGTGATTGCTTACATCTTGAGGAAGTTGATAAGGCATGAGGATGACTATGTGATGCATGATTTGGAGTTGTTAGCCAGTGTTTATGCATTGAGAGTTTGGATACAGTACCTTATTGGATGAAAATGTGAACTAAAAAAATGGACCACTGTGGACTACAACACATCTTTATGCAAAGCGACTTGAACACATGACAACGACGTTGGTCGGAATTGCTTAGTGAGTATGATTTCAAGATTACTTACATAAAAGGAACAATTAATAGAGTGATGGATGCATTGAGTCAAAGACCACACATCTTTTCGATGATGCCTCTTTAGAAGAATCTACGTGAAAAAATTATAACTTTACAGTGTGACAATGATTGGTACAAAGAGGTCAAGGATTTTACTGGACAAAACACAATGATGGTACCGAAATTTGAAGGATTTACTATGGACAACAACGTATTATTAAAATTTAAAAGTTGAATTTAAGTACCTTCCAACGATGAGTTGAGGAGTTTATCCTAAATGAGGCTCACAGAGTAGTGTACATAGCTCACCCGAGAGTCACAAAGATGAGGGAAGACCTTAAACCCTTATTCTTATGGAAAGGAATGAAGGAAGGCATAGTCAACTACGTGGAAAGATGTCTAGAATGTCAGCAGGTGAAGGATGAACATAGACATACGATAGGATTACTACAGCCCCACATGATTCTAGAATCAAAATGGGAGGTCATTTTGATGGATTTCTATTAAGAACCAAACATCAATATAGCATAGAAAAACCTCAGGAAAAGTACTCAACGCCTTAAAAAAGAGATAATTTCAGATAATAAGCCTCTTCGAGGGGGCAACCTCCTTTTACCCCACTTAAATGTTCAAGTACCAAATTATTCAAAATGAAAATGTCTCCTTGATATATATAGGAGACTAGGAGGTATAATTATAACTAATGGCCTAAAGCCGACATAAATAAAATAACATTACTAATATAATATGCCCCAATTAAGGGGTAATGATCCCATATTAGGGATTAACATGCCCCTCCCCTTGAGACAAGTGTTTTCCGCAATGCTTGAGTAACTTTGGATGCTTCTGTATAAAAGATTCATCTTCCCAAGTGGAATATTCTGCCGGAAGTTTCCTCCATTTAATGAGATACTCTGAAATGGATCTATTCCTCAGCTGGCGAATTCTTGTGTCAGTGATGGCTTTAGGCTCCAATATGATTTTTCCTTCCTCGTCAAGTTCTGGAAATATAGTTTGAACTGGGATCTTGTCACCTATAACCTTCTTTAAGCATGAAACATGGAAAACTAGGTGTACTTGTGCAGATGGAGGCAACTCCAATTTGTATTCCATAGTACCAATCTTTTGCAACACCTTATAAGGTCCATAGTACTTTGGTGATAATTTTTTATCCTTCTTGGCTTGCTTGAAGGACATCTGTTTGTATGGTTGTATTCTTAAAAACACCCAATCCCCTACTTCAAAACTTATTTCACTACAATGTTGATATGCTTGTTGTTTCATGCGATTATGTGCCATGGTCAGGTTGTCCTTTAAGATTTGGAGAATTTGTTGTTGATTCTCGATGTGATATTCCACTACTTTAACCTTAGATTTTTCTTTTAGAGAAGAAGTGATGGAAGGAGGGTGGTATCCATAAAGTGCCATAAATGG
>ML780615.1:30190-53779 GCA_009831015.1 Picea engelmannii | reverse complement strand
AATGAAAATGTCTCCTTGGTATATATAGGAGACTAGGAGGTATAATTACAACTAATGGCCTAAAGCCGACATAAATAAAATAACATTACTAATATAATATGCCCCAATTAAGGGGTAATGAGTCAATATTAGGGCTTAACAATTTCATTGTTGGATTTCCACTGACGAAAAGGAGACATGGCTCGATTTTTTTGGTATTCGACACTCTGACGAAGAGTGCTCATTTTATCTTGTGCATACGACGTATCAGGGACCTGACATAGCTATATTTTTCATCAACAAGATTGTGAGGCTACATGGCATGCCTAAGAGGATTATATCTGATCGAGGATTGATGTTTACTGGATGATTTTGGACTAGTTTCCATGAGGCCTTGGGAACCCAACTTAAATTTAGTACTGCGTAAAACCTGGAGACAGATGGGAAGACTGAACAAACAAACCAAATATTGGAGGATATGTTGTGTATGTACGTTATGGACCAACAGAAGTGTTGGGAAAAGTTCTTTCCACTGGTAGATTTTATGTACAACAATAGTTATCAAAGCACCATTAAGATAGTGCCTTTCGAGTTTCTTTATGGGAGAACATGTTGGATGCCTTTGAGTTGGGATTGACTTGAGGATAGGGTCCTGGTGGGACTAGAAGTGATCCAAGAAATGGAAGATCAAATGAATAATATAAGACAAAGGATCAAGGAAGCACGGGATCGTCAGAAGAGTTATGTCTATGCGCATTGTGTCGATCGTAGTTATGAAGTTGGTGATCAATTATTTTTGTGGGTGAAACCAAATAAGAGTTCAATCAAGTTTGGAAAGGGTGATAAACTCTCTCATGGGATCATGGTATCCTGTGAGATTGTGGAAAAGAGAGGGCCAGTGACCTATTGACTAGCCTTTCCTGATTCTTTGAGGCGTATACATGATGTTTTGCATGTATATTTTCAGAGACATTATATTAGTGATCCTACACATGTTATTGACATGGATTCCTTGCAGGTATCTGATGAGGGTGTGCTCACAGCTAAGAAAATATCCATCATGTACCATCGCATTCGATAACTATGGTGTCAAACAGTAGATCAGGTCAAGTTCCAGTGGGACAACTATAGCCCGCACTCGGGAACCTAGGAAGATGCATATGATATGCATCAACAGTTTGCATTTTTGTTTGATAGATAGACATATGATATTGTGATGCACTTTATTTCGGCACCTTTATATTGTGAAACTTCGGGATGAATTTTAAACCAAGAGGGGGTGTATGTAACATCCTGCTCTTGTGCACACTGAGCAAACTTATTCTTGAGGACACTTCCTTGCAAGTGATCCATATTATTATACTATTAGCCATTTGATTATGATTATGAGATATTATGGATATGATGATATGATATTTTGTTGTATTTACATAGATAGGTGCTATTGATTGGGTTCTCCTAAGTGTGCAGGACTTTTGACATTGAGGATGCAGAGCCATCGATGAAATCCCTTAGACTCTGGATCGAGTCAGGGAGTGGATTATTGGGGTTTGAATGTTGTTGATATGACATATGTACATATGATTAGATGTTATGATGATTTACTATTATTGCTGACATGGTTCGTTGATGGATGCAGGTTGACGATAGCTTTTCGACCAGACTCACATGTGGAGTAGAGGGGTCACATAGGACAACCAAAGACATTGAGGGAGAGGTGTGACAGCAGACCTGCCACAACCTATTAGCACTCCCATCGTGGCTCGAACTATATGTAAAAATTTTAATACAAATTATGTACTACCTGTATTCTCTTGATCTAACAATTATATGCCACTGTTAAATACATAATCACTTCTACAAATATTCTTGGGGAATTTAAAACACGATCAACAATTGAAATATGAAGAAGAAAGATCAATCACACATAACACAAATGTTTTACTGGGAAATCATAAAGATAAAAACCCCACTATCATATATTATGTATATATCATGGATCATGAAAAAATCTAATACAAAACTCTAATCCAAGAGCTCTAAGTATAATATGTCTTCCCAATTAATTGAATTCCTTCCTTTTTTTACCTAAACACTACACCAAGAATACAATTTTGTGGTGTTCATTAGTGTTAGAAAAAAGGTTGCAGTCCAAGTTTTATTTAAGGGTAGGAATATTTTAGTACCTATGTGGCTCATAACCTTTACATATACATACCTTTCCATATCCAACCATGTATTGGTCTCATACATGACTAACTTACTAACATTCATTCCTATAACAAGTTCTTATCTTTTATTTCTCTGGTTATTACCCCATAACCAAATTAACATGACATTCTATTATGTTAGTGTGTGCATTCAAAAAGATAAGAAACTTTGAATTAATAGAGGCCTCCAGACTTTACCACATCTGGCGGTATGCATTCAATAATATAATCATGTTACTTTATAAAATAACTCTGTCTGAGGAAATTCTTACCTAAATTCCCTCCAAAAATTATGCAATAAGAGTAATAAAACTCATACCTTCATGATTTCCATTAATAAATTTTATACTACCTGATAGTGTGATGGTAATATAATATTTCATGCTTCATTTATAAAACTTATAACCAACCTTAAACCTTTTGTTGATTCCTTTCATATGTAGCAACATCATCAACAACACTTGCAACATGAAAGAATTATTTTTATGCTTATGGTTGTTCAACCAACCCTAATTCAATTGTTTCTACTGCAATTTCAGTAACTTCTTTCTCCATGTATCATATTTCTTGTTGTTCTCAGAGTTTTCACTTCATCCTAGATTCTTAAATCTTCTTGTGCTCTCACTATAATCATTGTACATGATTAGTTATGACCTAAGCACTTTCTAGACAAATCACTATTGGCTTTTTTTTCATTTATAGTCACAAACTAATCTTATATGAACCTTCAACTTTCATTAATTTCATGGATCCAACTATCCCAACTCGTACTTGGATGAATTAAAATTCCAAACCAAGTTGTTTTATAGACTCTGGATTCTTCAACATCCAGTTACTCTTCAAAAATGAACTTATTCAGCCCTTTCCTTATGGAATGCCTTAGTACTTGAGGTGTTCTTGTACTCTCCTCTTCTCTATTCCAATTAGCTTCAAACTTGACTTACCTATCCAATCTATAGCATACTTTAAGGATGCACATATGCCTCCTTTGCTAGCTACATAGAATTAACTAAAAGTATTTCGTTTACCTTACCATCATAGATTCAAGTGATACCTCCAACCTCTTGGGTTGTCACTCATGGATCTTTGTCACTTAAGATGGATTCTTATCAGGAACCATCTCTTTTGCAATCAAAACCATACATAGAACCATTTTCTTCTTCCTGGTTCCTTATTAATTTCTCTTTAGAAGTCATTTCACTTTTAAATTATTCTCGACTTGATATCTCCATGCTCGTATGGAAATACCTTCACACCTTTGGAGTGCATAAACAATCCTTTATTATTCTATCTTTCCTTCCTAGAGTGTTAACATGCATTCCTATTATCTTGATATCTATCTCATGATTTCTTCTTCCATTATCTTAGGATGTTCATGGACTTGACTCCATCCAGGAGTTTTTCCTTGTCTATTGTGCATACATTCCACCACATATTATGTTGATATTAATTTTCAACAGTCCATTATTATTTGGATTTATCTCATCCATCTCCCGCATGAACAATTATATATTTCCAGTCATGTTCTCTGAGTAACCTTGGATAGTTAACACCAACTTATTTCTTGAAGCAATTTGATTTATCCTTTTCATGATCGATCCTATCAACACTGGTATTATCTTTATGAATTATTACTTTCTCTTGTCTTGACCCATCTGATTTTTTAACCTGACATGTATATTCAACTTTTGTCATGCCATATTTGATGAGCTTCATCCCTTGCTTCCATTGCACATTCTGATAATAATTGTTAGCATCAGAATTCACTCTTGGATTGCTTGCAAGAGTAGAGCCCAACGCCCATCAGTTTTTATGTCACGATTTAATAAATGGGGGCGGTCGAATGGAAAGAGACCCAGGAAAGCAACATTGACATAGGAACCAGGGTATGGTATGTAGAAAGCAAGGGAGGTCTTGATCCAACTTCTGTCAGTAAGTTGATTAAAGGGTGGTAGATGGAAGACTTGTGAGAAGAGTGAGCAAGACTACCTCGGGCAACATGCCTTCAGAAGCTTGAAGAAGAAAAACCCAGAAGCCAAGATCCTCTTGGTCCAGAGTTTCAAGGAGCTGAAGGGTGACTCGACTGGATCCTCCAATTCCAAGCCATTCCAGCACTGAGAAAACACAAGAACTAATTAGAAACACTGTGACTATTGCAGTGATCCAACCTCCATCATCCTACAATAGCGCAACTCAACTGGATCCTCCAATTCCGAGCTATTCTAACACAGTAAACAAAGAGATGGTAAAAGAGGTTGACATCCATAAAGTAACAAGTCTCAAATGCCTTATACATTAACCAGAGTGACCAACGCTTCATCAAAACTTACCAAACGGGAGCCTAGCTCAACCATCGACCTTTACAAAAATGGCGAAAATTCCTACATATACTCAAAAACCACAACATCAGCAAAAACAAGACGTTTCATTAAAGAATTGTGTCCGCATGGCTTCTGACAGCCTGCCCATGCAGACTTAGAATGATCGTGCACCTATGACAGATGCCATCAAATTTCGGATTGTCCTTCTATAGGTGAGTCGAAGTGAATTAGTCCTTTGTCAGGCCTTCCTTTTATGGTGGATTTGATGTTTAACCACTAGCAACTGCCGCAATAACTTCTTTTTTGGATCGGGGATGGCCTCGGTCAACTCTGCCTTCTGGGACGTGGAGGTCTCCTAATGGTGCCACCTGGATCAGCCGAATGGTATTTCTTTGGATGCTACTTCACTGGACTGTTGCGAGGGACCCCTATGGCTGATGTGGACGAGGGTGTGACGGGGGTTAAAGGCGTGAACACTGTGGAGGTGATGGAGAAGAAACGTGAGTTCTGACATTAGTTGAGGAATTCCATGCGGTTTGAATAGGACAGAGGAGGAAGGAGCATGGAGTGCGGGACTATAGGAGGAGGTGACTGGGAGTGAGAGGGACACATGGAAGGAGACAAGAGGACAACAAGATGAGGCTGTGTCATGTGGATGGAGAGAGGGAAGTTGGACAGATGAAAGGGAAAGAGGGAGGCAGTAGGTGGAGAATAGGTGGCAACGGGGAGGATGATACCAAAGGTGACATGACAGGCAAGGGACCCCACAATAATAACACACCATTCCGGACCCCCCCTCTTTCATTAAAGATAGGATCGCAAAGGCGAGCCGAAAAGGCCTGAGCATCGTTGATCTAGGTGCTTCGATCCTGACCTTTTAAGAGTTGCATGTTTGATTCCAGACCCCCCCCCCCGATTAAAGGTATAAAGGCAAGGGGGGTCTGGAATGAAGCCTCAACCACTGATTTAGGCACCCAGATCCTGACCTTTTAAGAGTTGTGCACTCAATTGTGGATCCCCCCCTCCGCTTAAAGGTAGAATGGCAAGGGGCCTCCGGAATCTGCTCCTGACCGTAGATCTGAGTGCGCAGATCCTGGCTGCCAAGATCCATGCCCCCTTTAAGTCCAATGCACTCGAGTTTCATCGATGGATGGATGGATGAGATGAATTCGGCGCTTTCACTATGAAAATCCCAAAAGGCCCCACCTATGAATCAGATCTTGCACCGCGTGTCCTTCAGATGAAAGACCAAGATGGATTTGTCATTAAAAGGGGGCTACCTCCATTCTCGGGCTCGCTTAATGTGACCTGGCGCTAGGACCGTGGGCTCGACTTTAAAGGGCACTTATCAACATTTCTGGGTTCGGGGTTTTGAGATGTAAAATGACAAGGAGCTCTTACCCCTCGAATCCCCGAATGCCGACATGACATGATCACGCACCACGTGTCCTTTTGGATGGACGACCGAGATCCTTCATGAATGTATATATACGCTACCTATCGCGCTAATCCTGACACAACTCAAATAACCATGATTTCCCGCCGACCATCGATCTTCTTTTATAGATGAATTCAGGCCGTTGACAACATAATTTCACCCGCTCACTTGATTTTTAACCTGAAATGGGGCTTTACGTGCTATGCTTTGGCGTTCTTCATGCAACCTACAGACCTGGATGTTCTCAGGCCCAAGACAAGAAATGGTGCTAACATTAATCTCCATGGGGGATAGAGTCATCCATGTGATGCTCTAAGGACACATTTTGCAGTTCCAGTGCCTTGCTGTTGGGCTATGGAGTCAGGCTCAAAACATCCCGCTGCTGAAAATATAGGCCGAAAAATAAAAGCAACATAATAAATATACATGCTCAAAGGAGCTTATTTATATACAATCCTATACTAATAAAACACTTTACATGGAGCTAGGTGAAAGCAGACTTCCACCATAGCCAATCAAGTAACTTCCTGTAGGGAAGTTCTTTCTTTCTATTGATGATCACTAGAAGATACTATAACCGTGACAGCAAAATGACTACACTCTTCAACTTCTCCTCACAGGCTGAAGTTGATATGGAATAGGGCGGCTCCAAGTCATAAAGGACATGCCACTCCATGTACTCACAGAAAAGATCATAGAATGAGTGGCCAACCCTATGAAAAGGGTAGCAATAGGCCTTCTCTACTCCACAGCTACTCCTATAGGGATGAACTTCATGAGTCTGCATAGGTGAATGGGTGGGCTCCAGGGAGGAAGTCACCTGTTCCACTGGTTCTTTCTTCTCTTCTTCTTGTCTCTCCCCTAGGTCCGATTCGTATTCGTCATAAATAGGGACCATGGGGTGGTTCTGCTTGCTGACTGGATCTTCAGTATATCTATAGTGATGAAATGTAGGATAAGCTTGTTGCTCATCATCACTATAATATACATCAAAAAGGGGTTGTCCTTCATTGATATAATCCTCCTCCAGAACAGTGATCCCGTCAAAAATTTATGTTTTAGGGATAGTGGGACCTGCTGGTTCTGGCTGCTCACACATAATATTTTTCTCTTTATTCCCAGGCAAAAATATATCGTGAGAAACCCCTTGAAGGAAAAGAGAAAAATCCTCCTCCACAACCATCCCTTCTTTAAAAATGGGGAGGTCTTCATCGTCATAAGCAGGGTTGCTAGGAACATCTGCTTCAACCCGATACCCAAGTGAGCCATCTACTATAGACCACATTTGTTCCATAAAATCACAATTTCTACAAGAGGCATGTTGATCATTATGAACATCTAAAAGAATAGAGGCATCTGATATGATGTCAGATGCTTCCTTTCTAAGGATAACACAATTAGTATCATTCAACGCCTCTATATTTTCCTAGAAAATTCTTTCCTCCACAGTAAAATCTTCAGCATGGACCTGGTCTTCAGGGCCAGCAGAGGCTTCATGGAGTGAATAAAACTCCTCACAACAGTTTTCATACAAATAATCAACTGGAAAATAATCTTTACAAAATGAATTGAAAGCTGTATGAAAACCTGTTAAAGAGCGGATGCTTGCAGCGGGAAGATACCAACACCATCCAAGAGAAGATTCCTTCAATGAATACCCGAAGAGCTTAATCTGGACATCTTCATGCATGATATTAAGTCGATGAATAGCCTCATGAAAGTCCAGTAAATGCTCAGTTGGTACCTCCCAACTCTTTGCGTGAAATTCAGAGAGGAAATTTTCCCATATGTCTCTATCAGGAAGTGCATTAGGAAAACCAACTATCTGAGAAAAGTCACAGAAAGCAAACCTTTGAGCTAAGATTTTCTCCATATCGAACCAGTGGAGTCGCTAGTTGATCCTTGAATCATGGAGTCGCCAGGTGAAAGATTTACAACTTTGAAAGTGCCTGGTCCTTGTTCACCATCAATGGCCAGATCTTAACGTTGTTGTTACCCCAGGAAGCTTCTTAGACTGAGAAAGAAGCTGCTGAAACCTTCACGAGAAAGCTCCTTAGGGTCAGCTTTCAGGTGTGCTAACAATAGCCACAGCTGAAACAGTGAAGTGGAAACAATGGAGTCGCCACAGTGGAGTCGCTAGGTGCACAATAGAAATCTTTAAGGGCTCTGATGCTTGATGCGCATTCATAATTAGAGGCTCAATTTTGTTCAATCCCAGGGAAAATCTTCAACTTCATCCCCGACAATGACGCCAGAAATGTTAGAATCAAAAGTCACTCTTGGATTGCTTGCAGGAGCAGAGCCCAACGCCCATCAGTTTTTATGTCACGATTTAATAAATGGGGGTGGTCGAATGGAAAGAGACCCAGGAAAGCAGCATTGACATAGGAACCAGAGTCTGGTATGTAGAAAGAAAGGGAGGTATTGATCCAACTTCCATCAGTAAGTTGATTAAAGGGTGGTAGATGGAAGACTTGTGCGAAGGGTGAGAAAGACTACCTTGGGAAACAGGCCTTCGGAAGCTTGAAGAAGAAAAAATAAGAAGCCAATATCCTCTTGGTCCAGAGTTTCAAGGAGCTGAAGGGTGACTCGACTGGATCCTCCAATTCCAAGCCATTCCAGCGTTGAGAAAACACAAGAACTGATTAGAAACATTGCGACTGTTGCAGTGATCCAACCTACATCATCCTACAATAGCGCAACTCGACTGGATCCTCCAATTCTGAGTTGTTCTAACATAGTAAACAAAGAGATGGAAAAATAGGCTCACATCCATAAAGTAAGAAGTCTCAAATTCCTTATACATTAACCAGAGTGACCAACGCTTCATCAAAACTTACCGAACGAGAGCCTAGCTCAACCATCGACCTTTACAAAAATGGTGAAAATGCCTACATATACTCAAAAACCACAACAGTAGCAAAAACAAGACGCTTCATTAAAGAATTGTGTCTGCATGGCTTCTGACAGCCTGCCCATGCAGACTCAGGATGATTGTGCACCTATGACAGATGCCATCAGATTTCTGATTGTCCTTCTGCAGGTGAGTCGACGTGAATTAGTCCTTTGTCGGACCTTCCTTTTATGGTGGAGTTGATGTTTAACCACCATCAACTGTCGCAATAACTGCATTTTTGGATCGGGGAAGGCCTCAGTCAACTCTGCCTTCTGGGACATGGAATTCTCCTAATGGTGCCACCTGGATCAACCGAATGGTATTTCTTTGGATGCTACTTCACTGGACTACTGCGAGGGACCCCTATGGATGATGTGGATGAGGGTGTGATGGGGGTTAAAGGCATGAACATTGTGGAGGTGATGGAAAAGAAATGAGAGTTGTGACATCAGCTGAGGAATTCCACGCGGTTTGAATAGGATAGAGGAGGAAGGAGCATGGAGTGCGGGAGTACAGGAGGAGGTGACTGGGAGTGAGAGGGATACATGGCAGGAGACGAGGGGACGACGAGCTGAGGTGGTGTCATGTGGATGGAGAGAGGGAAGTTGGACAGATGACAGGGGAAGAGGGCGGTGGTAGGTGGAGAACAGGTGGCAACGGGGAGGACGATACCAAAGGTGACATGACAGGCAAGGGAACCCACAATAATAACACACCATTCCGGACCCCCCCTCTTTCATTAAAGACACGATGGAAAAGGGGGGTCAGAAAGGCCTAAGCATCGTTGATCTAGGTGCTCCGATCCTGACCTTTGAAGAGTTGCGTGTTTGATTCTGGACCCCCCTCCCCCGATTAAAGGCAGAAAGGCAAGGGGGTCCGAAATGAAGCCTCAACCACTGATTTAGGTACCCATATCCTGACCTTTTAAGAGTTGCGCACTCGATTCCGGATCCCCCCCTCCGCTTAAAGGTAGAATGGCGGGGGGCCTCCGAAATCTGCTCCTGAACGTAGATCTGAGCGTTCAGATCCTGGCCGCCCAGATCCATGCCCCTTTTAATTCCAATGCACTCGAGTTTCATCAATGGATGAACGACTGAGATGACTTCGGTGCTTTGACTATGAAAATCCTGAAAGGCCCCACCTGTGGCTCAGATCTTGCACTGCGTGTCCATTAGATGAACGAATGAGATAGATTTGTCATTAAAAGGGGGATACCTCCATTCCCAGGCTCGCTTAACGTGACCTGGCACTAGGACCGTGGGCTCAACTTTGAAGGGTGATTTTCGGCATTTCGGGGTTCAAGGTTTTGAGATGTAAAATGACAAGGAGCTCTTACCCCTCGAATCCCCGAATGCTGACATGACATGATCGCGCACCACGTGTCCTTTTGGATGGACGACCGAGATCCTTCATGAATGTATATATATGCTACCTATCGCGCTAATCTCAGCGCAACTCCGCTAACCGCGATTTCCCGCCGACCGTCGATCTTCTTTTATAGATGAATCTGGGCCGTTGACAACATAATTTCGCCCGCTCACTTGATTTTTAGCTTGAAATGGGGCTTTACGTGCTACGCTTGGGTGTTCTTCGTGCAACCTGCAGACCTGTATGTTCTCAGGCCAAAGACAAGAAATGTCGCTAACAGTAATAATGGAGGTGATATATCCAACCTATAGGACTATTCCTTGGAGATATTGTCACTTTCTCCATGCATACATTATGTCCTTCTTGATCAAAATACTAGCATTTTGATATATATCAATATGTATAGATTAGGTATTCCCACTGTGAACTTCTTTATTTTAACATTCTTTAGTATTTAACTTGATCCTCTTGTGGATTATTCTTGATGTAACATTATGTCATCAAGTTCCTTTGTTCCTTCTTGATATCAGGTACACACTATTTTATATTCCATAAAACCTTCCTTTTATGGTCACCAGAAATATTCTTTCTAACTTCCTGTGATCTAAGCTACTCAATCCTCAAATATTGATGAATACCTAGAATCCTTTTTCCAATACCTTTCCAATGACTACTCCCTTGCTCAATTCAGAGCTTTGAGTAGAAATCTATGATCCTTTAAAACTTGTGCTTTTTCTCTGATGCACTTCTTGTGCAACTGGTCTCTTTTCTCTAAGATAATGAATCTTAGATCTTTTTTGGGCACTATTATAAATTTACCAGGTCTTCAATACCTCTCTTTATGTGGGTACGAACTATACGAAACCCACGTTGTTTCTTCCTAACCTCTTTTTCCTTCTTTAACATAGTTTTCGAGCACTACCCCCTTTTTCCTTCAGCCCTTAATTCACATGTGACCATGGATGTGAGAAAGTGCTAATAGTTGGCGCTTACTATGTGCTTTTGATTTTTTGGATTTAGGTGTTTTCAACTCACCACAATGCTAATATATCAAACTCTGAACTCATGAAGTTCACAAATGACGTTAGAGGAATCAATGGTCCCCGCTCTCTACCCAAATCAATGACCACAATTAGCTTCAGGACTTCATGTGTCAGGGTTTCCAAAGCCTTCAATGCCACAAACCTATAGAGTGAAAAATATTTGTAGTTTCATATATTTCTGACACGTGTCCATGAATGTCAATGATCACGATGAACTCTAACGCTTTGTACTTCAGGTGTTCTCAACCCACATGATCCCACTTTCCTCTGAAGTTTCTATCCTCCATAGTGAAGGATCTGGCACCATGCGTCCCCTGCGACCATCAGGGGCCCCACTAGCCATGCTCAAGAAGAGTGCCATGTGGTGAAATATTAGAAGTGGACACATGGCCCAGTATGACAAGGGAGATCAGGACTTAGAAGATTTTATACTTTCAATCCTCAAATATCCCAAACTCCGAACTTCCAAAATACTTTATCTTTTGGGGTCCACATGGTACAAATGTCAACAATTAAGGGGGTGGAATGTGGCCCTACGTGTCATATTTCTTTTGGTCCAACAAGGTCATGAAAGTTCCATTATGACTCACATGTGGTAGGAAAAAGGAATTCCATGTCACCCTTGATGACATCATCATGCCATGTCACTTCGAGACTTCTGGCTCCGGGACTTCGGAAGAATTCACCTTAGCACAACCTATTTCTCCCGAACGCCAAACTCCCGAACTGTTGTGAGATTTAGGACGTACAATCACTTGTGCGAAATGTATCGGTTGAGATGTATTTTTCACTACTATGCCTTACCTCTTTCTCTTGTCTTAATATAATGATAATGTTATGTATTCGGCTGATCCAACAGTCAAACAATTCTCCTCGAACTTGCGGTGTAGATCCTCTCCGGGACTTTGAAACTTCGGGCTTCGGTCCATTCTACTCTATCACACATAAACTTCTCTGAAGTCATGAAGCCCGAAGTACTTAGGGTTTAACTTTCCTTCACCTTTTCTAAATCTGACGACTGTTAAGGGTCTGCCTCCTCCTGAATAGATCCTACAACCCAATTTCAAACCTTGCAGCCCAACATAAGGGATTTTGTGGCTTGTTTCTTTGTTTCCATTCCATAAACCATTATACCTCCCGAGCTTCATAACACGGACAAGGTGTTCTCTTGGCACCCAAGGACACTCTGAACTTTGAATTTTGTCCCTTTTGACAACAATTCACTCTGAAATATTTCTCTCATTAACCACTAACATGGCCCATCTAGGATCAGTGTCAAAACCATGGCTTTGATACCATTTTTTAATGTCCCTATCCACCATACCAGTGCAATTCTACCTAACGACTATATATTTTAATTCATTGCTCTGATACAAATTCTAAAACATCCTTGACCACCAATGGCCATGCCATGCTACTCATAGAAACAAAAATTATCATATGAATATAAATATAAACATAAACATGAAATATATTATGTTCATACATAGATTAATGTGGAAGAGAAAATAACACATACAAATTAATAGTTTATTTACATTCTGCTATCACACAACATAATACAAAAATAACAGTAAAACCACACATGTAGTAATCAGAGACAAAACCCATAAATATAACGACATATATAAGTACACAACATGTAAATGAACAAAGGATTGGTACTTATATTTTAGTTGAAGTAGACCAACTATATGTAGGCCTTCCACGAACCTCCCAACCATACACCACGTTGTATATCACTCTCAGCAGTGGGTCACCCCCGAGCTAGGAATAAACTCCACTGGGAAAGGGATTCCTAGGCTAGGAAAGGTCGACAAGGAAGTCACATATTTCAACAGGAAGGAATTCCTCCAAGGAGCCACTTATGTTCACATATCATAGAATATCATTCTCCACACACATGTCCCACCCTAGGAGTGCACACCTTCACTGTCACACGGTCCATTGGTTGCTACACCTCCCTTTCCAGGCCTTCAAAAATAGGTTGGATTAGGAATTTTCAGAGCTATGTAGCTGCTACTGGACTTCCTCCAGGAGAGCTCACTTCCTCAACACAATCTCTCACCTGGAGAGAGTTTCTCACAGGTTTGACAACATGTTTCTTCAAAATCGCTCCTTGAAACACATGCAAGGTGATGGAAACAACATAAACTGGATGTGGGGAAATGGTACTGATAGGAAAATACACAGGAAACTTGTAGGTATAGGTACAACGAGGGTAACCACAACAACAAAATCGGGTATGGGATCTGGTGATGAAATCAAGCCACACCATTCCATAGAAGACGTGGGTAGCAACAACAAATGGCTAAGGTGAAATCAACCTAAGTCATTATGCATTCATGCTATGCTTCACAGGAAAAAACAATTAGCTTCCTAACACAGTGTGTTGGCTTTCCCTTGAGGTTGCAGTGGTCCAAAATGGAGGAAAAGATGGTTGCGTGAAGGCTCTCTCCATCCTCTTTCATTCCAGTTTGGGGAGTCTTCCCACCCTCCCAGAGAATCCCAATGAAATGACTTTTCATACCTAAAACTACATGCACCTAGGTTGACACATGTCTTCCTGAAGCTGCATGAGCTCCACTTAACATTCATTCCCTTCCCATAGGAACCTAGGACAACATAGGTTATGTCCAAACCTTAGTCTTTAGGAAATAATAATATGATATTATTCCCTTAGAGGTAATCCCTCTATCTTATCTCCTTTTCCTAGACTCTTATCCCCTTCCCTACCTAGTGGATCTTAGTCCCCCATAACTCTTTCTTCATGGTCGATCTACATGCAGCGATATAATTATATTAATGATGTTAGTATTTACATATACAAAATCAGGCTTAATGGCCTTAGCATCTAGGCTCTGTAGCCTAATAAACACATAATCCTTATAGTTTATTATAACTCTCCTCAATAGCCTATCAAACATGTTTACAATTCATTATTACAATTGGGGTTCTACCTGGGATATTAAACAACAAGGTCTAGGGTGGTCTTTGAGTGGATGCAACTAACCATAGTCTTTAACATCATAATCATTGAATTGGGAATCCTACACTTTCCCCATCTAGGATATCATGAAGCTCACATGTCGAGGAAAAGGCATATCTAATGTCTATAGGCCTTCAAAAATCCTAGATTTTTGTTAGCATTGTTATCTACCTGACAAATCCATTGCAATTGTTTTGGCTAGATTTTGTGGATGGCTAATGTTGGGTCGAAGAGACTATATTTTTTATTTCTTGTATTCTTATTGTTCCCTAATATTTGTTGTGCTATGTTTTCATTGATGTCAAAGGGTTGATGTCAAGGGATGTCATAAGTGATGTGTTTTCATTGATGTCATGGTTGATAGGAAGTGAAGTTGTATCATTGATGTCATGTCATGTTTGATAGGAATTACCAAATGGATGAACTCCAAAGTGGTCCCCTTATGGTGAAATCACTCATGGGAATATGTTTTGTGAAGTCCAAATGGTTAAGTGGTCGAGTATTCCTAGAAATGTGGTTAAGAAACTCAATTTTGGTTGAGGAATAATGTAAAGAACATTAGTGAATTTTCATATGGGACTACCATGGATGGATAGTACATGTTGTTCCATTTCTAGTGATATGTGTACATCACATAAATCCTCACGGTTGAGGATATATGGATTAGTGAAGTTAAAGAAACCTCATGATTTATCTAGAATCCCCTACAAGTTCAAAGAAGTCAAATTATTCTAGAAGATCCTAGAAGAAGTTGATTAGTCAAAGTGGTTGCAACTAGGAGTTAATCATGGGTTAAGTTGTTGCAAAAATAAAATAACTAAAAATAAATTAGTTGCAACTAGAAGTGGATAATTTACTATTTGTGGATAAAGTGGTTCTAAGTGGACAAAATGGTTAGAAGTGGGTTATCCCTAAAAGAAGGAAGTTGGTTAGAAAATAACCCCTAGGGGAAGATACTTGGAGAGTATAAATAAGAGAGAAAGGGTATTTTAAGTAAATGAAATTTGATCACATTGAAGATACATTATTTTTTGAAAGGTTCATTGTAGGTACACATTTTACATATAAAGTTTTGCAAGTATGAGGTAGCAATGAAAGATTGATAGCGAAAGTTTCAGAGGTTCAGAAAAACCATAGGTTTGAAGGTGTACATGGGATACAGTGGAGGAGGTGGCATACATATGCAGGCTACAGTGTATGAGGTAGCATACATACATGGGATGTATAAGGACAGGGTGCATACAACTTAAATGTTCATGAAAAATTGAGTAGATGTCTGTGCCAGGTCCTTGAAGTCAAAAGCAAGTTCTCGGGTCAACATTATATAGGTTTATATCATCTATAGAAGTTATGGTATGTTTACATGTATATTTTAATGATCACTCTTGCCTATGGTATCGTGAATGGTTGAGGCATTCTTGGTATGGTTCTTGTGGTATCTAGATATGGTATATGTTGGCAGGTTGGTTGAGTGAACAACACTCTTATGTATGGTATAGTTCTGATATGGTGGAGGGATATCCATGTTGTATGATAATGTATGCATGAGGGACATGCATATTTTTTTGGGGATGCTTCATTGATTACATGGTATAGATGGCACAATTTGGTTGCAGTAACAGGTTGCAGGTTAATGTGACAGATGTAGTGGAGGTTTGAAGGGACAAAAGTTTTAGAGTTGCAGAAAGTTGGAAAACCCTAGTTTTTTGAAGGTATATGTAGGATGATATAGGGAAGGTCATGTACATACACATGCTAAAATATATATAGGTCATGCACATACGCATGACACAACATAGACAATTCATGTATCTATTGGTACATCTAACCGATTGTTTTATCTGTACAAGTTGGGTCTTGTACTTGCGGGTTGGATTCCTCACATCTCAGTTGGTGTTGAGATCTGCAAGATGGGTCTTGTATTCAGAGTTTGTACTCTCTTGGATTTGATTCTCTTTTTAGTTGGTTCTGATAAACCCCATATATTGTAGTCTCCTGTAATGCATAATATAAAAATATTATGCATATATTTGGTGTTCTTTGTGTTTATTGTGGTGATGGTTTATAGTTCTCTATTATTGATGAATGTTGTTGGTACATGCAAGTATATAAGTATGAATGAATAATATGTTTAAAGTGGATGATAACTAAAGTTTTGAAAGAAGTGTAAAATGATCCCTACACTGATTCACCTCCCCTCTCAGTGTGATCTGTGTTTCCAACAATTAGGATCAAATCAGGCCTTCATTATAATGCTTACAATATTGAAGGAGATCCATGGAAACACAAATGGATGAACATTCAAAATAAGTTCCATTCTTTGATGAGACTGATTACTCGACATGGATAATAAAAATGAAAGGGTATTGAAGTCAAAAGGAGAATGTGTTTGGGAAATGGTTTTTGTTGGATCATTTCCCTCAAAGAATCAATCAAACTTTGCAACTAAAAAGGAAAAAAAATAAAAATAATGAAGTGGCTTTCAAGACCATCTTCAATGGACTCTCAAGTTATGTCAAAGAAACCATAGTATGATGTACCTCTCTTCCAAGGATCTATGGTTGAAGATAGAGAAGGAATATTAAGAATTGTTCATTAATGAAGGTAAAGACTCTCCAAAATATTCTAATTGCAATAATTCTAAATTTGATGATGTTGAATATTCTCGTACAAATGAAGAAGAATATCTAGAATAATTTTGTGTAGAATCAACTAGCAATTATCTTATATATGAAGAAGAATATTTGTTGAAGCTTAAATATAAATTTATAGATGTTTTAGAAGAAGGAGAAGATAATCCATATCCTTCTAACGATCTTGAAAGAATCACTAAGGAAGCCCTATAAAAGTACCAAAGTCATATCATTGCACCAAAAAAATTCTCAAGAAACATGAAGAACGTGAAACAACTTAAAAGGTCGAATATGAACAAAGGAATCAACTAGAAGAAAAAGAAGAATAAATCAAAACACTGAAGAATGAAATAATTAGTCAATTAGAGGAAAATAAGGTAGATGATGAGCTTATAAAAATCCTTGAAGAGTTTAAAGAAACAAGATAAATCAATGTCAATCTAAGAACCCAACTTGAAGAACTTAAAAGGATAGAAGAACTATTGAAAAATCATCTAAATGAAAAGGAAGAATCATGTCATAATCTAGAAGTAGAAGTGGTTTATCTTAGAAGGAAAGTTGAGAATTCAAACAAGTTCATGAACAAATCAACAATATTGAATGAAATATTAGATAGTCAAATATCACCAAATGATAAATCTGGTCTTGGATACAACAAGGAAGCAACACACTTTGAAGCTAGCACTTCTAAGAATCTTGACGTATGTTCTTCATTTTCAAAAGGTGAAAGAAAATATACAATTCAAGCACGTGCACAAAGAAAGGAAACCTTCATAATACCAGAACAAGGAATACACCAAGAATCCATTCCTACACTTAAAAAAAAAATCAGATGAGAGATACCTTCAAGGTTAACACAAAATCACATGTTGGTATAGGTAAATCCCCCTACAGATAGGTGAATATCCTTATATATTCTAGACCCCTACTACCAAGACAAAAAAATGAAAATGGACACTAACATCCCTTTAAATGTAGTTAAACTAGTCAAAGGAAAAGGAGAAGAAAGTATGATGTACCTTTTTTTTAAGCTTGTCCTCTCTTAATCCAGGTTGAACTCGATCTCCAAGCTCCTTAGTGATATATGCAATCCAATGGACAGCGAAGAAAACATAGACTTACTACTCTAGCAAGATTAGTTTAAACTAAATTTATCCATAATAGACAAGTATATGAAACAATACAAAAACTTGAAGTAAAAATTTCAAGCATATATTAATGAGAACATTACAAGGTACTTACAATTTGTAGATGTAGTTGCAACAACCTCTCCAATCCCTCCTTGTCCAACCCATTTCTTGAAATATCCACGATCAAAATGACAATAATTTTGTTGATTATTCTCCTCCCCTTCACCATGAGAATGCCTCCTTTAATAGGCTTTGAGAGGCTCAACCACCTTACTTATATTTGGAATAAGTTGAGGATATGACTCCATCAGTTGTGGCATATCCCTTAGATGCAACCTAAAGCTTGGATTCGATCCAAACCAACTCAAATCATCTCTATATGTCTTTAGAGATAAGGGGGATTTCTTCCCATGATTCTCTCAACCATTCGACGCTACCTCAGAATGGGTAACAAATCACTACAACACTCCCTCCTAGATGGATAAAGAGCACTAGCGCTCCCTGCATTTGAGAAGGGGAGATTTGATCTTCCAAAATTTCATTAAGATGACCATTTCTCAAGGAAAAAAAAAAATTAGTTTGTCAAATGATGTGGTTTCTCCTTACAACACTTTCTAGATGATGTATCAAGTGTTTCCATGGTGTCGTTCACAATGTGACATATTAAGAACAAAAATGTGGCATTTATGACACTTGTGACAATGCGAATGTGACATTATCGAAGTGAGAAATTTTGACGTGTAACAAATTCCCCCCCAAAGTGTGAAGTTAGAAGACAAAATATGATGACTGAAACAGTTTGTATATTTTTGAAGCAAGGGTATGGAGTCGGAGAACCTAGTAGAAGATGCAAACAACCCTCAAACAAATTTTATCATGTGTTTCAAACCTAAGGTAGGCATACCTATGCCTGGGTAACAAAGAACTTAAGGTATGTCCACCATAAAATACACTGTGGATCCATGATGATATTGACTAAGGATATAGCCACCAAAGATACAATGTGGATCTACACCTCCATGACATGAACTGATCATAGCCATGAGAAATACACATTGGAGCTACAAGATAATAAAACATAGCCACAGACCAACACAATGTGGATCTATACCTCCATGACAGGAAATGATCATAGCCATGAGAAATACACATTGGAGCTATGATATGATAAGACATAGCCACAGACCAATACAATGTGGATCTATGTGACAATTTATATATCAGCATGCTCAAATGATCTCCTTCGTAGCCTGGGAAAAGTAGATAATAGAGTGAATGCTCAACATAAGGTATTCATCCCAATATTGATGTGGTACGAATCTATCCATGTGAATAGATGTTTTTATGTCAAACATGGTAGAAACCACTTGATTACCAATCATTGAGGTAAACCATTAACAAGTGCGATGGAAATCACCAATGATGTCAATGACTCCCAAGGTACCCTAGTACAATATAATTAATGTGAATAAATGAGTTGAAGTCGAACATTTGTGGAATCATCCGATCAGAGGTAAATGGTGTAAACCTATTATTCGAGGCAAGGAGGATTTCCATTGAGGCATGCATGTCCCAAGGTACTAACTGGTTTCTAAGTCTAATTCTCATATGATGTGTTGAAGTCGAGAGAAGAAGACTCATCAAAGGAAGTATTTGATGTATCCTCCATCATCGACATGAAACTGACATAGAAAAAAGATGTAATATGGTGAATCGAATGAGTATGGACTGACATGGGTATTGAAACTGGAAATTTGTGATGGTTGAATCTCGAGGAGGATACTTCCCTTGAACATTGAGGCATGACATTAGACTTGGTAGCATAAACGTAATGTGGACCAAAAAATAATGTAACGTATGTTGTGACATTCATTAGATGACCCAAAGGAGTGGAAAGAATCATAGGATTGGTTCAGTGGAGAGGTTTAGAAGATTGTCCAATTCTTCAAAATGCAGGTAAAAACAAGTGTCGTGTTCAAGGCCGACTGCAAGAGTTAATTGGAACAATTCTTAAAGACAACTTGACCTACTTCCTTTAATTTTCCCCCCCATCCATATAGACGAGTACGTATTTTTATTTTCATGAGATCGAGGAGGATAACACATGCTCGATATAACTCACCTTTGGTAAGTCCATCTTCCTTTGTTTAATGAAATGGAAGAAGTAAGGGTTCAGTCCCATATGGGACCTTCAATATGTGATTTTAGCAAGTACAAAGAAGGAAAAATCAGTGGATTTTCATGTTTAGAGAAGTTGAAAATAACTTAAAGGCGATTCCAGGGTTGTCCTTTTTTGTAATTTTATTCTATGACATCCGAAAAAGAGATAAAATTATACTCAGGAGATGCCCTTTGAAGACCTTTTAATGATCATTAAAGGAATAAATATCACTCAACGATATTTTCACATTTAGAGAGTCTAAAAAGAGCTTAAAGATGACTCCAGGGGTTTTCTTTTTCATGTTCCATGAGGTGAAAAGTGGAGTCAATTTTCCACATATGAATTCCCTTTGGAGTGACTTCATAGTGGAATAAGGTTAGGGGAAACCTTTCCTTTGTTTGATATCATTGTGAAAATGGTACGAATTGAAAAAGGAAGTGACCATTTTATGCATGAGGGTGCACAACCTCAAGCAATGTGATCGTTGAATTGGCCATTCAACTAGTTCAGGAAATGAGTGAGAACAACAACATGAAAAGGGGGTCAAGAGTATGGATGCACGAGTAGGTTCAAAGTGAAACACTTAGAAATTATGGGATATATCCTTGATGAATATGTAATTTCCCCAAATAGGTTTCATGGATATATTTTTTTTTATCTCTAAAATAGTTAATTCTCCTTGTGTAAATATGTCAAACACTTGGTATTAATGTTAGTGTTAACCCCTTACAAATAGTTTTCTCACATGGGAATATTGTCAAACACATTGCATGCATACATTACATAGAAAAAAGAGAAGATAACCATGGTGTTGGTTGTGGAGCCTGATTATCTTCTTGATTCATAGGTCTTTTACTTTCAGCCATGTTTATACCCCATGAAGTATTTACACCCCAAAAGTTTGTACACTCTTCCACACGAGGGAGTGCAGAGGGGGGGTACCCCCTCTGCGAGGTTTGGGGGGGCTATCCCCCTGGCTGGGGGCAACATCTCTTGATGGGGGTTTAGGGGCGAAGCCCCTGAAGGAAAAATTGCCTTGTAAATGTATATTGTAATTTCATTGTAAATCTAGACCGTTCATTATAAGGTCGCAGATCTAACGGTAGAGATTATGTTAGGGTTTTTTTCCCTATAAGGCAACCCTTTTTTATGAGGGAAATGTATTGCAGCTATGGTTGATGGTGAATATTGTATTATGAGATAGGAGACTATGAGAGAAAGAAAAGGAAGTTACAATGGGTCTATTGTAGGTTGTATCCCTTCATTTGCTGGATAATAATAAGGGAAAGACCTGGTAATTTATCTAGTGGACGTAGCCCACACTGGGTGAACCACGTAAATATGTGTCTCTATTGTATTGTGTATATTTTGTGTTTTGTTTCCACATTTATTTTATTTTATTTCTCTACGGTCCTATTTTTCTAACAACTGGTATCAGAGAAAAAGGCAACTCGTAGGAAAAGAGGGTTCCTGGTTCGAGTGGGAGCAATGTCGGAAGATGGAAAGTTTAGGGTCGAGAAATTTAACGGCCAAAACTACCAGTTATGGAAGATGCAGATGGAAGATAATTTGTATCAGAAGGATCTATCCCTACCATTGGGTGGAGTAGCAAAGAAGCTAACGGCCATGAAGGATGAAAAATGGGAGATTATTGATAGAAAGAATCTAGGAATGATACGACTGAGCCTGGCAGCGTCAGTGGCTTTCAATATTTCCAAAGAAAAGACAATGAAGGGTTTGATGGACGCATTGGACAAATTGTATGAAAAACCCTCGACATCCAATAAAGTATTTCTAATGAAGAGATTATTTAATATGAAGATGTCAGAAGGTGGGTTTTTTGCAGATCATTTAAATGAATTTAATACCGTTACTAATCAACTAAGTTCTGTAAAAGTGGACTTTGATGATGAGGTTAGGGATATTCTAATCTTGTGATCATTGCCACAAAGATGGACCAACTTGGTCATGGTTGTAAGTAACTCTGTCTCTAGTTCAAATACTTTAAAATTTGATGGTGTTGTTGGTGTTATCCTTAGTGAGGAAATGCGATGGAGAATCACAGGTGAGACATCAGGTAATGCGTTGAACATGGAGAACAGGGGAAGACAAAAAGATAGAGGAAAGGGCTCAGGGAACCATGGGAATTCTAGGAAGAGCAGATCCAAATCTAGACTTGGAAAGATAGAGAGTTGGAATTGTGGGAGGAAAGGACATCTGAAGAAAGATTGCAGAGCTCCAAAGAAACAAAGAGATGGACAACAGGAGAGAAATTAGGAAGCAAATGTAACAGGTGATGTGTTACAAGATGCTTTGATTCTTTCTGTAGATAATATTTCCGAGTCTTGGGTAGTAGATTCAGGAGATTCACTTCATGCCACACCCCATAGGAAACATTTTCTAGATTATGTTCAAGGTGATTTTGGACAAGTTCATTTGGGTGATGATGCACCATGAAAAATTGTTGGAATGGGAAAGGTAAAAATAAAGCAACGAAATGGAAACCAATGGTTGTTGAAGGAGGTAAGACATGTTATAGATTTAAGGAAAAGTCTAATTTCAATAGGGAAGTTGTCAAGTGAAGGTTGTATATCCATATTTACAGATAAGACGTGGAAGGTCATCAAAGGATCATTGGTGATAGAAAAAGGAGAGAAGGTAGGTACATTGTATTTATGTATTGGTAATATTGACTCTTCTATATCTTTAGCTTCTATAGGAGTGGATACAACACTATGGCATCATAGGTTGGGACACATGAGTGAGAAGGGTATGTAGATCCTTCACAAAATAAATTTTCTACTAGATCTTAAACAAATTGATTTGGACTTCTGTGAGCATTGTGTTTATGGAAAACAAAAGAGAGTTAGATTTCTCAGAGTCGAAAAAGGAAAGAAGAATGAAAGGTTAGAGCTTGTGCATACAGATGTATGGGGACCAGGTCATGTATCATCTCTTAGTGTCTCTCATTATTATGTTACTTTTATTGATGATGCAACTAGAAAAACTTGGGTTTATTGCATTCGACAAAAATCTGATGTTTTTGATACTTTTAATAAATGGAAATCTTTGGTTGAGAATGAGACATGCAAAAGGTTGAAGTGTCTCAGATCAGATAATGGAGGTGAATATTGTAGCAAGGAATTTGATGATTACTGTTCATACCCTAGGATTCGTAGAGAGAAGACAGTTCCAAGAACACCATAAGAAAATGGTGTGTCAGAAAGGCTGAACAAGACAATCATGGAGTGTGCAAGCAGTATGAGATTGCATGCCAATTTTCCCTTATAGTTTTGGGCAGATGTTGTAGATATTGTTGTTTACTTAATAAACAGAGGACCTTCAAGCTCTTTGGATGGTAGAATTCCAGAGGAGGAATGGACAGGAAAAAAGGTAAACTATTCTTTTTTGAAAACTTTTG
>ML780615.1:0-29763 GCA_009831015.1 Picea engelmannii | reverse complement strand
CTCCATGGGGATTTGGAGGAAGAGATTTATATGCAACAGCCACAGGGGTATGAGGTCAAAGGGAAGGAGAATTTGGTATGCAGGTTGAAGAAGAGATTGTATGGCCTAAAGCAAGCTCCAAGGAAGTGGTATTTGAAGTTTGATAGGTTTATGATAGAACAAGGTTATAGTAGATGTCATTTTGATCATTGTGTTTATTTTAAAAAGCTAGAAAATGGAAGCTTTATTATCTTACTATTGTATGGAGATGGCATGCTTGTTGCAGGGTCTAATATGCAGGATATAAATGTGCTCAAGAAGCAATTAGCCAATTCATTTGCGATGAAGGATTTGGGCACTGCAAAGAAAATACTTGGCATGAGAGTAACAAGAGATAGGAAAAATCACAAATTGACATTGTCTCAGGGTGAGTACACAGAGAAGGTGTTGGAGAGGTTTAGAATGCAGAATGAAAAACCAGTTAGTACACCTTTGGCCAACCATTTAAAATTAACTAAGGAAATGTGTCCCAAGACAAAGGAGTAGATAGAATACATGTCCAGGGTCCCTTATTCATCAACAGTTGGCAGCTTGATGTATGAAATGGTTTGCAGAAGACCAGATATTGCACATGCCATGGGAGTTGTGAGCAGGTATATGAACAATCCAGGTAAAGAACATTGGGAGGCAGTAAAGTGGATTCTCAGGTATTTGAGAGGTACTACTACTCATGCATTATGTTTTGGAGGTTCAAACACTTTTCTATAGGGATATGTTGATTCATATATGGCAGGTGATAAAGACAGCAGGAGGAGCACCACAGGGTATGTTTTTACTATAGGTGGAACAACATTAAGTTGGATTTCAAAACTGCAAAAGGTTGTTGCACTTTCAACAACAGAGGCAGAGTATGTTGCTACTACAGAGGCTAGTAAAAAGATGATTTGGTTACAAAGGTTTATGGAGGAATTGGGAAAGAAGAAGGAGAACAACAAGTTGTATTGTGATAGTCAGAGTGTCATTCATCTTGCAAATAACTCATCCTTCCATTTGAAGACTAAGCATATACAGTTGAGGAACCACTTCATATGATCCACCTTGGAAGATGGACATTTGAAGTTGGAAAAGATGCACACTAGCCAGAATCTTGCAGACATGTTAACAAAGGGATTAACCAAAGACAAATTGAGTTCATGCTCAGTTTCAGTTGGTATTCAAGAATGAAGATGAAGATGAGAAATTTTCCAGGTCCAAGAAGGTTCAGAGTCCAGCATATTAAACAATGGTGGAGTTGTTGAGATCAGTCTCCAAGTGGGAGATTGTTGGTTGTGGAGCCTGATTATCTTCCTGATTCAGAGTTCTTTTACTTTCAGCCATGTTTATACCCCATGAAGTATTTGCACCCCAAAAGTATGTACACTCTTTCACACAGGGGAGTGCAGAGGGGGGGTACCCCCTCTGCGGGGTCCAGGGGGGCTATCCCCCCGACTGGGGGTCTGGGGGCAAGAGGGGGTTCAGGGGTGAAGCCCCCGAAGGAAAAATTGCCTTGTAAATATATATTGTAATTTCATTGTAAATCTGGACCGTTCATTATAAGGTCGCAGATCTAATGATAGAGATTATGTTAGGGTTTTTTGCCCTAGAATGCAGCCCTCTTTTATGAGGGAAATCTATTGCGGCTATGGTTTATGGTGAATATTGTATTATGAGATAGGAGACTGTGAGAGAAAGAAGAGGAAGTTACAGCGGGTCTGTTGTAGGTTGTATCCCTTCATTTGCTGGATCATAATAAAGGAAGGACCTGGCAATTTCTCTGGTGGACGTAGCCCACACTGGGTGAACCACGTAAATCTGTGTCTCTATTGTATTGTGTATCTTGTATGTTTTTTTTCCACATCTGTTTTATTTTATTGCTCTGCGGTCCTGTTTTTCTAACACATGGAATCTTATTATGGATGGAAACCCCAATTATGAAAATACAATTGTAGCTCATTGATGTAATAACAACTGCGTAATACTCATGAACACACAAGTCACCTTCAAAAATATACTAACAGAAACAATACAAGAAACTTGGAATGATGTCAATCTATGATTCTCCCCATGATTCTTTGTTCCAGTTGTGTGTGCTCTACTAGTGGCCCTCCTATAACCCTAGGAACCCGATCCAAGTGGCCTTCTACAACCCAAAACACAAATTTCCTCATGTGACAAATGATAGATGTCTAATGGGGCCTCGTGGGACACTGTGTACTCAACCCTTGGGGATGTCGTAAACCTTGAGTTCTCTGAAACCCTATTGAAACCTGCAAATTTATGGTATTGACCTTGTCCAAAAAAAATTGTAAACCCCTTGTGTTCCTTGGTATCTCTTCAAATGAATGAAAAAGTCCCAATTGAGGCTCCAATAGTATTCCTAGATGGACTCCCTCTCTTGCTCGACTAGGGTGGGTATTGCACCACCAAAATTGGACTACAGTAGTGGAAGGGTTTTTCTAAACCCTAACGAAACAATGGCTCCAAGAGCACTCCAAAATGAGAGATCAATTCATAATGCCAAATAAAAGGGTTACCACTCTATTTATACTTCGTATGGGCCTTCTAGATCTTTCCCCTTTTTGACCAAATCAGACCCTCTCTTTATTTTCCCTCCAATTTCATTTAAATATAATTATTTATTTTATTTAATGTCACTTTAGGATTTGTCATTATTTTAACCTAGTGACACTAAATCAACCTCCTTGACTCCCTTTTTCCTTGTTGACTATATCCTATGGGAATCATATAGGCTATTGAGACATCCTGTGTCATGATAAATTGGAAGGGGACATTCTAGTCCTTACTTCCCAAGATTTTTTTTCCTCAAGCAACTCCAGATTAGGGTGTTGTAAGATCTACTCTCCTTCCCAGGAAGCATTGATCTAGATTATTTTTGGCCCACAATGAGAGAGGAGATATAATAAATAAATGTATAGATATATATTGAATATTCAATAATATAACATAAATGTATCAGAGGTGGAACCATAAACATAGATATACAATAATAGACAATTTTCTATTAATGAGTAAAAATGTACAAAGACTGTAGAAATATAGAGTGAAAGACTCACTAGAATGGTGGAATCTTATCTCTAAGAAGAGATGTGTCCACTACTCACATTCAAAAGTTGATGATTTTACAATGAGGCTCCAAAGGCATTTTTATCATAAACAAAATCCAAAACCCTAACCCCAAAAGATGAAAAGCAAACAGTTTGGTGTATCAACTTCTTGGGGGCATAACTTTGGCATATGATCTTTGTTTGGGGCACACGATAGCTCCTTGGAAATGTATCATCGAAGATATTCATTTTGGGGGCTCAATAAAATCCTTCAACTATAATTGAGAATATCGATCCCAAAAATCCTTCATTTAGGCCCTTAAAATGGCTCCAGAAGTTAAAAACTGCTAAAAATAGTAAATTACCAAAATTGATAAAAAATTGTTTTGAGCTAGTTGGAAAAGGTGGGTGGCCATCGATATCCACCTAGATCAAGCATATCCAGTGGGAAATAATCTCTATACAACAAAGTTCTCTCGAATGACTCTTATCCTCAACCTCTGATCCATGACATCAACAATCCTCTTAGGAGCTAGAACCAATTTCCCTTCCTCATCTAGTGGAGGAATATCTATTGAAGCAACGATCTGTTGTCCCAATTCCTTCTTGAAGTAGGATACATGGAAAGTGTTGTGGATCCTACTACCCTCTGATAGCTCTAGCTTGTACAATACCTCACCAATTCTCCTGATCACTTTGTAGGTTCCATAAAATGAAGGCTTCAACTTCTCTACACCACTTGTCTTCAACAACAACTATTTATAATGCTACAAATTGAGAAAGACTAGGTCCCAAACCTAAAGATATGTTCTATACTAGGCCCATATGCATACATCTTGTTGGGTATGTGTTATATTCTTTTCACAAGTAGCATTGTTTGCGTTGTGGCGAGAACGCATAGGGGTTTGAGAGGGGGTGAAGAGGGGGTTTAACCCCTCCATGTGGGGGTTCGGGGAAAAATCCCCTAACAATATTTTTACCTCGAGAAATGTGTCACATTTTTGGGTGGTTTTTTGGCACATGGTTTTTTGCTGATGGTTTTCTATTTCCGATTAAGGAATTAGGGTTGTTGACTAATCCAAGTCATTGGGTTAGGATTTTGGATGCCGCTGGATCCTATATGTATATTGTATTGTAGACAATGTATCACTATGAACGAATATAGAATATGTTGGTTTTCTTGGTTTGGGTTTCTAGGGGAAAAATCTATGCATAATGTTTGTGTTTTCTATTGTATCTTTTATGTTCTTTTACTAAAAATCAGTTTGCAGTAAATATTGTACAAGGTTAAAATCTACATTTGGTATCAAATTGTTGTTGGCTTCAGGGGGTGTTGTGGGTGGGAAATCCCCCTATGGACTAGCACTTAGGGTTTTATCATGTGTGCAGAAAAGACCTAAAGATTCCTTCTTTTTACCATCATCCCAGACCTAATCCCCATTATTCTTAAGCAAATACACAATTAAGAATATCAAGTGAACATACCTTATTTCCAGTGTTTGGTATCTATCCCTCTTCACACTTAGTCACTCTTTGAATACAACTCTCCTCCCAAGGATGACCTACATTCACAAAAGACAAACAAAGAACTCCACATACATTTGATCTATGGTTTAATGGGTTAGAGATTTAATCAACATGTATGCAATAAACAATGAAAACCTCATATGGTGGGACGGGAAAATTATTCCTTTTTGTATTAATCTTCACAAGAGTAAAATTACAATGTATGATCGACATTGCTCCTCGAAACTGGTCTTGGGATCCTCTTCAACTATCCTCCAACTATTTTTCTCTATACTTCTCTTTGCATAAGTATGGCTAAAGGTTGGGACAAGGGGAATGCTCAATTGGGTATAGTTTCTTTACTATGATTTTCCTCCTTTCAAATGGGACCCTTACCCCTTCTTTTATAGGCTAGAAGGAGATAGGTATTTGGTCGAATGACCAACCATGCATGGATGAAAGGTTTAGTTAACTTTCCAAAAGCTTTGTGTTCCATCAACAACTTACCTTTTTCCTTGCTTTTGTAGGTACACGCAGGCTGTATTGGGGAAACTAGCATATACATGTGTGCAGTAATGGAGCAGGGAATGTGGGCCTTTATAAAGGGGGTTTTTAAGAAGAGTTGTTCAGTAGTGTTTTGGAAAAGAAGGAGTCTAAGATGACATGATGATAGGTAAGTATGTATGGTGAAAATTAGGGTTATAACAGATGCCCCCTAATGTGTGAGGTCAGAAGAGCATCTGATGGCCGAAATACATTATCAATCTTTATCAACGTACCAAACCAGTAATCCCAGGGACCAGAATTTAGGAGGTGCCATCTGCAAAATAAAAATTGTCTCACCGAGGCGGGCATACCCATACTCAGGATGAAATAACATCGTGGCTATGAATCAAATACACTGTAGATCCATGTCATATAACTATATAAAGTGCATCCATGAGTAATACACAGTGGATCTACATATCAAAATAAAAAATATATACATGTATAGTATCCATCTTCTAGAAGATGATAAGGCCTGATGGTTGGAGATGAGGTCTTCAGAGCTCGAGAAACAACTTCAAAATCTTCAAAACTTGGGTAGGATTGTAATATGAGTGTACAACTTCACTACCCAGAGGTCTTCGATGGCTCGTCGATCATGGACTAGAGAATCTTTGATGATCAGACTGAAGGCTTCATTGATTTCTAACAAAGGCTTGATTGGACTTTTGGGATGGCCGAGCATGAGGGCAAGAGACAAACTGCAGAGGGGCCGACTCAGGCTAGGTAAAAAATTCCCTTGGACAATAGCATGACAAATTATGAGACTTAGGAAGCATGGAATTGACATAAGTTCATGATGCAGGTGGCAACACAAACTCTCTATATGTTTGGAAGAATAACCAAATAGAGGAGGACACAGCTCTATGTGGTGAAAAAAGTTTCCTAAGGTCATAGTAAATCCTAGAGCTTGAAAAAAAAACAGAAGGATGTGCTTTGTCCAAGGGCGACTCATTGTGTTTCCAATAAAAAGAAAATACTTTTCCCTTCCTCTTTTTGGGGTATATTTGATTTTTGTGTCTTTTTCAATAATTTTGGAAAAAGAATAAAAGAATGCTACGTTACAAAGGAGGAATGAGTGTCTCAAACATACGATTTTGAGGCACAAGGACAAGACTGATGTTCAAAGAAAGGAAACCTAGAAAAAATCCCTCCTAGGGCCAAAGGTGTCAAGAGGCAAAGGCAAAGTGCTACAGGGCTTGCGTATAAGGCATGTTTCAGATGGTTTGGTTGAGAGAAACATGGAGCCATCATTAGGCCAAAGATGCGGGTATGAAACTATGATTAATAAGACACACAATGGTAATGTCCCTCGATGTAAGTTTAACAATCCCAGAGAAGGTAATCTCGGCGGTTTTTCATATTTAGAGAGTTTGAAAAAACGTAAAAGGAGACTCCAATGGGGTACCTTTTTCAAAGGTAGTCTAGTCAGTTCAAAAAAGGGGTAAACTAGCACTGACAAGACGTCTATTCAAAACCATTTTAACGAGTGTGATAAAGACAAGATCACTCGACAATTTTTTCATTTTTAAGGAGTCTGAAAAAAGATTAACTATGGACTCCGCCAGGAATGTTCTTCTGGACCATTTTAACAAGTGTGAAAGAATAAGGTCACTCGACAATCTTTTCAATTTCAGGGAGTATGAAAAGAGCTTAACTATGGACTTCGTGGGGGTTCCGTTTTCATAAATTTAGTCTCTCAGGCCCAAAAAAGGGTTAAAATTATATCTGAGAATACTCTTCTAGAGATTCAAGGCCTCTAGAGTATACCTTTGTTCGTACAATTGACCATCCAGACCAAAAAAGGGGTAAACTACCACTGGATAGATGTGACTTCAAATTTCAGTTTAATGAGCGTGAAAGGCACAAGATCACTCGACAATATTTTCATGTTTAGAGTGTCTGAAAAGGACTTAAAATAAGACCCGTTATGTTTTTGGGAGTCCTGAGGGTGAGGTCAATAGTGATAAGGAATCATGCAAATGAGGCTCAAACTCATAATCAGGAAAAACTAAAAGGGAATCTCAAGCCTATATTTGTTAGTGACAGCATAGCCACCATAATGTAACCAGGATCTACCTAGGGCATCCATGTTACAGTAAGCTTTACCACCAAATTATGACACTTATAAGGTAGCAATAATGGTTCCATGTTGCAACTTGGTGCGATCGATCCTATGGAAAATAAGAAAAGACAACAAGATGCAGAAAGTGGAGGTGGAATTCTGACTTAAATGCAACGAGTTGGAAAAAATGACTTTTAACCAAAGGACCGTCAAAACACCCCAAATCTCAAAAAAAATTCCCAATACCCAAAGTAATACTTCTCATGACCATCCAAAGAAGACTCTTGAACCATATTAAATGATTTCCAGTTTAGAAAAAATGACAAAAGGGTCTGAAAATTGACAAAAAGAGGCCAAAACCTCTATAAATAGAAGTTGGCAGCTCATTATCACCATTGTTAATTCGGAAATTGACTAAAAGACAAAACTTCCCCTTTGTGAAAAGAATTGATTCTGGGAGCCTCGGTGGACAAAAAAACCATCCGCTTGGACCATGTAAGTATAAACTACCTCATCTTGCAATCTAATTCTTTATTTATGCATTTAATTTCATTTTTTGGGGAGGCGTCGACCTTCAAAAAGTCATCCCTACGTCCACGTGGGTTGTCCTATGACAGCCTGCATGTACACTCACTCTGTCTTATGGAAGACTGTGTGTACATATGAATGTCGTCACAACAGCCCGCGTGGACCCTCCATTTAGTGCAAAAATTAAAAAAGAAAGAGTTAACCCTCCTAAACTTTGCCCATGTGCAGGATGTATGTGCACCGGAGAGAAAGAGAGAATGAGGATATTAGTGCGTTGGTTGGGGAAGACCCTAATGTTGTTGCTCCATTAATGCAATGTGGATTGTTGAAATTTTTTATGTGTCCTTTCATGCGAGCACAACCTAGGCTATTGAATGCCTTGGTGGACTATTGGCATCTTGACGTAGAGGCTTTTATGCTAGAGGGGCAATTTTTGGTTCCAACGACAGAGGATATATACTTTCTGACTTGCCTCTCCAGGAGAGGGGAACCAGCCAAATTATGTACGTTTCCCTATGGGCCTCACAATATATTGGAGTTGATTGGAATCCATTGTGAGGCAGGTACAGACCGAATGAGCTAGCAAGTGCTGATAATAAATATCTCATACTTATCATTGCAGGTGATCGTGTAGCGGATTACTGGTTCTATAGCTTTGCATCAGGCATCCCGTGCATAGATGAACTGTGCAATTCAGTGCTTAAATGCACAGATTTTTTATTGGAGCACCACATTACTGGATTGTATGAAGAGGCAGATAACAGATTGTCAGTTGCGGACTCAGAGGAACTTCGGTTTTGGAATGATTCTTTGCTCTTTATTCTTTGAAAGAGTGCCTAGTTTCATCCCTTGAGAGGTGGTATGAGGGCATTACATCTCTCTTCCCGCGATATGTAGATGGGCACTGTTGCTACCATGACACGGGGGAGGAAGGACCAATGATTCCTTTGATGACAACTTTATTTCTTGGTTGTTGCGACAAATCCCAGTCATAGAGGATTACCCTTATGCTGGGATTGACTTCTCGAGAGACCTTGAGATACCAGTACCTCCCGGCGAGGAGAGATGGTTAAGTTTGCATCGTTTGGTTTTTTTCTTGTTAAACATATGTAATTTTTATGTTTTTTTTTTATATATATCATTTTTTTTATACCATAGCATTTGAAAGATATGTGTCTATTATGTGCAAAAGTGGGGCTAGTGCGACCAACGGTTTATGTGAGGAACAGGAAACGTCCTCAGCCAGGGGCCGCACCCACCTCCACAGGGGGACCAACAGCAGCAGGAGAGATTCCAGTGGGTGAGGTTGAGAGGGTTTTGAGAGAAGTAGAGAAAAAATTTACCTCGTTGACTCACACAGTCCCCATAGTAGAGATTGAGGATCTGCCACCATCTATGCAGCCTCATGTAGTGGGGGCACCACGGACATGGGTCTGAATTTTTTGGCATTTGGAAAATGCCATTGATTATTACAATAGGACCCACAGGCTCCGTCCTTAGTTAGGCTAGACTTTTCATGTGCTGAGGGCACTAATTGTATATTTTTTGAGGGCATAAGCCCCATGACTCGTTATTAGTCGCATTTTTGAGGCGCTTGCACCCACCTATGTACTCTGATCATTTTGATATTATATATGGATTTTTATGTATTATGGATTATATTTTCCTTTAAAAATGTATTTACATGTGTATGTGTATGTACTTCTTATATGTGTGTGAGATGTCAATCTAAGATTTGATTAGCTAGAGTATCTGTGACTTGATTTAATCTCCTAGGAACATGAAAATATGTAATATAATCAAAGCTTAGTTCTAAGAGATGTACCCTAAGGAATCATCAGTTTAAAGTAGGATCATGAACAAGGAAGAATCTATTTAACTGAGACACATCCGGGTGAGCATCTAAATAGAACCAGAGGTGAGAGATACCAAATGACAGAGTGTCACGAAGAAACTCAATAACTGCGTTGTATTTGGTGACATTGTTTGTGGTGTCACCTAACCATTTACCTCCTGAAGATAATAATTGGCTCTGAGGTGTAAAAATTACCCAAGCTGCAGAGGCAAACCTCCGAGTGTGTTGGCTAGCGTCGTCTGCATACCCAACGAACACCTCTAATTCACTTGACATCTGCCACAGTGACAAAATATAACATAAAAAATGACACGTCCATAAAACCAAAATAAACTAGAAAGTAATAGTACAAAGACTATACATATGTTACAAAAATTTACCCAAGGTGACCTACCTATGAGTAATACTTCTTGAGGTAGAGCCCATTTCTAGGCTCCACCAAATCATTTCCCTCAAAGTCTACCATATGATAAGCACCATTTTTTATAACCTCTTTTACGATGAAAGGTCCGAACCACATGGGTTTGAATTTGCTTTCCCGCAGGGAGTCCTTATTCTGGTCATAGACCAAGACAAGGTCGCCTTTAGAGAAAATTCGAGGACAAACAGACCGATCATACTAGCACTTGAATTTTTGTTTGTGAGCCTCATTGGCAAGGGCCACATCACAATGCTACTCAAGGTATAATAACCGCTCTTCAAGTGGAGAGTGTATGGAAGTAACTATATTGCCAACTTTAGGGATGGGATCTAACATTCTATAGGCAAGACTGCTTCCAGCCCATAAACGAGTTGAAAATGTGAGAAATCGGTTGCAGTCTTAATAGACGTTCGGTAAGCCCATAATGTCGAGTATAACATCAAATTCCAATTTCACTTGGCCGAATTGATCGTTCATTGTAGGATGATCTTAAGAGATTTATTTACATCTTCCACCTGACCATTCGCTTGGGGGTGGTAGGGTGATGAATGTTCTTTCCATAACCCAAGATTTGATGTTAATTTGGTCATCATTTGGTTCTGAAAGTGACTACCATGGTCAGTGAAAATATCTCTCTGGACGCTAAACCTTGCGATTATCTGATTGAACAAAAAGAGAGCTGCAGTCTCTCCATCATCTTTAAATGTTGGCATAGCTTCAACCCACTTCGTGAAGTAGTCTACAGATACAATGATATAATGGTGCCCCCTTGCTAAATGAGGGTTGCATGTAGTGTAATCAATCCCCCATTTGGTGAAGGGACCAACTGTGATGACAAGAAACATGGGAGCGGGATGTGCCCTCATCTTCCGAGAGAATATTTGACACGGGTGGCACTTCTTGACCGATTCGATACAATATTTGATTAACATTGGCCAAAAGTAACTGGCTCGTAAAATATTGTGGGTTGTTGCCAACCCAGACAAATGACCACCACATGCTCCAGTATGGCATTCATTAAGTATGATAACTAGTTCTTCATGAGTGAGACATCAGCGAAAGATGCAATCTACACCTCGGTGATACAAAGTGTCATCGAGTATGAGATAGTTCTTAGCCTGATGGCATATATGGTGATGCTCATCACGAGAAGCAGAGATGGGGCACTTTAAAGTCTAGAGATAGACAAGTATATCTCCATACTAGGGATATGAAGATGCGATAAAAAAATGTCTCCTCTAATAGGAGACTCTTCAGGCATAACCTCATCGGATTCAACCGGAAGTTCCGAGATGAGTTCTGCAAAGACCAGTGGCTTTTTGGATTTCACTGAAACAAAATCTAAGTCAAATTCCTGGAGGAAAACTATCCATATACTAATCTTCCCGCCAATTATGTGTCATGTCAATACATATTGAAATGGATTCACAATGGCAATGACGATGGTCTTGTGAAACAAAATATAATGACAGAACCATTGAACAACATGAATGGCTGCCAATGCTAGTTTTTCAATATAGGAATAATTGAGTTCCGGTCCAACTAGGCCTTGAATTAGGTAATAAATCACATATTCTGAGAGGAAGTCATCCTCCTGAACTAAGACCATATCGATAGTCGACTCTGCTACAACCAATTACAATAAGAAATATTTGTTATAATTAGGTGGTTGGAGTAGAGGGGTAGTCATGAGGGAATATTTCAATGTGTTGAAAGAGTTTTGAGTGGCTTCATCCCAATGAAAAGGGACGCCTTTCTTTAGAAAACACATAAATCCCTTTGTGATCTTTGGGTATTTGGCTATGAAATGCCTCAAAAAAATTTCTTTTCCGTGTAAACTTTGAAGCTAAAGGATTGTATGTGAGGGAGGCAAATGAAGTATTGCCTCCACCTTGAGAGGATCGACCATGATCCATGTTGTTGAGACTATGAAACTGAGAAGCCATCCTGACGTTACGCAAAAGCTACATTTGTTTGGATTCAAGTGAATCTAGAAGTAGCGAAAATGCTCAAAGATAAGTCAGAGGTGTGTGGGATGATCCGTTCTCTTGAAAGATCATGATGCTAAATCATATAAATAGGCTTCGACTATATGCTTGAGATCACGGAAAGCAAAAGACATGGCCCGCTGGAAGGTAGCTCCAACATTTTTGATACCAAAATGCATCTTACGATAGGAAAATGTACCCCATGGACATATGAAAGTTGTTTTGTGCTGGTCTTCGGGTTTGATCTGTATCTGATTATATCCATAAAAATCATCCATGAAAGAAAAAGCCTCACAACCAACATATTCATCGACTATCTGGTCAATGAATGGTGTGGGAAAATTATCTTTTGGACAGGCTTTGTTCAAATCATGAAAATCCATACATACACGAATTGTGCCCTGTTTCTTGTTGACTGACACAGGATTTGACACCCATTGGGTCAAATGGACAGGATAGATAAAACCTTATTTGAGTAGTTTCTCTGCTTCAACCTTAATAGTTGTTTCTTTCTTGGGATTAACTGGACAAATCTTCTATCAAACTGGCTTGGCATCAGGATAAGTTGTGATTTCATTCTCAACTATTTTTGGATCAATGCCTGACATTTCCTTGTAAGAATAGGCAAAGACGTCACAAAAATATTTAAATAAGTCTGTGTAGATTTGAATCTCTTCAGGGGAACAATCAGCTCTGATGAAAACATTCTCCACGATGCCAGGGGTTCTGGAGATATTAATCGGTATAGTTTCAATGATATTTTCCATATTACCCTCAGCGTAAACCTCATGTGTAGCCAAGGGATTGATAGGACAAGACCTATCTCTAGTCATAGTCAACGTGAATTCCCCTGCTTCGATTCTGCTTAACTCTGGGAGGAACTATGATCTGTGATGGAGATCGTCCCAGGGTTTGTCCAGACTAGTCATTTCTTCAATGATTGCTTCGTCTAAGAGCAAGACTAAGTCTAATGAATCAGTATCAGCGAGGGAACCTTGAGCCCAAATAGGCTCTGGAATCGGATCTAACTCTTGTGAAGGAGTTCGATCGGTGTCAGCTGAAGCTTGCTGGACTAAAGAGTACGCTACTTTTGTTGTGGACAAGGGAATGGACATACCATGGTGCATTGTCCCTTCCATTTTGGCTGATGGGGAAGGAAGAATCCATAGATCATTGAAGTAAGTCGTGCAAAATGATGAAACTTGGAAAATCTCAATCTTATGGTGGTCTGATATGAAATTGGCATTACCTTGAGGAGGTGGGTAATATAAAGTACCCATCAAAGGTGGGCACAAACCAACCCCTACGTTGACGACGCCCGGTTGAGGATTATCAATCATCGGGACCGTGGATGCCCCCAATGAAGGGTCATGTTAGGAGAAGGACAATTGACCAATGGTCATGATATAGCCCTCGTGTGGAAACAACAAGACCCGAAAAACTATAGCAACCACTGCCTGCATGGCATAGGTCCAACTCCTACCTAACAAGAGATTGTAGTATAGGGATGCGTTGACTAATTCTACCTCGATGCACATGGTCTTCCCTCCTAACTGCACGGGAAAAGAGGGGATGATGCCATGTGATCAGAATGAATGACCATTGAAAGAGGTAAGAAGAGTAGGTGACAGAGACAAAACAAGTTGGCCAATGGCCTTCCAACATGCCAATGACATGACACATGTCGAGGCGCCCTCATCAACCACTGTGCAAAAAATGTTCTGAGTAAAACTTTTCGTGGGGTAAGCCACTACTATCTGAAATGCTATGTGGTAAGGGAGAAGAGGTTTTAAGTCGATTGTATCCAGCATGATTGTACCCAGATTACAAGTCTCGACAGATCCTAAAGAGGCTAACAAATATTTCCTCTGGGAAGGGAAGCTTTGGAGAACCTCCAAAGTGGACATCACACAAGGGGTTTGACACAAATCCTCCACCACAGAATAGTTCTAGGTGGTCCTTGTTTTTGGGTTGTGAGAATCTTTCTTGAACGCACCTTTTGGGATGCATGTCATTGTTTCGCCCAAAGTCTTCCCAATCTGGAGATGAAGAGATGGGATTTCAACTTCTTTACCTTTCTCAGAGGTGCTTGGATTACTGTAGTCATGTGCTCTAGTCTATATAAAAGAATCACCTGTCATCATATACACATTCATGGATGCAGGATTGTTCGAAGATGAAGAGGGTCCTAGACTGCCCCCTTCCGCGCTTGTAGAGGCTTGGGTTAGGTTTTTCCCATGTTGAAATGGATTCATTAACATAACATTCTAATGTTGTGACACAAACTTTTGGGCCTCTGCAAGCCAAGGAAACTAGTGGGTCGGGTGGTCTTCCGCACACAGGTTACATAGATACTTCACCTTCCATTTCTCGGTGTTGCCCCTGCCATCATTATTAGTGGGTTTCTTATCCCCCTTACCCTTCTTACGTTGTTTTTTCCTTCCATCCGGCTACTGGGTGGACTTCGGATTTTTTGATTGCACACTGTGTACATCTGACATTTGGGTAGGGGGAGCAGCTGAAAAAGTAGTTTGGTTGGCCGTTGTGTGTTGTATAGAAAATTACTGCAATTTTTTTGTCATTTTTTCAATAGGATTTGTTTTTGTTGAACTTACAATACCATATTCATGTGGTCCAACTCTCTGTTTGGTTTTATCAAGTATGGATCGTGGTGCATCCGAAAAAATCTCGTATAGTAAACCAGAATGAGAATAAATTAGCTCAAGCTGTTGAGCTCTCATGATGGCATCTTCTTCGGAAAACAATCTCGATGTTGTGATGTCTTTGGATAGTTGTGGGACCAAATACTTAAGGAACCACTCAAGAAGGAATGTTGGTGGGACTGGTACCTTAATCAAACTCTTCTGGCGTCTCCATTCTTGGATGTGATCAGAGATATGGTTTGATTTTGTCTGTTCGAAATTGGCCAACAATTCTATGTTAGCGTCGTATCTCATAGGTAATTGGAAATGGTTTAGGAATGCCATTGCCAATTCTCTTAAGGAATAATATCTCAAGCGGTCGAGATCGATGTACCATTTGATAACACTCCCAATGAGAGTGTGTTGAAACAATCACAATTGTACATAGTCATATTTCAATGAATTAGACGAGCACCAAAGATGGAAGGTGGTCACATGATCCCCTGGATCTTCATTAGGCTTGGCCTCTAACTTTGGTATGTCTGAAGGCAATTTCGTCGGCATAGGGGTCCAATGTGGATCATGACAGATGGCATCATTCAAAAACCTTGTCAAGTCTGGAAAATGTAAGGTTTCCAAGAAAGGTAGTTTTGGTTTTTGTTGATGATAACGATGGAAAAAGGGGCCTGGATTTTGACTGGCACCAGGTTTCCAGAAAAAGTTGGGTTGTTGGCCAGGGTTCTGGTAAAAACCATGGCCATGACCAGCATATGGATTTTTCATTTGAGGAGACATCATCGGATGATTCTTGAAATAGGACATAGATGGTTGGGTGTGCATTACATTCAGAGGAATTTGGGAAGGGTTGTCCCATGTCGATCCCATGGGCATAGGTATTGCACCTTGCCCGGGGTTCCATTGGTTGTGAAAATAATTTTTCCATAATGACATTCCTGATGAGGGAACCGATCCTTGCTAAGAATTACAAGGTCTTGATGCAGAAGAAGTTCCTGGGTTTTCCCCCTATGCAGGAATAGTACCCTACATAGGATTAGGTTGGCCATAACCGGGGTTGCCCCCAGTTGGGAAAGTGGCTGATGAGAAATAATTTTTACCAAACACACTGAACAAAGAAAATGGTGTCAACCCTACTGGCATATTATGAGAAGGTTTTCCTTGACTCCCTACTCGAAGTGAACTATGGTGTGTGTTTGGCCTGAACGATTGTTGGTGGGTACCACCGAGCGAAGGGGATGAAGGAGGTATATGAACTCCCTTGTAAAGGAAAGCATTAAAGGGAGCTGAAGTGCCCCCCATGGGTCCTTGTAGAGGAGCATTAGAGCTCTTAAAGTCTTTAAAGTGGAGTAGGATAGTATAGGGATGGTACTTGATCTAGGAATATCGTATGAGAATGGAGGGCCTGTCACACTCTGTGTGAAAGGAGTAGTGGTCACCGCCAAAGACGGGATCGGACCACTGCTTGAGGTAGAGGAAATCAAGACCATGGTGGCTCAGACCAACGATGGTGGGTTAGAAGGTGGAATACCCCCTCTGGTGACAGCCGTAGTGGGAATAAAAGAATTCCCAGAAGAAGTGGCAACAATTTTTTCCATTACTGCATGTGACATTGTTTGGTGACTGTAAGGATAAACATGTACGATGATGGGTTCGAAAGATCAGTGGTTGGAGTTTTGGGTGGACCGAGAGCTTCTTCTCCAAGGTCTGAAATAGTTGGTTCCTTCGGATGTTGGTCAGGCACAGTTTCCTATGACCCGATCGCTTCAAAATACCCTTGTTGGTCGAGCTTTCTCCTTAGCAGTGGTGAGGGTGGCTCTAGTGTAACCGTTGGCATGCCAAGAAGCCTTCGTGATCGGTAGAGCTTGTGATCCTCCACTATGTGAGAAGATCAAAGACACACTAGGGATTTCTATTTATTCAAAAACAACATACACTAGAAAAAAGACACTACAACATAAAACAAGCAAACACTAAACTAGTTGGAAGAACAGTTACAACAACCAACACTAGAGAAACTTACCGGTGCATGTAAAACTCGAACACATAAGAACCCTCTGGGTATACTCTACAAAGTGTGGCCTGATTTTTTTCCTAGGTACCATGGTATACCCCTAAAGTCACCTGTGTATGTCTCTAAAAAAGATAGGTAACTAGGTTTCCAACGCGCAAACAGTCACCAGGCGGGTACAGTCGACAGTCGGGTAGACCACAATGAGAAAGGTATCGATCCCAAAACCTATCAAGGGTATCGAGAGCAAGTGGTTTGGAAGAAATCTAAGGACCTCGAACGGATTTGATACCCACGAATCTTTGTGGCAAATGCAATTGATGGAATCCCAAGACAAGCCCTCTACATGTGTTCTCCACTATGATTGGTCCGACTTTGGAGGGGTTATCTCTACTAGATTTTTTCACAAGAACTCATGTTTATCCCCTGTGTTAGAGGGGGGTCCTGGATAACTTTCATGATACTGGAATTTTAACACTCCCTAGCACAAACACTTATGTATGTTTTTCAGCCTTGAAGAGTTTCCTCTCCAACCTAAATCAAGGCTCTAGCCTAGACTAAATGATGGACCGTACAAACATAAAGTTTAGTTGATTTTTATTAATCATTACTTTTTTATGGCTTGTCTTAAGTCAAAGTTTATGAAATTGCAACTAATTATGTTTTAGAGATGAAAGAAAAATAAACAGAAAGCTGGAAACAAAATAACTTCTTCTTGACACAATTCTTAATCAACTTTTCAAACTAATTTTTTTTTCCAATATCTTTGAACAACAAACTCAAAACAAGATTTCACTCAACTACGAGCTACTTATTTTCCTAAGTAAATAGCCAAGAACTTATGAAAGAAAAAAAATTCTTGGTTATTAATGAAAACTAATAACTACTTAACCAAACAAAGAAATAAAAGATTTTTTTTTTTAAATTTGAATGCTCACAAAGCACAAAGGAAAAATATCGACAAGTAAAGACCAATAAAAATTTTGGCCTAAGTGCAGATCGCAAAGATTCACTTTAAAAATAATACACAAGCAGATTAAAATGGACTCTCACACTTGTCTAAAAACCCTATAAAAGGAAAATTTTGAGGAAAACTTCTTAATGAACAAGAAATCTATTGTTGTGATCAAACCTAAGTTACTGACTACTATGACAGAGACCAAAAAACCTAAGAGGTATAAACTCTTGTCAAAGAAAAGGATGGCTTCCTCTCCTTAAAAAAAAAAAATTCTCCACAGGTACACTACTGACAGTTCAATAGCCAGCAGGTACACGCGAGTTGTGTAAAGTTAGGGCACATGTACAGACATGCAGACCTTATGTAGGCCGCGTGTACTTCTGAAACTCCTCAAAAATGAAAATACAAGCAATCAAGCACTGGCAGAGACTATTGGTATTTGAGAACTAGAATCTCTTGAAGACTCAGAAACTTACTTTGTCAGAAAAAATAAAACAATTCAAGGAAAATTTCATAGAACAAAACCAATCTGAGGTGGAACCTAAGCTATAAAACTGCAAACACAAAGCCCAGAATGAGTTCCAGAAAACCTCTGAGAAGGATCACTTCTGACAGGGGAGAGGATGAATGCCTCTCTAAAATAAATCTTCTAAAATCATACACGTGACTGACACTTCATCAGCTAGAGTGTACATGCAGGCTATGTGAAGGTAGGGCGTGGGTACATGTGTGAAGGCATTATATAGGCCGTGTGTACCTCTATGGGTCTTGTAAAAAAAAATTCATCCAAGCAAAGAAACAAAGATAACTTGTATGGAAGACCATAATCTCTGTTAGCTCAGAATTTTGCAGAAACTTTAAAAATAAGGAATGAAACCAAATTTTTAAAAATACCCAAAAAGACTCCCAGAAAACCCTAGAAATCCCTAGTATGGTTTCCAATTCTGTTGTGGGTGGGAAATCCCCCTATAGATTAGCACTTAGGGTTTTATCATGCGTGCAAAAAAGACCTAAAGATTCCTACTTTTTACCATCATCCCATACCTAATCCCCATTATTCTTAAGCAAATACACAATTAAGAAGATCAAGTGAACATGCCTTATTTCCGGCATTTGGTATCGATCCCTCTTCACGCTTGGTCGCTCTTTGACTACAACTCTCCTCCCAAGGCTGACCTGCATTCAAAAAATATAAACAAAGAACTCCACATGCATTTGATCTATGGATTAATGGGTTAGATATTTAATCAACATGTACACAATAAACAATGAAAACCCCATATGGTGGGACGGTAAACGTATTCTTTTTTGTATTAATTTTCACAAGAGTAAACTTACAATGTATGATCGACATTGCTCCTCAAAACTAGTCCTAGGATCCTCTTAAACTATCCTCCAACTGCTTTTCTCTATACTTTTGTTTGCACAAGGATGGCTAAAGGTTAGGACACGGGGAATGCTCAATTGGGTATAGTTTCTTTACTATGATTTTCCTCCTTTCAAATGGGACCCTTACCCCTTCTTTTATAGGATAGAAGGAGCTAGGTATTTGATCGAATGATCGACCATGCATGGACGAAAGGTTTAGTTAACTTTCCCAAAGTTGTGTGTTCCATCAACAACTTTCCTTTTTCCATGCTTTTGTAGGTACACGCGGGTTGTATTGGGGCAGCTAGCATGTACACACATGCAGCAATGGAGCAGGGCACGTGGGCCTTTATAAAGGTGATTTTTAAAAAGAGTTGTCCGGTAGTGTTTTGGAAAAGGAGTCTGATATGGCATGATTCCAGGTAAGTATGTCTGGTGCAAATTAGGATTATAACAGGGGGACGCCTTTGTGTTCAATATTTTCACTTGAGACTATGATAAGCCTTATTACAGTGGGAGATCTATGGTATTGATTTTCCAGTTGAAAAGAAATGGCGAGAAAATCAGAAAATGGAGATCGAGAAGTTTAATGGGAAATTTTTTGAGCTATGGAAGCTCAATATGGAAGATTTGTTGGTGGAAAGAGATAAGTGGATCGTGGTAGATCCAATTTCTGCACCTACGGGAACTTAAACACATGACTGGAAAAAGTTGTATCAGAAGGCGAAGAGCACAATCCGATTGTGTCTCTCAGATTTAGTATTACTGAATGTGTCGGAGGAATCTACAACCAAGGATTTATGGGATAAGTTGGGGAAGTCGGGGACGTCTAAGTCCCTAGTGATTAAAATATTCCTAAGAAATAAGTTGTATAACCTAAGGATGAGAGATGGAGACTCGGTGGCAGAGGATTTGAACGCCTTCAATATTGTGGTAAGTAAGTTGGTACCTATTGAGATTAAAATTTTAGGTGAATATAAATGTATCAGTTTATTGTGTTTTGTACTAGACTCGTGGGATAGTTTGGTTGTGGCCATAGGTAGTAATACAACTTCCTTGAAGTTTGACGAAATGGTCTCATGTTTCTTTTCAGAGGAGATGAGACAGAAGAATATGGAAGGACAGAGAAAAGGCACATTATTTGCAAGAGGAGGCTCCCAGGAAAGAAATAGATCTAAGTTCTCAAGTGGGAGATATAAGTCTAAGGCTAAAAATAAATCTCCCAAAAATTTTGTAAAGGTATGTTGGAGATGTGGAAAAAAAGGGCACTACAAGAAATAGTGTAGATCCAAAGTTGAGAAAAAAAAGGGATCTGAAGAATATCCTTATACAAAAGAAAAGACCTCCAAGGAAGAAGGAGGGGATGTGTACTTGGATTCTTTTAGCACACATGCAGATCATGAGGCATGGTTGGTTGAATTTGGTGCATCCTTTCATACGACTCCCCATAGGGAGTGGTTCTATGAATATGAAAGGTATGATGGAGGTAATTTTTTCTTAGGTGATGATTCGACAACCAAAATCATAGGGCGAGGAAAATTCAATTTGAGGCTCATATATGGAAGGATTAGAACGTTTCTTGGTGTTCTGCTTATCCAAGGTTTGGAAATAAATTTGATTTATGTAATAAAAAAGGACGATGCATGGGTAAAAACAATATTTGAAAAGGAAAGCTGGAGGATGATTCGAGAAATGGTGTTGTTGAAATGAGTTCAGTTTGGAACTCTATATAAGTTGCAAGGAAGCACTATTAGTTATGGGTGTAATAGTTTCTTTGTTCCTGATATTGGAGTTGAAGAAGAAACAACTCCTACAATATTTGGAGAAAAGTTTATCCTGTGGCATCAAAGACCAGGGCATATTGAAGAGAAGGTTCTTTGACTACTAAATGGTAAAGGTATGGTTGAATGTATGTTTAATTGCTCTCTGGTTTTTAATTTCTGTGAGAATTGTGTATATGGGAAGAAGAATCAGGTAAGATTCCCTTTTGGTGCAACGAGTGAATAATGAATTTTACAGCTATTTCATAGTGATATTTTTAGATCTGTTTCGATCCCATCATTGGGAAAATATGTGTACTATGCCTCATTCATATATGAATTTTCGAGGAATACTTGGATATATTTTGTCAGGAAGAAATTTGAAGTATTTGACAGGTTTAAAGAGTTTAAGGCTCTTGTTGAGAATGAAACAGAGAAAATAATTAAGGTGTTGAGGACAGATAATGGCAGAGAGTTCTGCAGGAATGAATTTGAATAATTTTGTAAGAAGTGTTGTATAGCAAGGAAAAAGACTAGTCCATATACACGTCAGCAGAATGGAGTTGCAAAAAGGATGAACATGATGCTGATGGAAAAAGAAAGGTGAATGCTCAGTGGTGTTTTGTTAGGGAAAGAATTATGGGCAGAGGAAGTGGGTACTACATGTCACCTGGTCAACAGATCACCCTCATCAACATTGGATGACAACACTCCACAAGAGGTATGGACTACTAAGGAAAATTCTCTCACATATCTCAAGGTATTTGGCTGTGGTGCATATGTTCATGTTCCAAAGGAAAACAACAATAAGCTAGATAATAAGGATGAAAAGTGTATATTTATTGGATATAAAAGTGGTCTCAAAGGTTATAATCTTTGGAACCCAGAAACTAAGAAGGTATTGTATAGACAAGATGTGATATTTAGAGAAATGAAGGATTTTTTTAAACAGGAAGTCCAACCAAGTAAGGAAGAACCAAAGAAAATAGAGTTTGATTTAAAGGATGATGAATTAGAATCTACAAAAGAATAGGACTTAGAAGAAGATCCTCATACTACGGTATTGAGGAGATTGGTTTGAGAAAGAAGGATAGTAGAAAGGTATACTCCATATGATTTTTGTTCAATTTTTTCTTTGTCTATTACTGATGATGATCCTAGAACTTCTAGGGAGGTAGTGGATTTAGAGGATGGATATCTCTATAAAAAGTCCATGGATGAAGAAATGGAATCCTTGGATAAGAATGAGGCTTGGGATCTAGTGGAGTTGTCAATTGGAATAAATCCCATTGGCAACAAATGGGTATATAAAAAGAATTTGAATGCAGACGAAAAAGTGGAGAAACACAAAGATGGGTTAGTAGCAAAGGGTTATTCCCAGGTTGAGGGAATTGATTTTGGTGAGATTTTTTCTCTTATTGCCAAGTTATTCTTTATATTTTTTTTGTTATCTATTGTTGCTACATTTTATTTTGAATTAGAACAGATGGATGTGAAGACAACATTCCTACATGGGGATCTGGACGAAGAAATCTATATGAAGAAACCAGAAGGTTATGATGTGAAGGGAAATAAGGAGCTGGTATGCAAGCTGAAAAATTCCCTATATGCTTTATAACAATCACCAATAATGTGGTATAAAAAAATTGATACTTATATGTTGGGACTTTGATTCACAAGAAGCAAAGAGGATCACTGTGTGTATTTTAAATTAATTGGTGATCATTTGATTTATTTGGTCTTGTATGTGGATGACATGTTGTTGATAGGAAACAACAAGAAGATTATCTAGGATGTGAAAACTCAGTTGTCCTCTAAATTTGACATGAAGGATATCGGTGCTTCAAATTTCATTTTGGGAATGGAAATTAAAAGAGATTGGAAAAAGAGGAAAATCTAGTTAAATCGGAGAAAATATGTCGAGACAATATTGTACAGGTTTAATATGCAGGAATGTAAACTGGTCAAGGTTCCTATTCCTACTAGTGTAAAGTTATATTTGGATCAGTGTCCCAAGATACATGAAGAGGAGGAGGACATGTCTCATGTTTCATGTGATTGTAGTTGGAAGTTTGATGTATGCAATGGTCTGTACTAGACCATACATTTCACATGCAATGTAATTTTTCAGCAGGTATATGTCAAAACTAGGGAAGGATCATTGGACACCAGTAAAAATGGTTTTCAGGTATTTGCGTGGCACTGCTAGCTATGGCTTGTGCTACCAAGGAAGAACAGGATTGGATAGAGTGAAGGATATACATGGCTTTGTGAATGCATACTGGGCTAGATATCTAAATTGTAGGGGATATACAAGTGGGTATGTGTTTAACTTGTTTGGAGGAGAAATAAGTTGGATGAGAAAAATAAAGACTGCAGTGGCACTTTCAACTACAAAAGTTGAATACATGACAACCACTCATGCAAGTAAGGAAGTAGTATGGTTACAAAGATTGTGTTCAAGTATTGGATTGGTACAACAAGATGTAAGGATATATTATGATAGTCAAAGTGAAATTTTTCTGGCGAAGAACCCTGCTTATCATTCAAAGACAAAGCATATTAATATTCAGTATCACTTTGTGAGAGACATGGTTGAAGAAAAGAAAGTGTCATTCATGAAGGTGGACACTTTGAAGAATGTTGCAGATTCATTAACAAAATATGTGAGCACTAAGCAGTTCTCTTGGTGTAGAGGATGCATGGGAATTTTTTCCCTAGATTCTTGACTATGTAGCCTTGTAACCTCCTGTATGCAAAGAAAACAACAAGTGGGAGAATGTTGGGTATGTGTTATATTCCTTGCATGAGTAGCAGTGTTGGGTATGTGTTATATTATTTGCATTGCGACGAGCATGCAGGGGGGTTTAGGGGGGGGCACTAGGCCCCCCCTTGGGGGGTGAAATCCTCCCATGCGGAGGTTCGAGGGAAGCGCCCTAATAAAAAAAGAATCTCGGGAAATGTGTCACATTTTTAGGTGGTTTTTAGGCACATGGTTTTTTTCCGATGGTTTTCTATTTCCGATTAAGGAATTAGGGTGATTGACTAATACAAGTCATTGGGTTAGGATTTTGTATGATGTTGGATCCTATATGTATATTTTATTGTAAAAACTGTATCACTATGAACGAAAATAGAATATGTTGGTTTTCTCAGTTTGGGTTTCTAGGGGAAAAATATTTGTGTAATGTTTGTATTTTCCATTATATTTTTTATGTTCTTTTACTGAAAATATGTTTGCAGTAAATATTGTACAAGGTTAAAATCTACATTTGGTATTAGATATTTATTTTCTTCAGTGGGATGCCTTTGTGGTCAAGGATTTGGCTGGGGACTATGATAAGCCTTGTTACAGTGGGAGATCTGTAGTATTGATTTTTCAGGTGAAAATAAATGGCGAGCAATTCGAAAATGGAGATCGAGAAGTTTAATGGGAAATTTTTCGAGTTGTGGAAGCTCAAGATGGAATATCTATTGGTGGACATAGATAAGTCGATCATGTTACATCCAGGTACTGCACCTACAACAACTTCAACAAATGACTCGAAAAAGTTGGATTTGAAGGTGAAGAGCTCAATCTGATTCATTGTCACTGACTATGTTCCTTGGAATACCATGGAGTCTAAACACCTCCATGAAGAATAGATATGATACCTAAGATGTGATGTACTCTAAAGGAATGGAAAAGAATTGTGCACATTTATTCATTATATCCACTACCACGTAGACATATTCTTTCCCTGAAACTTTGGAAATCCTTTGATGAAGTCCATGGAAATTCTATCCCACTTCTCCTTCAGAATCGAAAAATGGCTAAAGAGGTCCCGTAGGATATGTAAAATATGACTTGTTCTCTTGGAAACTAATGCAATCCCTCACATGATGAATTACATCCTCCTAGATACCCTTCCAACAAAATATCTCCCTCACCTTCATGTAGGTCTTCAGATACCCTTGGTTCCCTGCTAGTGGCATGTCATGTACTACCCTCAAAATATTATCCTTGAGTTTGGAATCAAGGACAATATAGATCCTATATTTATAGTATATGATATCATCCACTACCTTGTACGTATCATTCTGAATACTTCCCTCCATCAGCTCATAGGAAAAGGTGTTCTTGTAGTATTTTACCAAAAGAATGGACTTCCAATATATTGAGGTCTTTGTCATGGAGAAAGTTGTAGGTATCCTAGATAAGGTACCAACGAATATATTCTTCTTCCCCTTTACATACTCAATGTAAAAGCCATATGCATGCACCTTACTCACCATTTTTTTCTTACTCCCATTCATATCTCACTCCTCCAAGAAATATGTCTAGTTGTTGTGGTTAGTACTAACCACAAAGCATACTCCTACCAACTATTTTATGAACTTGGTGAATGCTTGCATGATGGAAAAAAATATCCTTATCATAGATCAGATAGATCTTATCTTGGTCTCTTATCTTTCTTCTCTTGAAAATTCTACCGGGTGTCAGTTTTGCATCAATACTTCTCCTATCCCCTCATTGGATGCATCACACTCCACAAAACAAGGTTGCATGAAATCTAGGAGTGATAATACTAGGAAATTTTTCATCACCCTCTTCATTCTATCAAATGATACCTGTGCATCCTCTAACCATCAGAACACTCCTTTATTGGTGATGTATTTTAATGGAACATTCAATTGTGAAAATCCTTTCACAAAGTGCTTATAGTAACTACATATCCCAAAGAATCCTCACAAATATGTGAGTGATATGTGTGTTGGACAATCTAAGATTAGCTATATGTTATTCTAATGCACCTTTAATCCATGAACATCAATCACGTGCCCCAGATAGAGGATATATGTCAACCCAAACTCACACTTTTCCTCTAAAAAAAGTGACTTCTCCTCCATAATGGTGAGAATCTCATCCATGTTCTTGAGATTCTCCTCCCACATCTTGTTGTAGATAAGAATATTGTCAAAGAGAACCGCTAAAAATTTCCTCAATTTTTTTTTGAATATATGGTTCATGCACGACTGAAAGGTAGCTAGTTCTTTAGTCAACCCGAAGTGCATTGTTATCACTGAAATTTCATATGCAACATTGCATGCAAATGGTTACAGAAATACAACAATCCCGACAACTATTAGTTCACCTACAGCACCAAAATGCATTTCAAAAGGAAAACCCTATAAAATTGGGAAAAAAATTGCATGCACAAACTCACTAAAGGAAGCACACACACAGTCCGCGGGCCAACGAAGCCCATAGAGCGCACAATGTGCCATATGCATGACTGTGTACGAGAAACGCCACACACTCCTGTAAATGGAACATTTGTGGTTCTTATCAGCCTCCCAAACACTTATGTATAAACTCCCAACTTGATTTGACCTCCAAATCTGAGTGAAATCCGAATGGGGGGTTGGTCCAGGACCAAAGGGTGCCCTAAAGGGCCCCTTGTTCACACTAAGAACTAGTTGAATTTTTCCTTGAAGAAATTCTATAAATGGAGGCCATGGGTGCATTAAGAAACCAAGATATTCATAGTATTGTTATGATACCTCAATTCTCCTTTGAGAATCCTCTTTTATCCTAGGGGTATTCAAGCATCATTGCAATAGGCCATTCCACTCACCTCTTGAGGGAATATGCATGGATTTTCTTCATCATTTTCCATTTTTCTTCCATTGTAAAAATAGCTCTCCATTAGGGAACTTAAGAGCCCTCCCAATGAGGAAGATGGGACTCATAAGTTCTCGTTTTTCTCTACGGTGTTTTACCAACTAATATAGTTATCCATTGGTGGCATAATCTTGGTCATTGGTTGATTGTTAATGGTTCTAAAAGTTCCTTATGCATTCTAGTTTTTATTTCCTTATTTTTTTTAGTTAGTTTACTTTTCTATTTCATGTGTTTGGCTTGTTTAATCCACTCACTAACCTTTTTCTTGTCTAGCAGGCCCAACTAGGCATGCAAGTGCCATTTTTTTACTCACCCAAGTGATGAAACATACACAACAAATTGGCGACCATATTGGGGAAAGGTATCAAATTTGACCCTATTTGGGCTTATAGAGAACTTATTTTTAATCCATTTGTCTTGCAAGGACCAAAATCGGCCTAGCATTACATTTCAAGAGCCAAATTCGGAGTTGGAGGAGAATTTCACTCAAAAAAAATTCCCCGATGCATATCAGAAAGTGCACAGGTATTCTAGCCCACAGACGTGCACTCAGTGCATTGTGCACCTAAAACGCTTGTGTTCTCTATGCATTTTTCACATTGTGTGCCCACTGTGCCTTTGTCATAACTGTAACCCGCGCACATTTCTAGAGTTTCAAAATTGTAAGGGTTTTTGTGATGATTTGAAGGTCCCTAGCCTTCAAATTCTTTCTTTCATGCAATTTGTGAATGCACTCAACTTAGTCTCAATTCCCATATGAAAGGTTAGCTAAACATAGGCACTTCGGGGGTAAAAATAACCAAATATTCTTCTCCTTTACTTTGGTTTCCATATGGATGGCTTGTTTGGTTTGTAAAATTTAAATTGAGATTATTTCTATCACATATAAAAACACTTGCATTGGCACCAGAAATCAACTTTGATCATTGAGTATGCTCTTCTATCGCAGAGCGATCTTGAGAATCAGAAAGGTGGTTAAAGGGACATTTCATCTCCCTTAAAAAAAAATATTTAGAAGAGGAAAAATCCCCCCCTCAGTTTTTTTTTTTTTTTTAAATCATATTAAAGTTGTAAGGGCCCATACATGCCCACATGTTGCAAACTTAGGATAGTTTCTTGAATTTTTTTTCTTATTTTACATCACTAGGGGAGTTTAACGATCAAAGTAACAGGCCCATACATGCTCACATTCTTGCAATCTAGGATAGTTTTTCAATATTTCTTAGTGTAAACAACATTAGGGAGTTTAAAGGATTGGTAAGGACCCATATGTGCTAGTTCTTTAGGGATTTTTAAAATTTTGCAAGGTTCTACCAATGACACTTAGTCAGATAGGTAACAAATATTTGTAAGGACCATGAGAAGTTTACATGTTTCAAATTAACACCTAACTTATTAAAATTTGTCACATTTTTTCACTTTCTCACACACAAAGTTACTCCTCACTCACATAAATTCCATCTTGAATTGTGGAGGTTGAAGTAAGTTTTCTCCAAAGGAATTTTGAAACATACCACTATTTCTTGAGAAATTATCCACACCCACTTAATTCAAATGAGAATGGTTCACACCCCCAATCTCTCATCCCACCACATATAAAAAATTTATAAAATATCACTAAGGTTTCCTCCACAGGAGGTGCCAAAAGAAATTTTTTAGTCTAGGTAGGATCTCGGGAGTAGGCATCCAAATAACCCCTCATTATCTGGTTCTCACATTTTCAAACATTAGAAGTTGAAAAATAGGGAACTTTAAAATACTCCAAATCAAGTGTTCCTACACCATAAGGAAGGGAGATACCCATGAAGGGTTGAAGGCCAAGGTTTGATTGTTCTATGCATCCCCCCTTAAGTCACCCAACTCTTGGAAGGGACCCAACCCATGACCCATTTCTGAATCCGAAAATCTAAATGTTGCACTTTGACCGAAGTACCTAGTGACCAAATTTAGGACATCTACCCAAGTGGAAATTGTGGGCTGCAATTGCACCTTGATCAGATTTTGTGTGGCTATTGGGAAATATCTCCAGCTCTTTCAGGATATTCACCCTCTATCCCTAATTATAAATGATTATTTCCTCCTTCACTAGTTCCTCTTTCGGTGGCTTCAGACCCCACTATTGAGTGCTCTTGGAAGGTCAAGTGCTATTTGAGAGGAAGGATGATACATCTTTTAGGACATGAGCATTTGTTTTATTTGTTTCCCCACACAGACAAAATCCACCTACCCACATGTGTGCTTATTTACATTTGATTTATGTATGATGTTCATTTGATTACATGCAATTGTGAATTATATTATCTTGTGAAGGTACAAATTATACAAGTCTCTTGTTCATTTATTTCTCTCATCGCCATTTTCACACATTCACTTTGATAGTTGAACATCATAGGGGACCCACAAAATCCCCATCATTCTAGACACTTACAAAATCTCCCTCCTATTCTAGGAGTTCCTAGTCTTGTCGACTCACCAGCTCAACCATCTCACACCTTTGTTAGGGCCACTATTTTTGGATCAACTTTGCTTGGTTCCACTTTGATTAGGTCCAATTCCCAATGCCATCCATCCACTAGATCTCATTCACAAGGAGGCATGGGAAAACTTCTTCTCAAGGGAGAAGTACAACCCCACCAAATCCCTCTCAAGGGTCAGGTCCACTACCTACTCACACCATGGCTAGAACTAATCCTCCACCAACTCACCCCATTCCATACTTGGCATCTCTGAAAATTCTTGATTTGAGTAAACTCACGAATGATCCTATTTTACATGACCCCACATGGCCCAATATGCCTACCAGGCTACTTTCAGATATTCCAAAATTTGAAGGAAAAACAGGGGATGACCTTGCCAACCATGTAATGACCTTCCACTTATGGTGCTCTTCAAACAACATCATGGATGAATCCATTCGCTTAAGGCTATTTCAAATAACACTCACTGGTCCATCACCGAAATGGTATGTGGACGAAACATCAGGGCCCCATGTGACTTTTGAATCCTTGACCAAATTATTTTTGTCCTTTTTCCAACTACCAGTTTGACATGAGAATGGTTTAGAACTTCTCTAGGAGTGCAAACAAACCTCAACTATTCATATTTCCGAACACATCCACGAATGACGTCGACGACGTAGTTTATGTAAAGAATAAAAAACGAAGGAGCACCATCTCGATTGGTTTCTAAAATCACTCATCTCTATACTTTCCAAAAAAGTAGCATCCACCTTCCCCCAATCTGAAGAGGAAGCTGTCAGAATGATCAATAGTTCAACCTCATTTATGCTCATTCTAGTTAATTATACACAGAATTACCTAATGCACCCAAACCCATCTCTCTCCTCCTCCCC